>BGPR01000088.1:280926-290981 GCA_013235015.1 Araneus ventricosus | reverse complement strand
GAAAATCAGAGGGGAAGGGATCATACTTCCTGTACCCCTTCTCAGGAAAAAAAAAAATGGTCAAGAGAAGGAACGTGTTTTCTTAACACGACATTTGACCTAAAATATTTTGTTTCTATCAACTCAGCTGGTAATGCAGTTGTTGATTTCTTTGCTTTTAATTTTGTTAAAGAGAAAAATAAACTCGGAATAAATATTTTTGTAAGCAGTATTCTTTGACAACGTCTAAAACTAAATATTCTGAAATTCACAAAAATACACTTTTGAAAATCATAATTAATTAGTTCTTAGAAGTAGAGATCAAATTTTAATAATTATGCTTGTAGAAACTTAATATTTTGATTTTTTAAATATGTTTTATGATTACTTTTAACAACGAAGTAATTTTAGTCTATTTTAGCAATATTATTCAGTATTCCCATCCACCATTTGCAGAATGCTAGACACATTATGTATAATCAAAGCTCAATATTTTGATTAATTTTGCTATTATTTACAGCACCCTTCGTATAAAATTGTAATTTGAAAATAGGTTTTTAATACTTATAAATGAATCTAAAATTCAGCATAATAAACGAAAACTGTTCATGTTTCTCTTTCACCTAAATTAGTAACGAATATTCGATAAATATATGCTCTGTTATTTTCATTTACTTATATACTTATCTCGGTTCCACTCCTTACACTGTAAAATAACATTTCACTAATTCAAAACATATTCTTCTTTTAAACTATCCTTAACATATTGGGCTACATATTTAATGATCAACATTTATTCAGATACAAAGTATAATTTTAAAGCAGAGTGTTAAACAAAATAGTTACCTCAAACTTAAGTTAATCGACACGAAATCACTTTTGCCCATGCCAGTATTGCTTAAATATTCAATATGTCTTTTTCCTAGAAAATAAAACTAAAATATAACAAGTGACGAAAGAAAGCTTAACAACTGAAACAAAATAAATAACTACGTAATGGTTGACACAGAAGAATGTGAAATGACTACTGATGTTCAATCTTCGCTGAAATCTTCGTGAAAAACAGACTGCCTCTGTCACTTAATGACTCTAGGGGGGAGAAAATTTATTCGTCAATATCGATTTCAGGTTTTGAACTCTCTCTTTATAAATGACTTTTACGACGATACAAATATAACGCTCTAGCATACACAGCAAACGTCGAACGAAACGGTATTTATTTCAGTTTTGCCTTTTTCCCCTGGGGCCGAAAGCGTTAGTCGTGTCTGTAATTATATTGTTCGCTACAGACTGCATCTTCAGAAAGAGGCACCGAATCGAATTAAGACACGCGGTAAAATATGGCAACAAAGACATAATTCGATTTTCTCATTTCGTTTCTCGAAAGAGAAAACTGAACTCGAGCTTGAAAAATTATTTCCAAAACGGAAGCAAAATTAGTTCGAGCTTTTGGCAACAGTAGTTGCTTCTTCTTTGCTTGTTCAATTCACTGGAGGATGTTTTCTCACGCAGTGTTGTCGAACAGCAGTTTGCTAAATCAGGCGAGCGAGTTTTGGCGGGAAAGAAAAGTTTCTTTGGAATGGAATAAAGAATTATATTTTAAGGTCTCCGGGGAATTCTAATTTGCTTTCCTCCTCCAAATATCAGGTGGGATCTCTCTCTTAAATTGTCGACTTTTTACAATTGGTTTGCCAGCGTGGATTTGAATTAGAATGTGATTCCTTTGTTTCTAAAGTTCTTTAATTGGTGTGAAAATGTTTTGGATGTTTTGAAGCGATGTTCCAAGACGTTTTATTGATAGTTACTAATTTCTGGTTCGTTCTCTAAATTGCAGTTATTTCTTTTAAATGTGCATCAATAAGATCCGAGATAGGAGATAGTTTCTTTCAAACTGTTTTTAAAGTTCAGAGGAACTGCTTAGAAGCAAATTGGAAAAGAAGATTCAATTGAAGCAATGTTGCGGAAAAAAATTTATTTCTCTGATTGCCTTCAGAGCATATAAAAATAATCGAGGAAGTCGTACTAATTTTTCAGAAAGATTTTGCGTCTTTTAAGTACTGAGCAGCAAATTAGAAAACACATTATTATTGTACGAATGACTCGACCAAACTTGTGTTAGAAATCGAAAACAAGTATATGTAAAGTTAGTGAAACGTAGAATTGAAATGCATATGTACTTTTGGGATTTGGAACATTGATGAAAAAATGGTTTTCGATTATAAATCATTCTCACAAAGTTTCGTTCTATCAAAAGAAATTAGGATTGGATTCTTCGACAAATAACTGTTTATTGTCGTGCCTTTCATAAAAGAATACTAAATTATTTAACCTTCCTTCGTTGGTTTCGTTACATAGACTTAACTCCACGCCAGTTTTTTAACTAAATATCAATGATTTGTTATTGATAAGTTTATTTGGTGCTAATAACGTATGCAACAAGATTGCTAGAAATTTCATTTAGTGTAAGAGCAAACAAATAAATTAAAATTAGGAATAATACAAGGTGATTCGGAAGTCCGGTACAACTTAAAAATGTAGGTATAAATAGCAAGCGAATGAAACTAGAATTTACAGTTTAAGCCACGAGATAGTTTTGCGGTTGCTGGATCGGTGTTTTACATAGGATAATACATTGGTCGTAATAAGTGGACTGCGGATTTCTCCTTGACCGGAAGAGAAACGATTTCGCTTATTCAGTTATTTACATTGTCTCCGAGTTAACTTGTTATATCTGACATGAAAATGAATGGAACGCGCGGGGGTCATCGAATGACCCCAAACTAAAATTCAACCCTGCGCTGTTAAAATCATTATATTTTTAGTTGGAAAAATGACGCTTTTGACATTTAGACATTAAGACACAAATCAAATCTACTCCATTATTATCCACTATTCGACACGGATTTCTAGAGTTTCATTTTTCGCGCATCTCTTTCGCGTGAAAAGTGCAGTGCGCATTTCTCGATAAATATATTTGTTCACTCTACAATTAAATTATCACGTTATCGTTGATGAATAACTCCCAACTCTTCACAGGGCTTGTCACATCTTTCCCTGGTCCTTTTGTCCCAGGTACACGCGACATAATATTATGACAACGAATATTTGCCTAAATTTTGTTTCTCTCCACTCTATGCCCTCTTTTGATGAAAACAATTCCAAATTATTCACATATTCATTTCCAGAATCTCCATCCTCTTCCGATTCCTTATCATGTTCGCAGAAACTTTCATGATCTGAAAAATCTCTTCTAAAACAACTTCAGGTCCATTGTCTTCTTTGTCAAAGTCTGGATCTTCATCAGTTCCAACTTCAGCAAGAAGTTTACGTAAACGCTCCGTTTCTTTTTCTTATGGAGTCAGCTTAGTGAGAAACAGTTAAATACTTCAATTCGGTAAGGAAAATAACTAGGTAACCGTATCAGATACGTTTAATAACTAGTCTGTGGAACAAATGGAAAGACGCGTGGGGTCATTTAATAACACCAGCAACTGACCAAACGTGTATTAGGGGACGAAAAATTCTGAAAATACTTTCTAAATACTCATAAAAGGCAGAGAGTGTGACTAACTCAGCTACTGATAAGAAAGGCACGAACAGGTGGCTAGTTTTCTAGGAATTTGACTTTTCCGAGAACTTGGGGTAATAAAATGACCTCCGCTCGTCCTCCCGGGTTAAAGGCAACACTGGGCCTTTAACCACTTAACTTAATTTTCTTTGCTATCTAATAAGATGCTCCCTTCTGTTTTGGAAAGCGGTTGTCGTTTTTATTCATTTCAGAAGGCATATAATACTTGAGATGTTTATGGATTCTAGGTAATTTTTGTGTAAAATTATAAAGATAATTAATGATTAAATTTTAGTTTTAAGACCAAAAATGCGACAATTCGATGCACGAGTATTCTCGGGCTGGTAAGTTAAGCGGTTAAGGGTTAGAGCTCTCTTTAAAGAGACCTCAGAAAAATTCCACCTTCAAAAACAAATGAAAATTCATTTTCAAAATCCAAGGATTGTTTTTAAAAAAAATTGCTAAGTCAAAAAGCACAAACAGTTTCACGAAAAAACACAATTCCTCTCTTTTCAAGGAGGAAAAACTAGCTGTTCTTAAATTCCATCTGCGATTTAAACAACATTGCCTGGGAAGAATATGCACTTATACGGAAGGACCCAAGGAAAGTTAATATTCTTCGGAAGAAACAGGTCGAATTATGCCAAGGAGGGGAAGGCAGGGGGCTTAAAATGTGTAAATCCGTCCGCCTTTCGATTTTGAATTTCTCTGCGATTATAATACTTTTGTGAGAAAGAAGGTACAAAAAAAGTTTCACTTGAAATCGGGGCTTGTAAATTGAATAACCTTTTCCAGTCTCGTTGTCCTCTGTTCAGAGGGAGTTTCATGAATAATTCTAGAACAGATATCTCCGAGGAAAGAAAGGTTTTAAGCCTCCCTTTTTTGACTTCCCAAGTTATCTGTTGAGGATCTTCTAGGCTGTCTCCATGGCGTGCGTGTACGCTTTAATGTAGGCGCGTGTCCAGACGCGAGAGGTGAGAAAATGTGTCTCTCGAATTTAATACCTCGTCAGAATGATGTATGTATTCCATTTCTTGGGTCGTTTGATGACGTCTGAAATGCAGATTGCTTCTTGAACTTTGGAAATAATGTTTGCGAAAGAATGTTTATTTCAATGATGAGATGCAGGAATTTCTTCAGTTGTATTCAAAGTCAAATTTATCTGTAATTGTATCGGAGATTACTTTATAATTTATGGACTGATATTTTTTTTTCTTTCAAATTTTTATTTGAAGTTTGTTGAGAAATAATTGTAAATCGGATAAAAGTAACTTTTTAAAAAGTTTGGAAAGGAGAAATTACGCGAATAGAACTATGCAAACGAAAAAATAAAAGATAGACGCATGAATTTTACGAATCGATTATAATGTCTCTGAAAATTATTCCATTGCAGAAATCATGAACTGTGTTATAATTTTCTTTATTGGCAGAGTTTTTTCATACAATTTTATTTAATTTGACTTGTTTCCAGTTTATAAAAATGAAATTTTGTAATCCATTTCCCAATCAGAATTTTAAAAAAATTAAGATTCTATAATATTAATAATAATTAACTATAAATTAAAAAGTAGAAAATAAAAAGATTTTACATTTTGGTATTCAAATAAAAGTGTTTTAACACACTTCCTTTATTAAATTAATTTCTAAATTAGTTTCATTTCCATTATTATCATTGTTTCCAAATTATAAAAATGGAATTTTGCAATCCATTTTCCAATCAGAATTTGAAAAAAAATATTTAAGATTGTATAATATTAATAATAATTAACTATAAATTAAAGTCTAAAAAGGAGAAAATAATGAAAATAAAAATATTTTACCTTTTAGTTTTCAAATAAAAGTATTTTAAAACACTTCCTTTATTAAATTAATTTCTAAATTAGTTTTATTTCCATTATTATCATTGTTTCCAGTTTATAAAAATGGAATTCTGTAATCCATTTCCCAATCAGAATTTGAAAACAATTTAAGATTCTATAATATTAATAATAATCAACTATAAATTCAAAAGTAGAAAATAATGAAAATAAAAAGATTTTACATTTTAGTATTCAAATAAAAGTATTTTAAAGCACTTCCTTTATTAAATTAATTTCTAAATTAGTTTTATTTCCATTATTATCATTGTTTCCAGTTTATAAAAATGGAATTTTGTAATCCATTTCCCAATCAGAATTTGAAAAAAAATTATTTAAGATTCTATAATATTAATAATAATTAACTACAAATTAAAAAGTAGAAAATAATGAAAATAAAAATATTTTACATTTTAGTATTCAAAGAAAAGTGTTTAAAACACTTCCTTTATTAAATTAATTTCTAAATTAGTTTTATTTCCATTATTATCATTGTTTCCAGTTTATAAAAATGGAATTTTATAATCCATTTTCCAATCAGAATTTGAAAAAAAATATTTAAGATTCTATAATATTAATAATAATTAACTATAAATTAAAAAGTAGAAAATAATGAAAATAAAAAGATTTTACATTTTAGTATTCAAATAAAAGTGTTTTAAAACACTTCCTTTATTAAACTAATTTCTAAATTAGTTTTATTTCCATTATTATCATTGATAACCTCATAAATAACGACGCTGCATATTTAATGTCTACATTTTACCAGCGTGCTACAAGCTGAAGGAAACATATGCAATTATTTGACTTAATTGGTTAGTCAGTTCCTAAATGTATGTATTGAAGTGTTCTAACAAATATTGAAGTTCACTATAAAATATTTGAATATCAGACTTATATTATGACGATGTAGGGGAAAAATTTTAATTGCACATATTCAGTCGTAAATTAATTCAGGATATACATTGAAATGGAATTTCTATGCTCATCTACTATATACTCTAAATAAACATATAAATTAAGTTCAAACATAATATGATAAAAGACAGGTAAGTAATTATTACATACTGTATAATTTAAAAACGATTTTTCGAGTTATTATATTGATTCAAGTATCATAAATGTTCTTTACCACATAATATCTATAATGCATAGATTAAAATAATTTATGACAGGAAATGACATGTGTGAAACAAGTACTTAAAGAGGATGTTTCATTAAACCATTTCTTTAAATGGCGATGAAAACAATTTGCAGTTTTATGCATACACTGCACTTTTAGCAGTATTTGCTTTATAATCCATTAACTTTTTTTGAAATATTTTTGCTCATAAATTAAAGTTGGTTGTTTACATTTTATTATGCTTTAAAGCTGATTTACATAATACATAGCAAGAATAATCTAATATCTCTGTACTAGACAGACGGGTATTTTGTTCTTAAGAATATATTATTTTCAGCATTAATAATAATTATGCATGCAGGTATAAACAAAACTTCTTACAGTGCTTAATTTCATTATCTAGCAAATGTATACAAAATAAGAAGATTAAATTTTCAATAATTTTTAAAAACGGTGGGAATAAATTGCTGAAGAATTCCTGGGATTTAAAAACCAAGAAATACAAAGATATAACTTGCGAAAACAAAATTAATCTTCTTTAAAATTCCTTAACTGAACAAAAAATTGTTGTTTGTGGCAATATTTTCAAAACTACAAAATTGTTCTCGAAAGTAGTTACTTTTAAATATTTCATTAATCTGCCTGCAGGGAATTTGCAGAATGCAGTTTAAAAATCAAGAAAAGTTTATGATAAAAGTTCCGAGATCTCTTACTTTTGAATAGTTAAGTAAAGCTGTAATAGTCAGCTAATTTCTTCAACGTAAATATTACATATTTTAAAAGGGTTTAAATATGATTTCTTTATGAACAACTTTCTTAAGTGTGGACTAAAGCGGTATTCTTATGAAATAAATTTCGCTTTAAGGAATAATTCGGTACTGAAGTGTTGAATGACACTGGCACAAAAACAAGATGCCCTAAACTACGTCCTTATTAATTATTTCCCTCTGAGCCTTTCCCCCATTCGTTAAAGGATCGCCAAAATTGGCCGTAATTGCGACAAATTGTGTAATGCAGACTCAACCACTCGTTAACCAATTACGCAAGATTAACACTAACAACCTGTCATAAACAAATATAATGTGATAAAAATGCCCGCCAAGTTCGCTTCCATCGGCACGCCAAGAGAAAAGGGACGGGAAAAAAATGCTAAAACCGCAAGAATTTACGCGACCGCTAAAAATCGAATTTAGAAAGGATGGAAAAATAATAAAAAACTGTAAATTCCTTTAACGATTTGGGGACAACCAAAGATATTTGCATTTTTTCTGGCATCGCTTCTCTTTCCTTTTCAACTATCTTAGAATTTTCTTTCTTATTAGCGGTAATTAACAATATTTATCATAATTAGCAAGCAGGTGTCAAAGACTAATGAGTTCGAAAAAATCTTTTTATTTGGCGCGCTTCGTGACTCGAGGAACAGTATTAGAACGTGCGATTATAAGGGAGGTGTTTTTATGGTAAATGCAGCGACCTCGCTTTTCGCCACAAAGTACCAATTAGAAAATTGTTAATCCATCGACAAATTGTTCAGGAAATGGAATACGATTTTCTTGGTAAAATGTTTCATTTCGTGGTGGTTATCGGCAATTATTTCTTGCTTAAAAGATGGAAATTCTTTGCATGTTTGAATCTGGAATTTTTCATTTCAACATGAGATTAAGAAACGATACTTTAAAAACTTTAGAAAAAAAAAAGAATAATCTTCAGGAAAGAAAGAAATTAAGCAAATAGTCGTCATGATTCAAATTTCAGATATTTTGTTAAAAGATATTTTTACTTTTTACCCTTTTTTCGTTTAAAAATTAAAAACCATCAAAATGATTTTAATTTCACAAACTGGTATTATTCTATACTAACTGCATTATTATATATGCTATATTTAATTCATTATTCAAAAAGATTACATTGGGGAACAAAAAAAAACTTTTTTTCATTTGCCAAGGAAATTTTAATGGTCTTAGGATATCTTAAGTCAGACGATATCAAAGCTAATTTTACTTTTGCCGATCGGCTCTAGTTTTTGAAATAATGCATATTTCCAAGATTTCAATCGTATGTGGCGGCCTCTCGAACTTTGCATTTTCATCTCTCACTTTGCCATGAGACGGCAGGTAGAAATTTTATTCTTCCATGCAAGATGTTAAAAAGGTGCAGCTCTGCGCGCGCACTATTCGACCAAGTATTTATAAGAGTGCCTTTTCCATTTCCGTCAGACCAAGGGGTCTATTCTGGTACCCCCGGTTGGGTTGGGAGTTGGGTTGGTTTCCGCACGTTAACAACGGAACCCAACCCAACCGGGGGTACCAGAATAGACCCCCCAGACCGAGAGAGAGAGAATGCAAGCAGCATAAGCCAACCCACCTTAGTGATGTATGAGCCTCTGTGGTAGTACAGCAGATGATAGCCATCTTGCCTGAACAGAGTTTGAGCCTTTAGACTGATTTCACTCATCTGCAGTTGCATGCGGCTTGTTGATCATCAGCTACTCAGATCCAGATGCACCGATGGTCCTTTTTGGCTCCTCTCTGAATGAGTTCCTCTTCTCGCCCAAGTATACTTATGTGTATGGTAATTTTTTGATACGAGATGTGTCTTTCTGCCGATCCATTTTGATTTAAATGTTTTTTTTAATGTTGTAACCGACAATTTCATTTTTACACTGTGAAATAAATGTTTGTTTATAAATCTCTTGCCTGGAATATCATTTTGCAACTTCACTGATCTGAGTCAGTGGTGAAGTGGGGTATTTTTGAGCATACTCTATCCCCTTCACGTATCTGCATTAGAGTGGGTAGAAAAAAAAGTCGTGTTATATCGTTATACAGCGGGACAACTAACTTTTGTTAAAAAATAAAACGAGGAAAAACTACTGAAATTGATTGATATCTTCATCGAATCTTCAAATTTATCATATATACTGACTCTAAAAGTAGCATTGCAGTACTTAGAAATGCTTCATCGCAAAGCCACCCATTAGTCCTACAATGTCTAAATCTCTATAATACTCTCAAGAAACACTCCGTAATTAGATTTTGTTGGATACCAGGACACGTCGGAATTCGGAGAAATGAAGAGACCGATAAGGCGGCCAAAGTCTCAAGAATTATGAAGGAGAATTTTGTACCATTGGCTGACGCTTTGCAAGCCCTTATAATATCCAAAAATTTAAGTGTGGTAGTCGACGTGGTATAGACAACCCACGGATAAATTGCTCCAGGTTCAGACATCTGTCAGAGGTTTTAAAAACCCACATTTACAAGAAAGTACGATGTTATCTTGACAAGACTTTGGATAGGTCGCACATTTTTCACTCGCAATTATCTTTTACATTCTGACCCTTCGCCTATTTGTAATAGGCGTAACTGCATTTTAACTATAAAGCATATTATATGCGAATGCAAAAATTTTAATGGTCAATGACAAGCCCATTTTGGAGCAGTTCATATTAATTAGGAGATGCTAAATTGTGGCAATAACACTATAGCTGCAAAAAGGCATATCAAAATGACACTGTGATCTATATAGT
>BGPR01000088.1:256551-280916 GCA_013235015.1 Araneus ventricosus | reverse complement strand
TCCTGTGAACTGTCGGTCCAACTATAACACACACTGTCCTGTTCACAGGAGATAACCCTCATGTGAATTTATTTGCTTTTTTAAAAGATATTAAGTTGATTATCTTGATCTGACCTTGTCACATTTATCAATTTTTTTAATTATTTCCCTGTGCGGTTTGTAATCAACGAGCGTTTGGAGCAGTATGGCCAAGTCTGGCACTTGTGCCATAAAAACCTACAACCTGATCTCTTGAGCTCCTGTATGGGCCTTAAAAGTCTTTACAAGTGTCGAATTTAGACTGTTTTTTATTATTTTTAAAAATTTCTCTTCATCTTTTTATTACAGCACTAGCAGATTACCCGGCATTGCCTGGTCATTTTCTTATCAAAACCTTGTGATGGCGAGGAAAGGAAATTTTTAAAAAAACTGCGAGTACTTTGTTATATATGTGGTTTATAAACCACACCCGCTGTTAAGGGTTTAACTATAGTAAAGAAGGGGTCATTTAATTACATAATAAATGTCAAAAAAGAAGAGTGAGTCAAATAATATTTTTCATTAAGAAAGGTATCGTAAAAATATTATACTACCCAGAAATAAGTAAAAAGGGTTTCGTAGAAGCATATTTAAGTACATTTAAGTGCAAATAATAGGTATTTTATTATATTGTCTCCTTTTCACTACATTTTTAAAACTTAAGTTATGAGCGTTCGGAATTTTTAGCGAATCTATGCATATTATTCATTTCCGGAATGGTTAATTGTACAAAGATATACATACGAATTAAGGGAAGTTTTAATTGAGAAAGAGTTAAAAATACAAAAATAGTAACAAACAACGATCAGGAATAAGAATCTGGTGGATGACGTCATCAGAGGCCATTCATCCAAGCAGATTCAAAACTAGAATACGTTCTTTGTAGAGGAAAAAGACTTTAAGTACTGAAATTAATATGAATTTCGAGAATATAATTGAAACATCGACATTTTAATAGTCCGAAAAATCTCAGTTCCCTTAAAATAAAGATTAATATCACTTTAGGACGTATAATAAATCAGAAAATTCAAGCTTAATTCATTTATCTTCCTTTTCCAGTCTCCGTAGCAATTGTATTTAAATTTTGACAATTCAAATTATAAATCAGTAGGACAGTCGACCAAATATTCATCGTCATAAAATTTTTATTTCATTCACCTATTTTCTTCGCTCAATAATATTTTGGCAACTATCATTTCGTTGCCATTCTGCGTAAAATAAATTTCAAATAATCAAAAATAATACAGTGAAACCTGTGTATAACAATACTGTTGGTAACGATAAATCTACCTTTAGCGATGTTTTCTTGGCGCCAAATATGGTACCAAATTTCATCAAAATTGCAAGCGAATCAATCGGCCTATTTGTTACATGCATTTTGGATATTTTACCCCACCCTACCTGAGGGTCTGTGTTAGGGTTTATTTACCCCTCCTATACTTCAAGAGGGCTAATGAGGAACATGTGTACCAAGTTTCATCAAAATCCTTTTAGCCGTTCGGAAGTGAATACTGGAACAAACATACATACGTTGAGTTTTGCATATAAAGATTAGCTGTTAAATACTCAACTTCTTATGAGTAATAAATTTTATTTTATAAATTCGATATATAACTGCCTGTCACATATTCCTTTCAAAGTTGTCAAAAATATGTGAAAATACTTCAGTATGCAATTTTTAGTTCCTAATGAACACCATAATCTTCACGCATTATTTTGTCAATGAAATGCAACAGATCAATGTATATGCATAACAAAATGATATTTACGTCTAAAAACTATAAAATTTATTCATTTTCTTTGCTTAGGGTAATACTTCCAAAATTAAGCTTCACAACTAGAATAGTATTTGTTATTCAGAATGTATGTCAGGAATACAGAAAATAACAAAAATTAACATCAAAGTAATGGAAAAACATGCCAAGGGAGATGGGACACACACATGGTGGTATATTACCTGGTGATTACAATCCACTGTACGTAAAAGGATACCATATAAAAGCTTTTTGATGAATTAATTCAACTAATTTATTTAATATTCATTTATTGAACTTAATGTGTATATCATCATGTTTTTTTACCATACCATTCTGATTCATCTATTTTATTTGTTGAAATTTATTTCTTTATTTCATTCATTAATATTGTTTTGAATTTCATTCTTTAACTTATATTTGACACAGACTTCATGTGATTTCTGTGTAGATCTTCTGATTATTGATAACCCTTTAGGATTAAGTTGATTTAATGCATTGATTTAATTTTATTATTGATTTATATGTGAGGTAGTTTCAATGCGATTTGAGTAATGCGTACATATTACTATATATACTAATTACTTATTAATATACATACTAATATATATTATAAACTAGCTGTTACCCGCGACTTCGTGCGCGAAGATTTTGAATTATTCTTTTTTTATTCACGAATGTAAATGTTTTGTTGCATTTTGAAAGGGGAAAGGGAAAGTTCTGACGGTTGATAATACTTAATTGGACGGCTGACAGGAGTGTACTGTATATGTATGCTGATATAGTTATGTAAATTGTTTATCTATGATGATATACTTTTGTATACCACGTTATTTTCACGGATGTAGAGGTTGCGTGGGCTGTACACACGTGAACAGGCCACATATAGTTGCCCATGGGAAAAATATGGTTTTTCCAAATGTACGCCTGCCAATTTCAGTGTCTGGCCCTGAGCCTCGCAAATGATATTTTTACAGAGATTTGTTACCATTTGAACTGTGATGATAAATCCTTCGGTGTTATCGGAAGGAGTGGAATTAAAACACTCTCAATTCTCCCTTTATCAGTCATAACAGTAGCTTTCACGACGTTTGTACCTAGGTGTGTAATTTTTAACTGTGTGCCATTGCGCAGTCTCGGTATATCGAGGTTACGTATTAGTAGTACTGGCACACCGACTATCATTCTAGGCTTATCGGAAGGTGCCCCTGACAATTAACCCTGGCAATAGCCCGCGCGCGAAACAGTAATTTGGCTTGAATTTATTTCTATAAGAATAAAAAGTATTGTTAGAAATTACGTTAAAAAATATTTTTAAACCTTTATAGCAATCGGAGAAAACATTTCATCGCAATGGAATTAATAGCATTAAAAAGATCATTTTCTGGTCTTTAAAATGGCATAAAAATAATTGTTTTCTAATAAAGATTTCCGAAGTTATTGGAAAAAAACGTCTAAGCATTAGGCTTAAAAGCGGCTAATGTTCGTTATTTAATTAAATATCTTAAGAAATAATTAACTCTGAAAGTTGAAAATAACACCTTTGACCTAAAAATATGCTCTAGAATGCCGTGTGTAAATTTCACGTCGCTACCGTTCACCGTTTAGGAGGAGTTCTTGTGACCGACCGATCGACCGACAGACAGACAGATACATGTAAATTCTGCCTTATTTTATGGATATTTATAAATATAAGCAAAATTTTCAGAAATAAAGGTAAATTAGTTCAAAGTCTAACCATTTTCTAGCAACTGAGTAGCTATAAATTTGCGTTATTTCAAAATCGTCTGCACGTAAAATTTAAAAAATTAATAAAAATTGAAAGAAAAATGTCACAGAAAAAAAAATTGGTATCATTGAAAAGGCAAAATCTTTTTCTTTAAGATGGTATAAAAATAATTAGTATCGGACAATTTGTTCCGAAGTTACAGCGGAAAGAAGGATTACGTGATATTTGATTTTAAAAATAATTTATTCCACATGTTTTCGCATTCCTGAAGGATCACGTGACAGTCGATTGAAAAATAAAATATTCTTCATCGAGAATCGCCGAATCAATGGGCTTTGTTAATTATTTAATTGTTGTCTGAACTTTTAAAAATTAATAACAATCGAAGGAAAAATGTTACAGAAATGAAATTGGTATCATTGAAAAGGTAAAACTTTGAACTTTAAGATGGTATAAAAATATGTTTTGTCAGGCAATTTGCTCCGAAGTTACTGCGGAAAAACGGTTTCGGTTAATTTTTAATTAACTGCCTGTTTAATTAACTTTTGGACTTAAGAAAGTTCATAAGTGTATTCCCCTTGTCTTACATAATAAGTGTACAAAATCCGGTTGAAAACCGTCCATTGGTTTAGGAGGAGATGTGGAACATAGCCACATACCCACATACATACCCACAATGACTTTTATTTATATTAAGATTACTATTGAAATTTAATTTTCAGTTTATCTTAAAAACTAGAGCGAATATTACAAAAATAATTCCCGAATTGGAATCATTGGCATAAAATCAATGTTGCGAAGTGTTATTTTCAATTCAACATTAGAACCATTTTAATGATTCCATTGATAAGATATTAAATCTGGAGTAGAACTTTATTTTTTTAAATAGTAACACTTGCGTAGAGAATTATGCGGGAATTACTTTTCAAGAATTGAATCGAATTAATTTTTGAAATTATTTCTAATATGAACCATTTCTTTAAGAAAACATTACTATTTTGAATATTCTGACCAAAATTGGAATAATTCGCGACTTTTATTAATTTTTTTTATCATGGTAACAGAAGTCTGAAATTTGAATCGTCCTGACTAATCTGAGACATTTCGTTGCCTAAACCATCCCTATTAGCACAAGATATTGCGCGATATCTCTACGACGTTGTCCGGTATACTTACTGAATGCCGTACAATATCGTGAAGATATCGTAACAATATTGTGCAGCGTCTTGTGCTATTAGGGATAACTGAAATGACCCTATTTTATAACCTACAATTTGGGACATCTAGAACCGAAGTGCGTGATTCAATATCCCGGCTAAAGGGAAATGAAAGGTGGGGGGGGGGTAGACAAAATCCAAAAATATGTAAATAAGTAAAATAAAATTTAGAAACATTGAAACTGTTAATTATTTTAAAAAATAAAAAAACAGGAAGAAAAACAGAACAAAACAAAGACATAAACAATACATTCTACTATTTTTACTTCAAACTGATTCATCTGCATTTGTCATATCAGGTTGACCTATTTTGAGTTGGCTGGATCTTAATCGAAGTAAAGGTTGGCAAGAAGAATTCTGAATATGCTTATTTTTGAAGAACTGAATCTAATTAATCTTTCTTTAATACTAAATTTCCTTTTTCAATTATAACTATAAATCGACACTATCAGTTCGAAAATTGAGACACTTTTCAAATCCGGGATTCGAACATCGAGGCTGTCCTAGCTAATTCAAGTCTTCTGATTTCTTTAAAAGCCTACCAAAAATTGGAAATAAGTGAAATTTTATTCTACTTTTGTTTAAAATTAACACTTTTTTATGTAACTTTTTTTAAAAAATCTATTTTGATGCGAATTATTTACTAATAAGTAAAATTCGGCTCAATCCGGGACATTTAATTTAAATTTGGGACAAAAAATCCAAAATTTGGAACTGTTTCGTCTCAACTGGGTTGTGTCTACTGATTTAACTGAAGTCGTTTCCGTTTATTTAAAACCACTTCGAAAACCCATTTAAAATTAGAACAACGGTTAGAAGGCCATCTGGTTTGCAATCATCATTCGAACAGCAGGGATAGATTCTTCATCGAATGTTCCACTTGGCCAAAGATTTTGCTAATAAAATAAATAGCAAGTTCTAAGAGAGTGAATTAGAATGGAAGAAACTTCCCGCCGTTTTCTTATCTTCCTGTTGAGTGACACACAGAAGGGCAACTGATGACGTAACGACGATCTTCCTCGTGTAAATGTTCCATCTGATGTCTGGTAAGAAGACATCAACATGCATTTTTTAGAGGTCTTTTTTTGCTACCATGTGGTGCTAGAGATAGTTGACCTTTTTCGAAGAAAAGAGTAACTGATTATTTTCTTAAGCGAAAAGTGGGTTTATTTTCTTTCTTTTATTATTTTTTTCTGTTGAGATGAAAATGAGAAAATCGAAGTCTTATTGAAAGAGTGATAGAATTGTCTATCTGATGTCCTTGCCCTTGAAAGCTGATGGGTTATTAAGAGCATAAACTTGAATTTCGCAGAATGTATATTTATGCAAAATCGTTTATTTAATAAAATACAATCAAGCTTCAGAAAAATTTATCTATCAATAGATATGGACCCGTAGATATTTGTCTCTGTATACTGTTTAATCACCTTGTATATAGTTTCACTATTCTGTCTTCTTCTGTAACTCCATGAGTGATGTCTTGGTTATTGTTAATGAAGGAAGACACAAATATGCAATTTCATAGGTAGGTCTAGATGAAACTGTACAATAGTGTTCCTTAGGCAATGCAAGTTTCGCTATTTCCACCTCCATATGACGGATATTTTATATTGATTTTAATTTGATCTCTATATAAGCAGTTTTTGAGTAACAGATAATATAATCAACTGAAATAACAAAAATAAATAAAATAAATCTTTAAATTAATTTTATTTATTATTAATTAAATTATTAATTAATTTTAAATTAATTTTTATTTATTATTTAAATTTTAAATTCAAAAAATAAATAAAAATAAATGAAATAATAAAAAAAATTGGTTTGAGTATCTCGACTATAAAAAAAAATTTAAAGTAATTTTTAAAAAAATGCTAAAAAAAATTAGAAATTTTTTTTAACGCGATTCAATTTTAAACGTGCTTTTCTATCGACATTTTTCAGTTTTAGCATTAAAAAAAATTATGCAAACACTTATCTTTAAGTCAATATCGTGTTATAATCAAGCAACTGTATTAAACGAAAGTTTTTCAATTTATTATTTCTTAACTTTTAATTATTGGACTTAACTTATAATTACTTTCTTTACATTTCTGTGATTGTGGTCTCGAAAATAGTTTTGAAATGGAAAATGGTTAGAAATAAGAAGTTTTATTAGCACTTCACATACACATACACGAAAAAAATCATACATATTTTTCTGCTATTCAAATTTCAATTTTAATCTTCTCATTTGATTCTTTTAATGAAATATTTCATTAAGTGACCAGACGTCCTGAATTAGAAGTTTAAATTTTGTACTCTTTTTTGTCTGCTTGATCTTCCTCCCATATCTTAATAGTCCTCAATGAAAATTTAGAAAAACTGGGCGTTCTATTTTTAGGTAAAATGAAAGTAATGACAATTTATGCAAAACGATTTAAGTTTTTAAATTTTGTTTCTAAATACTGTTTAATGGCAAGATCTTATGAGGTTAATTCAAAAATAATGCTCCTAATTAAAAAATGTTCCCACTCTTAACATTACTCAGAAAAATATTTTATACCTTCCCAAGATTTAGAAAGCTATTCATGTTTCTTCCAAAGTTATTTTTTGCAGAATTTTATAAAGTTTGTGCAAACGTTTTAGAGTTTGTTTTCATCAGTTATCAAAAGTATCACTCTCTGTTTACTTTCATTCATTTAAATTAATATTAGCTGAGTTTTTAAAATCTTTCTATTCTCAAATATTTATAATACAGTAAAAAATCGCGCATTTCAGTGCAAAAAATATTCAAATAAAAAATAATATAGCTCAAAAACTTAGTAACACAGTAAAAGCAATTATAAATATTGGTATTGAGATGTATTCAGCATAGCATGAAGAATCGGTTAGCCTTCTTTATCAAAAATAATATGTTTATTGGACGTCTTCCACAGCACAAACATGTAAAACAAACATATACACTTACATCACAAACGTTACATCACTGATTTACATCGAATTCCATCTTCAAATTATCATTATTATTCTCCGTTGCTAGGTAACGTTAGCAAAAGACAAATATATCGTTGCCACTCTATTTTTATAACCTTTAGAAAAGAATTAATGCCAAAAGATTTTTTAATTAATTTCTTTTACAGCCAAACGATATTTTAAAATTAATTTCTTTTATGACCAAACGATATTTTTAAATTAATTTCTTTTATGACCAAACGATTTTTTTATCTAATTAATTTTTGTTCTTTAAATATTTTAATAGTTCTACAAATATATATTTTTTTATTCGTTTCGAATATTACAGTTTTATGTTTATTCTCTATCGAGTGACTTTTATTAAATTTTTATTTCTGTATCTTCGTAAGTTTATTTTATTTCTATATTTTGAATGAGCTAAACATGGTAGTTTCGGTTCGTACGATTTTGATACTACATAAAACATATTAAACGCTTTATCGCATGACTGAAATAGTAAAAACTATTTTATGGCATGAATAAATGTATTGGGGAAAAAATATAAAAGCAGCGCATGCGGGAACGAAGACTTTTTCTTTGATGCAAAACTAATTATAATTCTTTACTTCAAATTCACTATTTATCGGGCAGTTACCTAACGGGTCTTGGCATATGTTATATGCATATGATAAAGACAAAAGTCAGAGCACACTCATCCATTAAAAAATGCCATCTGGAATGATGCTTCTGTTCTTTCAGCGCGCAGAATGATATCATGCACGGATGGCGAGGCACGAAGCAGATGGGCCGTCGATGCCACTAATTAAATTGGCGATCTGGGAAATCGAATTTGACGATTAAGAGACACGTGAATTGGCGTCATTAGGTACGATGGAAACATGCGTCGTTCGTGATGAATGATTTGGCGATCTTGATGGCATTTAAATTGCTTTTTTAAGTGCAGTAAGTGTGGATGTGTCTTTTTACGAGGACTTAGAAGTAATTAATGATCCAGGGTGGTATTGCAACCGAAATTAACCGAATACTGGATGATACTTTACTTCTATATAACAACTATGGTAAAGTTGCCAGAAGAACTGGATTAAATGGGACGCTCTCGAATTTTCAACTTTTTGTCCCAGATTTTAAACGAGTCTTAGATTTGTCCCGTATCGGAATTAAATTACCTGAATTCTTCCGTTGTTTCACTTATCAGTGAATAGTTCATATGAAATAATCTATACTTATAAAAAGGCAATGTTTTCATGTGTGTGTGCGATGTCCAGACGAATCTATCGCACTTACAGCCGTGAAATTTGGTACACAGGTAGTCTTAATGGTGACTCAATGCACCTCGCAGCCCGAATTTTAAAATTTAATCTAGAAAGTTTTTTATTTAATATTTTATTTTGGGCGTTTTTCGCACTAATTTCTCAATAGCATGGTTTCGGAGAAATGTACGAAACAAAATAGATACACCATCGGGAAGAGCAAACGATTTCCATTCTAATGAAGTTTGTTCCGAACGTCTAAAGTGAATTATTGAATTTTGAGAAATTTTTGAAAAATAGTGCTGTTATGGCAATTTGTGATCAGGATTTCTTAAAATTCTCGCATCTGATGTTTTTATAACTCTATAATTTTTATTTATTTTTTCAGCTCATAACTGAAACGTTTCTGTTGGATTTAAAACAAGAGCGGTTAAAATATCTTTTTCCGTTTTTGTTAAATAATTTTTCCCTGATCAGTTCAAACAGTTTTTTGTTAGCGAGATTTCTCAGTGAAACACTCTCCTAATGATCCCCACAATGCATTGTTGCAATTTCATTGGCTGGGGCGTGACCTTCCTCGCGGCAGGTGACATCATTTATTATCGCGTTCTTCTCGGAGATGATGAATGAATGACTTCGATAATTGTTTTCGGCAGTGTCTTATCGTGTTTCTTTGCCTCGCATATTTCGCTTGCTGTCTAATAATGATTTTCACGTTGCATTTTTTAAATATAGTTTTAGATTAACGTACTCGGTACTGTTTTCCTGAAAATCAATAATGTTTATCTTTTGTTTTCAAAACTTTTTCATGTCATTGTGGGCGAGTTTTTCTTGTGTCTTTTCATTTTGCTAAAGTCCTGATTCCACAGGCAACGCCGTGCGCGTACTGCTAGTCTTATGGTTGGGAAGAGAGTTTTACAGGGATAAGTATGGGATGGCTAGCATCAGCTACGTCTGGTTCCCCCGACCTTGGCGACAAACTTGGCGACCATTTTGGCCACTTGGCGACAAATTTGGCGACTTTGGCGACGAAATATGGGATCTCAAAGGTGCTGGAATCTTCTCGATATTTCTATTAGGAGAGAAGATACGCCACGAATGTGCTAGATCATTCCATGTGACGTCACGGTCTGCCGGCATGAAAACCAATTACACTATAGACGCCTATGGGGAGTGTTTTCGATGCCAATATTTGGCGATATTTCGCTTTTTGGCGAGAAATGCTTTGTAAAGTTTTTTCTATTTCGACGACGACCGAGAGATGCAATCTGTTATAAGAATGTAAACATTTCTACTTTGTAGTTTTTTTGTGTGTGCATGTGTGTGACTTAAAGTAGAATGAATTCCTTCTTGAGTGTCTTAAAATTGAAAATGACTTGTTATTAGTTGTTAATTGTAAATAAAGATGGAAGGTTTTCAAAATACGATGAAGAAAAAACTCAGTTTCGCGTCAGTCAAAGTAAACACGGAAACCCTAGCAGGCACAATGATAAACTTGGCGTGGTAAAAGACATTACCATAGGCGCCTATAGTTTGATTGGTTTTTATGCGGCCTGCCGGGGAAAACTATATAAGGAGAGCGCTTAGACGACGGAGGTGTTGTTGATCGACTAGGATCGCCTTGGAGCGCGAACGTCGTTGTAGTCCTATCCGCTGTGCGAGCTAGTAAGATGGTGAGCTGAGCGCTATTGAAAGGGCAGTTATTGTCGTTGCTAGTTATTTGCTGACTGTTTGTGTTCTTAAATATCAAAGTGCTGAACTGTTATTACCTGTGAATTGTTGTCTATTTACATTGGTAATCTGTGCAAGAACTATTGTTTCCTGAACCTGTGCTACGTGTTTTCCTGCATATTTGTAAATAAACCTTCATTCTCCATTATCCTGAGTGTTGGACTGTCTACACCATACACCCACGGTAAGACTTTTTGCAACACTATATTTAGTTTTCATGAAGCTGTATAATAAGGAATTATTCTTTGGAAATCTTGCTATATGTTCATAGAATTAAAAACTAAGCTGATAAAACCTAAGATACATTTAGGGGATGTTTAGATGGGACACTTTCAAATTTTCGACATTTGGTCCCAGACTGAAAATGACCTTAGATTTGTTCCGAAACTCAATTATATTACTTGGATTGACCCCCTCTTTTCTACTTATTAGTAAATAGTTCGTATAAAAAATGATTAACTAGATGTAATATTTCAATAAGTTAGCTGTTGTAGAATTTCCCGCCCTAACTTTCACTACACATGCGTAGAATATGGAACCTAAATGTAACCAGTCTGTATGAATAAGCTTGAAGGAGAAATAGTAAAAGTAAAAGGAGAATATTTTATTTTAAACTTTATTAAATATCTTTCTGCATTTTTCCCGAAATTCTTTTAGTAATTAGCTGTTTCATTGTTTCTGACACTTTTAATTTTATTAATGTATATTACTTTATAAACCTTTTTATTTAAGTTGACTTCTTTAATGTTTGTAAAAGTGTAATTTTGTGCACTTATGTATTTTCGATGACGAGAGAGAGAGAGAGAGAGAGAGAGAGAGAGAGAGATACACTATTTTATTGTTTTCTGATCTTAATTATTAGTTAATCAATTGATTTAATTAAATTTCTATTCCATATCAGTGGCTCCATCTGTAATCAGTTTGAAGAACTTTGATTCCATGATTCCATAATATTTGAAATACGAAATTATAAAACAGTTGAAAATAATTAAATTAAAAATTCCAAATTTTTAGTACACTAAGAAAAGAGTGATTTGTAAAACTATTTTATTTAAATTTAGTTTATTAGTTTATTTCTTTTTCATTTATTTTATTTAATAGTTACGAATATTTAATGCGACGATAAAATACGTTTTATCTGTTGATACGGAAATAATTAATTTTTGAATCGCATAATAATAAATAAATTAAATATCTAAATGCACAAATAAGTTTTGTTTTCTGTTTTTAAATATAACATCTTTAATTTATCAGAAATAATTAAAATGCAAAAGAAATTAAAAGCATAACTAAGTGCGAATGCAACTAAATTTTAAGCCTGAGCCTTTGCAAAAATATAAGAATAATCATATCAAGAAGTATAGAAAAATAAATGAGAATTTAATACTCATTTTCAGAGAAATAAAAGCTTCTTCTTCTATAGATAAAAGCAATGAAGATTTTAAATTATTCTTTACTTTTCAGTCACTCTAAGCAGATTTGAACAAATGAACTATCATACAGGAATTTTTTTCTAAAACGATTTCAGTATTTATCGATGGTTAATTACCACTCAACGTAACTGTTTCTCAGTCGTAGAAAAATTAAACCATATTTTAATTTACTGCAAAACCTTTCCTTTTTCAATTAACGTAAAAATATTTTACTGTAAATAAGATATGATATGTTTAAGTTTCGGTGAGTAGAACAGATTTATATCTAAGTATAAATTCTTCTGAGAAAATAAATTTAAAATTAAACTCAACGATAATTTAGAATCATAAATTTTAATTAAATATGGATTGAGTATGAGGCATCTTTTACTTTTCATCTTAAACATTTGCCTAGGATTATTAAGACATCATGAAAGGATTTTTAAATTTAAATGCGCATTTCGAGATTTTGAAGTCAAACAATAAAAGTAATCAAGCAAAAGAAGGCAAAGAATGGTTTTAAAATGTCATCTCTTCAGTATAAATATCCTGATTCAAGAATAATTTTAAAAGTGAACGTGAGAAACATACAGGGTGTTTCAAAAATATCCGGTAAAAATGGAAGGATAGGTCAGGCATTCAAATTCAAAGGGGATTCTCTAAAGGTTATTCTTTGTCAGTTAATTAAGTGAAGGAAAAGGATACACCAGATAAAATGTATAACACAGATGGAGTGGAATACAAATTTACAACAGCGCAACAATCCAGTTGCATGAATAATATCTTTATAAATCGCATGTGGCATGGCATATATATATAACATAACAACACAGCATACCCCCGAACTCGGAACCGAGGCGGCCCCCTGTCGGTTGGGTGGGTATGCGTGGAACTGTACTGATAAAGCAAGAACATGTGGCTGGGGCCTGAGACACTGAAACTGATTATCTCTTTCTGTCATGGAATGTTCCAGGAGAAAGGAGAAGAAGGGCGTGGTGGGAGACATGAGCTTTGTAGTGGGATGAACAATGCAGGCTATTGTGGAGTATTCTGGCTGTTCAGATTTAATTAGGTCTTCTTGTCTGGTGATAAAGTTGAGGAGGTCTTCTATGTATTGATCTGCTGGACACCTGAGGTGGTAAGAAAGCGTGAGGCGGCACTTGGTGGTATAGTGAAGAGGCGTGCCAGGTTCTCCACAAGCACAGCAGTTGTCCGGGTGTTTTCCGAATCGGAAACGATAGGATGGGAAGTGACCGTACCCTGTGACAAACTGGATGAGCTGTCTGGGCCAGTAATGATTTAGAAGTCCCACCTTCTTTATGACTTCATATGTGGAGCGGCCATTAATGCTATCATCCCAACGCCTCTGCCACTTGGCCAGTGCTCGCTGCTTGAAATCTTGTTTCGCACTGCTTCTGGGAATGGGTATACCGTAAGCACTGCTGCCTCTGTGGTTGTGATTGCCTCTTTGGCCAGCTCATCAGCTTTCCCTTTCCCCAGGTGCCCTACGTGAGGTTTAATCCAACCCAGCCAGATATGATAATGGAAAATAGCACGCAGTATCAACAACAGACCTTTGGCATACTTAAAGTAAGTGTTCAAAGGACTTGCCGAGTGAGGCTATACACACTTGGTATGTAGTTGTTCATTTGTATACCATTAAACTTGCTTTACACATTTCATCTGGTCTATCCTTTTCTTTTACTTAATTCACTGAGAAAGAGCCCCCTGCATCCCCTTTGCATTTCCGACACCATGTTCCATTGCGAAAGTGACTTGTTTTTGTATGCCCGACCTAGTCAATTACAAAGTTGTTCAGCATCATCGATTTAGTAAGAGAAGTCACCTTCCGTACAGTAATGTTAAAGTAGAAGGCGTTAAATGCATTGTTTGGTTCGCAACTCCCAAAATTGTAACGCGACATAACGCGGAAGAAAAGAGAAAACGAAAGACGTAATATCCGATTTTCTAGAGGATTTGCCATTGAGTGACCTCCGGAATGTATGGTTCCAACACGACGGCGCCCCTCCGCACAAAGTATCAAACGTCCAAAAGTACATTCGGGACACATTCCAGCAACAAGTCATCGGGTATGGTGGTTGCGTGGAATCACCTCCACGTTCACCTGTCCTGAACCCATTGGACTTTTTTTCTGTGGGGAAACATCAAACAGCGAGTGTATGCAACCCCTCCACCAACAGTGAAGGAACTTTGAAACCGTATTACGGATGCTTGTGCCAGTGTGTCACCTGCCATGTTGTACAATGTGCAGCGGGAAGTGCAGTCCCGTGTCCAGATGTGTATTGTTGCTGAAGGACATATACATGGCCCTGATTTCCTGCAAGTGCAATTTTGTTCAACGCGATCAAACAAATGTACGTTTTGTGCTTTTCATTTGTACCATTTTTGTGCGCAAGATGTTTGTTTGTAATAAATCGATGATGTGGAATAACTTTGTAATTGACTTCTTTCCCGTATTTCGCACCGTTTCTGAGATAAGAACGCTAACTCCGACTATTCCGCCAGGTGGCGCTGTAAGCGGTTTTCTTGCGTAGAGCATGGCAACTTTACTATACATAGACGTCACTCTTATGACTACAGCTCTTGCCGTTCTGAAATTACTGGGGTGGCAACGGACTTTAGCGGGCACACTGTATAAAGGAAAAACATTGTTACAAAAAAAAGCGTTAAAAACTGATTTTGAAAAATATCACTAAAATTATAGAAAATATTACCCGATATGAGCATAGGTAACACTGAAAAGTTATTTTTTGGAATTTTGGCGATAATCTACACCGAGGTTATTGAGGAATAAACTTTAGAATCTCGACCACTTTTTAATTCATTAAAAAACTATTTCAAAAAAACCCTTTCTTACTTCTAACAATTCCAACTTTCAGATTTAGATCTACCAAATTTGGTAGATCTAAATCGGAGAGTTGGAATTGTTAAGCTGGACATTCACTCAAGTTCGGTCGCAGCGCTCCAAAACCCGTCGTTAATGCGAAAATCCGATGAGAATTGGCGTGCTAAGATTGAAAGTTTGGATTTTCAGCATCGTTCGTTATCCATTTGGAGTGTTGGGCCATAAAACTTGAAATGCGATCATCACGGAAATCCGAGGGGGGCGGGATAGGATGGCGGTTATTGCGAAAAAAACCTTTTTTCGGTTATTCAGGTTTTTTTGAACCGCTGCGGTGGGTTAACCTGGCGGTTGTAACCGCTCAAAATAACCGGTTTTCTTTTTAAATAAAAAACACAAACGCCGTTTGTAAATAATTTTTTTATTAATATTGTTTTTACGGGAAATCAATCCATTGCCCAATATTTATTTGCTTATACTCTTTCAGTAATCCGCCAACCAACAGACGCCTCGAGGAAGCGGTTGTCGTGGATTGGACCAAGATGATGAAATTCAAAGCTTCATAACTTGGAAAATTTTAGTCTAATCGAACCTAAAATCGAGTCTATCTTCAGATCTGGTTCTTTCCTCGGTTATTGGATTTTTTAAAAAAATAACCGGTTTTAACCGGGACCAAAAAATAACCGGTTATAACCAGGACCAAAAAATAACCCGTTATAACCGGGACCAAAATAACTGGTTATAACCGGGACCAAAAAATAACCGAAAAATACCGGTTAACCTAAATTAGAAACCAGTTTTTGGTTAAAACCGGTTGGTCCAGTTTTGAAAGCTGGAGGAGGAGTAGGCGCAGTAACCCTAGGGGATCGGAATGACCGGTAGTGTGGTTTGCATGGAGCCTGAACGACTGGGTTGGAAATTGGAACGGTGTGGAGTATGACCGTGAATGAACAGCTTTAGTTTTGAGAGTTTGGAGCATTTTGCTTACGCATGACGCTTGAAGCAACACGGAATTTACAGACAGTATGATAGCCTATTATAACGTTAATATCCAAATTCACGGCTCAAAATCTTGCTATTTCGCTGCAAATGCATCAGTTGTGTGAAAAGCAGAATAGCAGAAAGAAATTATTTTGAAATGTCTCTGCGCGGAACCAGTCTTCATGCTGCTAGTAAATAATGACATTTACACGGCAAAATTTGTTCTGCAAGTTTTATTAGCGTAGCTCTTCGTTCCACAAAAATATTATTTCGATTTGTATCTTTCCCTGAATGGTATTGGTGTCCCACGATTGTAAGAGAAACCATGAAAAAGTTCAATATAACATAATAGAGTTCGGCAGACTTGTGCAATATTTGTTTTGCATATCCAAGAAAGTCTATTTTTTAAGTTTTTACCTTCACATCAGCGAAATATATATGATATTCATATAAGGAAATATCAAATCTATATAATAGAGAGGAGATACGTCATAACTTATTTTTTAAGCTGAATGAGATAGACGATTGCTTATGTCTGATCCATTCAGGTCTGGATCCTTTCCGTCAAAGATAAATTTATGACGGTTAACCACTTTTTTATATCAACAAAACTAATTTTAATGGGCAGTTTATTTTAAGATCAAGTAAATTTACAAGTAGATAGATTTTTCCGCAATCAGACCAAACTTTTTTTCGCTTCTATACAAGTTCTTAAATTCCAGAAATTAGTACATATGCAAAAGCATGGCTATAGATGGCACTTTCTAATCTGGCTAACACTAAATAAGAAAATTTGCTGAAAATAGGCATTAAAAATAATAGATACAGTCGGACCTCTGTTTAACGAAGTGGCTAAATCCCGAAAAAATGTTCGTTATATGGAAAATTCGTTAAATAGAGATTCACCTTTTAAAATACTTTAAACTACACAAAACAGATTTTAAATTCATAAACACTAAATATTATTAAGTAATTAATCACAGATTTATTTTCTAAATTAACGTCTATTTGTTTTATATATTTTACCCATCAAAAAGAAATATACAAGGAAAGCAAGAATAAAACAAAACATTGTCCGGGAATCTACTGCATTTTCAATTTAAAAAATAATTTTATATTAAAATTAATGAATTTTAGCATTTCATCATACGGAAGTTTGTTGATTTCTGCATCATGATCATTTCCATCTTCATCTTCATCGCAATTCAATGCCGTATTGTTTTTATTTTTCACACTGTCCACTTCAAAACTGCCTCATCCACATCTTCATAGACACAGGCTTTTAAACGTTTTGAACAAAAATTCGATGTATCATAATTTTGTATCTTATCACGATTTTTTCATTATGGTTGATAAGCTATTTGGAGGAATACCGAATTTTAAAGCAATATCCTTTTTTTCACGCCTTTATCCATCTCATGAAGAATTAAATTTTTTCTTTGATGCTCAAGCACTTTCGCTTTGACATTTTCCAGCTTCAAGGTCATTGATCACCATAAAATGTGTTAAAAGAAAGAATAAGTTTGAAATTTTTAGAAATATTTTGTGAAAAAGGGAGAAAAAAATATTGGATCACAAAAAAAAGTTCGTTAAATAGAGAATGCACTTCGCTATTTGGAGGTTATGTTACGAAGAAATTCGCAAAATGTTCTTGGTTCCAAGAAAAAGTTCGCAAAATAGAGGTTCGTTAAATAGAGGTCCGACTGTATTTATATTTTTAAAAAAATGTCTATCCGCCACGAGAACTGTCGCCGCCAAATTGTCTAGTTTACAGCGGTCGCTATAGAAACATGTTATCGTATGGAGAATCCATTTCTAGTAGGTAGAAGTTCATTCAAATGTGTTCCTCCGCAAACTGGCTCAAGAATAAAAAACTCCTACTTCCGTTGGATTCCTCCTATTCGAAATGGATCTTCCCTAGTATAACCAGTTGCTATAGCAACCGCCGTAAACTAGACAATTTGGCGGCGACAGTTCTCTTGGCGGACAGACAGTAGATTGCTGGTGTATAAAATCTCTAAATATCAGTTTCAGACCGGGATTATGGTAGGGAAAAAATGAGGGAAGCATTTTCCTTTCAATTATTTGGAAAATTAAATTTGCTGTCCCTTTTGACAGCCCCTGTTCTTTTGGTTCAGCTTTTGTACCGATCTGTACGCAGTCTGTTTGGCACAGCAGAGGAAACAAACTATCTTCTAGTTCAGGGGTTCCCAACCTTTATTCCCTCGCGTACTCCTTTATTAATCTTTATATTTTCGTGTACCCCCTTGTGTCATATCCTCCCCACCACCAACCATCCGTCAATGCAAAGAAGTTTTTCTTAACCCTTTCCGGCACAAGGCATTAATTTTTTTAAATCTGATGAAAAAGCATTATGAATAGGCTTAGTTTATTGTTTGGACATATAATTTACAAAAAAAACCCTCCTCTTTCTGAAGAGGGGTCGTTGCCCCTCTTTGGGGACACTCCCTCATATGAGGACCCCTTTGGACACAGTCATTTTGATACGCTCAAAAATTAATGTTAAATCGTACACAAAATCATAAATTAAAACTTCAAAAATATTGGAGGAAAATTGTCGAGTAAATTTGCTAAAATTGTAAAGGTCAAGAACTCAAAAAATTCCTGTCTCCGAGTAAAGAAATTTGGGTATTTTAAATCTATAATTTTTCCGAAATGAAAGCAACATTTCATTGTGCTGCCATCTACATTCTAAAAGGGTAACTATCAGCTGCCTTTTCCTGCAATTTTCCGGGTTTCAAATTTGAAACGGATTTTTTTAGAAAATTTTAAAGTTAGTGTCCTCTTTTGCGGCCACTGTGCCGGAAAAGGTTAAGGGCTTAGGTTAACTTAGGAGTAAAATGACTGGAAATTAATAATATTTGCTGGACTTATTTTTTTATTTGACTGCATTATTACAGTAGTATTAGTTAGACGCCAAAACAAATGAAATAAGTATTGTAATAATTTTGCATTAACTTATAAAGATGGCTAAAAATTATACTCTGTAATGATCAACTTTTGAAGTGGTATAGTTATTAAATAGTAAGCATTAACTTTGGGAAACAAAATTCTGTAACTTTTTTAATTCCTTATTTTTTTGTATCCGCCATTATCAACTTTGAGTTCGCGTATCCCTAGGTGTACGCGTACCACAGGTCTGGAACCTCTGTTTTACTTTAACATTTGTACCGCCCATAAAGAAAAAACACGTAATTTGAAATAAATGCATTTTCGCGTTTTGTGTTTTTGCTCTTAATCTTTTTGTGTTTTTAATGTTAAGATTTTTGTGTTTTTGCCCTCTGGGTTCTTGCGTTTTGTGTTTTTGCTCTTAATCTTTTTATGTCTTGTGTTTTAATGTTAAGCTTTTTGTGTTTTGTTCCTTTGAGTTTTGTGTTTTTGTTCTTAATCTTTTTGTGGTTTGCGTTTTTGCTCTTTAACTTTTTTTTTTAGTTCACTGTTGTAAGCGATGATTTTAAAATTGTTCTGCTTACCCCTTGGGGTTCTTTGTAAGCTCTTTTCAATGTAGTTCATTTCTTTTGTTTTATGTTTCTCCTCCTGCCTGTGGAAGGCCTTACACCCTCTTGGGTAGGCTGGGACAGAGCGGTTTATAAATAAATAAATATTCTAACATTTATTATTGGATAAAGACAATATAATCCTTCCCCAGATAATAAACATCTAGCACGGAACACAGCAGAAGCGAATTTTGAGGCACATTGGAGCAGGCATTTGCGGGGAGTGAAATCGGTCAAATTAAATTCTTTCTTCCCTTTCATATTTGTTTTCCAAAACACCAGACTTCCATCCCCGAAAGCTATCGAAGAGAAATCAAATCTTTTAAAAGAGAGTAACTGCAACTGCAACTTGAAGTCATCAGAGCCCACGTGTTCGCGTTCTCGCCGTCCCCCCCGACAGCCTTCAACTGGAGAACAAAATGAGAAAAGTGAGGCAGCTCGAAAAGCAAGAAAGGTGCGAGACAGAGACTTGACGAACCTAATTTCGAACTTCTACTTCCGAAAGTAAAAAATAGTTTTTTTATAACTTGCTACTGTATTTTATTTATTGCATTCCTTGGGAACTGTGAAAGATATTTTCGTTGTGCGGAAAGGTATGGATTCTTTGCATATAGGGTGGTTAGAATTGAAATATTTCTGACTACAGAGGAGAAAATGTATGGTGAAAATAAATTACGGTATTATAAATTTCAGAACACAAAGAAAAAGGATTAATTATAAAACAAAGAGATTCGAACCTCTACTCCAAAACACAGCAGCATGACAATATCTTAGGTTTGACTTTTCTTCGTCTGGTTTGATTGTATCAGCCGTTGTATTCTGCGCATAAGGAGTTTTACATAGCGCGATTTGTAACAGAGAAAATGACAGCCTGAAAATCATCATCATGTTAATTAAAATTTCAATGTCTTGAAGTATGTTTGCACTAAACTTAAATACCAATCTTTTTTTATCTTATTCGCAAGAGAGCTACTGAAATATTCATAATGATTATTCATTATCTGGCTATTTTACCGCACACGGTTAAATAAAGAAAACTCAGTGCTACAGAATTGTGCTTAAAACTAATTTTGAAAAATTTATTAAAAGAAAAGAAAAATTGCACGAAAATAAAATTGATATTACTGAAAAACTTAAGAAACTGTGCAGAAACGGTTTTAGTGCGATAATATTGGGATAATGTATTGAAAAAAACTAATATTTCGGTTAACTCTTAATCAGATTCGGCAGAATGGTCTGCCTTTTAGAGCATTTTGAATGATTTTCACAGAAAACTAGTCGCAATTTGTAGGTAGTATGCCGGCTTATAAACACTATTAAGTAAAACAAAAAAATATCTAACAAAAAAGGCTTTTTTCCTGAAGGCAATATTTACATTACTTTGTATTATACAGGATGTCCATTAAAGTCCTTCTACCCCACATTAACTTGTGAACGACGACAACTATTGCCACAAATTTGGTGTCTAGGTATAGAAAAGTGACCATGCGCTACATGATGTGATCGGTTACAGCGCCACCTGGCGGGAAATAACGGAGTTAGCGTTCCTGTCTCGAAAACGATACAAGATACGGGAAAAGTCAATTACAAAATTGCACAGCGTCTCCGATTTTGTATGAAAAGACGCCTTGTGCACATTAATAGGAAGAGCAGAACTCTTAAAATGCACATCTGTTTGTTCACATTTTCCGAAATTGTGATGTCACAAGATATGGACAAAAGGAGAATATTTTATTTTTCGAGGAATAAATGACACCATTATACTTTTTCTGTGGGAATAACTAAAACAGCTGGTGCATGGGCCTTTCCACCAACATTGCAGGACTTTAGATGACGTATACAGTAGCTATGTCAATTTATGCGCTAAAAAGCGTGCAAAGTGAAATTCAAACAAGAGCCCAAATCTTTGTTGTAGATGACGGAGAGCAGTTTGAACACAAAAAATATAGGTATTTTGTGATAAGTAGTTATTTTTTCTCTTTTAAACCCGTTTTGAGACGTCACAGTTTCGGAAATTGAGAACAAACAAACGTGCATTTTAAGCGTTTGTTCTTCGTATTAATGTACACAAGTATTTATTCGTACTAAATCGAAGACAGACGCTCTACAATTTTATAATTGACCCGAGAATAAAGTCGATTTACGCGATTTCACATGACAAGCGCAACTTTGCATGTCATCTAATTCTAACTACACTTTGGTTGCCTTAAATTGCGCTATGATTCAATTTCATTTTTCTTTCTTCACTAGGTGCAATAAACTTCAATATAAAATAATCGTGGCACATTTGACCCATGTCACTTGATCACAAACAGATTTCAGTTACCTGCAATTCAAAGTTCATTTCCGCCCGAGAAAACTGAATAATTGGTGGTATAAAAATCCAGTAACTTAAATATTCTTTCACCGATTCTTCTAAAAGCTGGGCAATGGATTCCGGAATCAAATGTTCTCGCTCATTTCGCATATATCACGCGTGAGCTTTACATGACTACTCTTTTAATGTCTATTTTAATCCTACAGTGACTACTTTTTTAATACCTATTTTTATCCTACAATGACTACTTTTTTAATGTCTATTTTAATCCTACAATGACTATTTTTTAATGTCTATTTTAATCCTACAATGACTATTTTTTATTGTCTATTTTAATCCTACACAATATAAAATTCGTGATTAATAACCATCATGACCATGGGCGACTTGTGTATTGGCACTATGTAACTGCAGCTCTCCCCAAGTTTTTTTCAGGGTTTGATTTTAACTTAAGTTAACACTGTTAAAATAATTAATTTTTTGAGAAATATTTAAATCTATCAATAAAAATCTAATGTTTTCTTTCTAAAAGTCTAATCTAACGCAAGAAAATAAAAGTAATTCTTGAGACATTTTTTAAGTGAAAGAAAAACCTTTGAAGAAATGTTTTCACCACAGTGTCCTTTTCCTTGCTCTGTGCCTGCGAAATAATATATTCGCAGTTATTATTTTCTAACATGGACTTTAATTCTAGAGTGGGATTGTTTTTTGGGCAGTTCCTCTTGAGGCTAGAATACCTATTTTCAACTTTTTCCGCTTGCATCACCTTTTATGGTGGAAACCTTTTTAACAAAATTTTAAAATAAACAAGAACACGAAAGATTAATCATAGATAAATTAGAAAATTAACTTAAAAATGTTCTTTTCATTATTGTTATATTTGAATGACTTTTTTTGCTAATCTAAATGGATCTTTCAACAATTTTTCATATAAACACTAAAATCTCTAAAAAGAGGTGTTTAAAAAACTTCCATGCCCCTAATATTAGTCTCTACGCCCGTTTTTGCGATCGTGTCCCATTGTTTAAGTGACCCTGAAGATATACATAGAAAAAATTATGGGTAGAACTTCTTAAAGTTATCAATAATTATACTCACGCCTGAAAAAAGAACAGCCCATTTGACGATAGATAAATAGAAGAAATAATATTTTTTTCTTTTGGCAATCCGTATGACTACATAAGAGCCCGAGCAATGTTCTTCAGCATTAAAAATCAATTTTCTAAAAGACACTGTATAATCAGGACAGGTTACTACACTTCCAATGATTCCAACGGATAAAACATTTGTATATAATCATGCGAACATCAAGGTAAGCTTTTCGCAGGGAACAGAACAAGATAACGAATTTTTAGTTATTTTTTATTAATTCTTATAAATAACATTCAATCAGATTTATTTCTGACGAATGCAAAAAAAAAAAAACTTTTCAACTTATGTAACAAGTACTGCATGAAACATAAAGTGTGAATACAAGCAGGTTTTGGAACGGAAGAGCGAATGGTTCATGGAATGTAAAGAATTAATGTTAAGTTGTCCTTCCAATGATTCCAACGGATAAAACATTTGTACATAATCATGCGAACATCAAGGTAAGATTTCGCAGGGAACAGAACAAGATAACGAATTTTTAGTTATTTTTATTAATTCTTATAAATAACATTCAATTAGAATTATTTCTGACAAATGTAAAGAAAATCTTTTCAACTTATGCATCAAGTACTGCATAAAACATAAAGTGTGAATATAAGCAAGTTTTGGAAAGGAAGAGGGAATGGTTCGTGGAATGTAAAGAATTAATGTTAAGTTGTCCAGCTATCAACTCTTTAAGATCGAGGCGACTTTTTTCTTCTAAACTCTTTGAAACCGGGGCTTTGGGGAGGATACGACATGAATTGGACTCTCCCAACCTTGGTGGTCGTTTACCCCACCACCTCACCATCTGTTGTAACCTTACCTTAAAGCGCACGAAAATGGGGATAATTGGACCCCCTACCGCGCTTATCTCCGAAGCGATCACAGAACCTCACCTCCCCTCAAAAGAAGCCAACCGCCTCAGACCGGTCTTCGTAGCTGTTAATTTTCAGACCGCCCGGGACCGCCTCGCTTTGTGTGAGAGGGTTAAATAAATTATCTCTAAAGTTGTTTCAGGCTCAAACACTTCCTGTATATCTTTGTTTATTCGGAAGAAATAACCTTCCACAGTCTTCACAGAATATAGATTAATGATGTTCAAAAATGCTATACATTCTGTCATAACCTTCCACAGTCTATATATTTAATCACTGAATGATATTAGTTCTGAAACAGAAATTTACAATGGTAAATAGAATGCATTTCCACATTACCTGGACCACAACCACCTATGATTATTTAATCCATGAAATCTTCTTAAAATATGCATTGGTTTTTCAATACAGAATGTTAAATAAATAAATCAGTTCGAAATTAATATTTGGTTGAAATTGAGTGAACGCGCCATAAAAATTAAAATGGTGGAGACTACATTTCTATGTTACCTGGACCACAATCCCTATGATTATCTATTTCATTAAATCGCTTAAAATTTGCATTTGTTTTTCAATACAGAATGTTAAATAAATAAATCAGTTAGAAATTAATA
>BGPR01000088.1:232810-251788 GCA_013235015.1 Araneus ventricosus | reverse complement strand
CTGGAAGATTATCAGGGGAAACTCATTTATGTTTCCCTTCGAGAATGCTAAGGAAAGCTCCAAAAGGTAGTCCTACCGCAACGAGCAATAATTTGCTAAACATGAGTCTACCAGTTTTTGAATAATACTGGTTAATTTTAACAGCATAACGAATTAATTAAAAAAAATCATGGGAGAAAAAGAAAGCAAACTTTTCTAATCATAAAGAAAATGGAAATTTTGAAACATTATGGAGCTAACTCATTTTCATTCCATTCACTGCATAAAATCTATATCTCATTAGCAAGATTGACTCAATTTTCGAGATTTTTGTACTTCTACCAGGTAAACGTAATTCAACATTTCTCCCACCAAAATATTGCTCCAATCATCCTTGATGATGAACCTTATTTGGATTTAAGGGTGGAATTGGCCGAAATTAGGAATTGAAGCAAATCCGGCGGATTCCACCTTTTCTTCTACTTATCTGCAGCAAAGAAAGAGGCCGGGATCTTTTTTTCAAATCCCCGTTCCTAATTGAAGAAAGTCTTAATCCCCGATGTCTGGAGCAAGAGCAACTCTTCCTTTAATTGGGAAGGGTCGGGCGGTCCGGGGAAAGAATTACCGGATCTTGATTGCGCCATTAAAGGCCCGGTGAATTATTTCGAAGCGTTAGAAGAGTGTTTTAAAGGCATTTCTCTGCCGTTCTGATAAAGTACTCGAGATTCTTCGCAAGATTTAGGAGGTTCGTCCGTGGAGTAAATGCGGTTAGCGCCGGCCTTTATCATGAAAGTACCAGAAGGAAGGTAATCCGATATGATGATATTAATTTGTTTTTGACGTGTATTAATAAATTTCATGTATTCTATCTTATGTTTCTTTTTAAGATAAAGAATAGGTTTTTAACGGTAATTTCAGTCGTGAAACTTAGGTAAGCATGAAGGATGACGTGAGCCTGCTAATGTGAACATGCAAAAACATTTTTTTATGAAACGTCAACTGTTTGTCTTTCGAAGGATTAATTTTGAGGGGCCAACATTTCAAACCCTAAGAAATGCAGATTTGCCGGATCCGGAAAGAATTACCGGATCTTGATTGCGCCTTTAAAGGCCCGGTGAATTATTTCGAAGCGTTAGAAGGCATATCTCTGCCGTTCTGATAAAGTACTCGAGATTCTTCGCAAGATTTAGGAGGTTCGACCGTGGAGTAAATGCGGTTAGCGCCGGCCTTTATCATAAAAGTACCAGACGGGAGGTAATCCGATATGATGATATTAATTTGTTTTTGACGTGTATTAATAAATTACACGTATTATATCTTATGTTTCCTTTTAAGATAAAGAATAGGTTTTTAACGGTAATTTCAGTCGTGAAACGGAGGTAAGCATGAAGGATGACGTGAACATGTTAATGTGAACACGCAAAAACTGTTTTTATGAGACGTCAACGGTTTGTCTTTCGAAGGATTAATTTTGACTGGCCGACATTTCAAATCCTAAGAAATGCAAATTTGCAGAAAAGTAACAGCGAAAAGCGAGGTGATGATCTTCGTAGCACTACACGTTTAAAGAAAGCTAATTCAATTTTTTAAAAACATTTTTATAACAATTTTGAGAAGTCGAGCATAAAATTATGAAAAGTTGAAGCTATAGCGTTTGAGAAGGATCTATCTCAACTCGAGATAGCTACAGACATCTTACTACATAGATCAGACAGTCCGATAGTACAGACAAAAATAATACACATACACACGAATATGTACAATCCAGCAATACAGTTAAAAGAAAGACCCCAATTACAGAACATATCGAGCGCCATCCAAATCTGCATGAGTTCTGTGGCGCACTAGAGCACTGAATTTGAACCCGATTACAAAGAATCGTGAGACAGTATGCAGCAGGACTGCATCAAATTTTAAATTAAATATGATTAATATGATAAAATACATATACAAAACTTCATATTCAGTAAATTTTATGAACTTCAGGAGTGAAAATACTTTTTCCACGATTTATTTATAGTTAAATAAAGTTTCATTTTACTTTTTAGCAAAAAGTAAAAGCAATTTAATTAGAAAATCTAAAATGTGACTTGATATCTAAAAAGTTATTAATAATTTCAATTTCCATGAAATATTTATGAAATTACCCATTTTTAAATGTATTCGTATTATGTAACTCAATTAAGGTATCCGACTACGTTCGGAGGCCTTTTTTTAAAATAATGATATTTGAAGCAATATTTTTGTATTTTTATATGACATGTATGTTAAAACTTAATAAATCGTAAAAAAAAGTTAAATGAATTAAATATATTTTTAAATATTTGAAAAAACTTTGATTTTTTTGCACTAAATTTGACCTTTTTTTGGTTCATTACCTAGACAATATAATAAATAATATGTATGCCAAATCTGAGACGGATATTTTAAGTTGAATTTTAGTTATCGTGTTTGAAAAATGAAACTTTTGCAAAAAATCACATTTCGAGAAAAATGAGTTTAAAGTTTATGTTTTTAATTTACAATGACAAGAAAAAAGAATTTTTCTTCAATACTCCCCAGTTTTGTAGGCTAGTCCTTAGTGTTTTGCCAGCTTAGCACATTTAAAAAAATTTTCTGATTGGAAATTTTTTTTAGTCGTTTTCTTGAGCCTTATGCGTCATTATCGTTTTCTATCATTCACCCACCATCGATAGATTTGAATATTGTTTTTCAGTCAAATAACTTTATAATGCCTACTAGTTGATCTAGAGATACTTTTAGGGATTGATATTGATCATAAGTACAATTTATGTAGTTTTCCTACGTTTATTATCAAAAATTACATCATTAACGGAGAATCAAGATACTGCAATGATTCAAAATTACCTAAATTTGCAACAATGTCACAGAAAACAAAGAAATTCACACTGAAAATCTTTCAAAATAATACCTGGTATACGTAAAATAGTATAAAAGAAAAATAAACAATAAAATATAAATATCTTAAGTAAAAACAATGAAAAATGCTTCTTTATCGTATTATTTACCACTCCATTTTCAACTGTCAAGTTCTACTAAAATGTCTCTAATTTCACTTCTGATCCTCATAGATGTAAAATAAAAACTGTTTTGAAAACTAAAAACAATAGGCTTTCAGATAAGACATTAAAAAAAAATTATGATTTTCGGTCAAAAATGGGTTTTCGAACGTATGCGGATACCTTAAATAGAATAATACCCAACAATGGCCTTGTGGGTTTGGGCATCGGATAGCATACCGCAGCTACATAAATTGGAGGAAGAATATCAAAGGTTTTATTCTCTGGCTATGCTCTTAACTAGCGTTATTCAAAAACTAGTAGAACGATGTGCAGTTTAGCAACGAATTGGACAACTGTACCAATAACTGGAACTTTACCTAGTTTTCCTAGAAGTGAAACGCAAATGTGGACCAGTTTCGCATGAAAGTTCTACTGGAAAGCAACCTCCCCCCTCAACAATGTATAGCAGCTGAACTCAGAATTTTACCTGAAACCTGGTATCTTGCGTGTTACGTGTCACTTTGAGAGTAGCAGAAATGTATACTTCTACATTATCACGTTTCCTTGAGATATATACTGGGCAAGATACTACAAACTAGACCCAACTGAATTAGAACCACGAAAAATAGACTAATTATTCTAATACGATGTGTCGGACAGACGATATTTATTATTCTGAAATTTAATAACTAAAGTACTATAAAGTGAAATGAAATGCAATTTGCGGCGAAAGAATGAAGAAATCTAAAAATTTTTATTCTTTCTAAAAGTACTTTCAAGCGTATCTCTACGTGAGCTAGTCTTGTAGCATGAAGAATGTTTAGTCTATACTCGACTTCCCGCCAAGTGTTTATCTAACATATCCTGTGTGTTTAAACTTCCACATCTAGGCATAAATTACAGGCATATTTGGAGGAATTCTATGGAACATCAGCTGAATTATTCTTTGCGAGGTTTTCGGCCATTTTGTTTCCGCTAACCGCAATATACACACTGCGCTTTCTCCTGAGAGGAGTCGTCAGTTATTAGCGCCATCTATCTCAGACTATTGATACTAAAAAATAACAGTTGGATTTTTTTAATCTTTTGCATTTTGTTTCACCTTTTCGTATTTTTGTTATTAATTTATAGAATAAATATCTTTTTTGGGCGCCTTTTATAAAATAAACGAACATCGGGGAGAATGGAATTGATAAGCAATGAGGAAAAAATTGCTTATCTTATTCTCATCGAATTACAAATCAAATTTCGAGTAAGTGTTTTCACATCAAGAGACATGATTGGCGCAATAATCAAAAATGAATATAAATAAAAGACAAGTGCCTCCACTTACCCAACAAAATAATATGATAATTGGAAACTAAGTACCTCGGAAACAATCGAGAAATCTCTAAAGGTTATTAAAAACAAAAAGGGAGAGCAAACGTAACATGAGTGCCTACTTAACATGAAAGACAAGTACAATGTAAACAAGAGAATAGAGAAATAAGAAGATTAATGAAATTGAGGAATAAATACCTCACTCGGAAAATACATTAAAACAATTGAAGCAACAAAATGGTAAAATTAAGAGCTTTTACCTGACCAATACAGCATAAAGATAATGAATTCTAGCCAAACAATGTACTCAATGAGACAAAAGAGGACTAATGAATTGCTTGAGGAGTTTGATTCAATTAGTGTTAAGATTTTTGAAGAAGTCACAATAAAAACAAGGAGTATAAAGATTTCTCTAATTTAAAAAATTACATTGTTTTTTGAAAAAGTAAGAGGTCTAATGTCCCTTTGAAGTTTCTTTCAAACTCACAATGTAATAAATATTTTTGATAAGAAATTATTGTATTATAGTTATTGTATTTAATTGAAGAAAGAACTTTTAATCAATTTTAAAAATATAGTTTATGCAAAAAACATCGAAAATATTTTTTTTATTTAGTTCCTTATTATTAAAAATTTCACTCAAATTAAGGAAAAGTATCTTGCAGACGAAGTCTCTTTATTGTAAATATTATAAACAAAATACATAGGTTTTTTAATTAAAAGCAATATTAAGAGGATAATTAATCTCAGTTAAAAAATATTTGCTCCTACTCATCTGTCCACTTCAGCTGCAATAATATGAAACAAAGTATTTCAAAAAACTCCTTTTAAAAATGTTCGATTTTTATAATTTTAATATATTAAATGTCAATAGAGGCAGCCAAGATTTCGTCGGTGTCCGATTTAAAGGTTAAGTTCAATGAAGTTTCAAATTTTGCAAAAATCTTTCAGCCCAGTCTGTAAGAATTCATATTCTGGATACACAATTATTTACATGTTTTGAAATACACAGGGTGTCCGTTGTAATAGAGGCCCAATAAATAATTTGTAAACAGTTGGTGATAAGTATCTACTTCCAACTGGAAAAATACTTTAAATGAGGTAAAGAACTATATTTTATGTTGTTTGAGTCAAAAAATGTATTGCTGAAAATATTACAAAATCTAAATTTTCAGGCAGTCTTCCGTTTCTGTTAGTCATATTTTGCAAAATGCTCTTGGCGCATTAACATTTTAAACAAAAACTATTTCTCTCTTCTGCAATTCAATCTGACCGAGTTATGAAGTTTTAAATTTCATTAATATTGACCTATCAGCGACCGCAACATCCTCGAGTCACTCGCTGATCGGGGATCTTCCTCGAGGAGCCCGTTGAAATGGTCTGAAATCGTCGAAAGTTGTAGCAGTTTGAAATCTTCGTTTCCCTTAAGTTTAAAAATAGAAAATTAATTTAAATTAGACGAATTATAGCCTCATCATAGCGAGCAACTTTTGTACTGAAGTTTTTTCGATAGCTGGTGAAAGCTTAGAAGTTATGGGCTGAAAATTAATTTTCAACCCCTAACTTCGACCGCCTTTTAACCTATGCATGTAACACCTCGTTGGAAAGCTCTCATCAGTTGCGTCCTCTCCCACTTTCTTTTATTCACTGATTTCCAACCCTTATAAAAATACAAGATAAAATGGCGGAAGGGGGTGGATTAGTCTTTTCCTTAAATCGCGGACAAAAGGAATACCTTCGCCTTCCTGTCTGGTGCCAAGAATATTTTTTTCAGACCGTAAAAGCATTCATTTCTGTGAAGATAGATGACTTTGATTTTGTTTTTATAGTTAAAATAATCATACAATGATGCCTAACTTCTTGTCAGACCCCTCATGGAAGACCGTGGTGATCCCGCCGGGGGAACCACGAGTACGTGGATGAAGAGTCACCGGATAAGTAAGTAGGTCTCGCTTGGTTATATCCATTCCGATGTCGGGACTACCTCCTGCGGAAGGAGTTGTGGTGTGGCCGGTGTTGGATATTAGGACTCCATCCTCAGTTTCTGATTAAGGTCTCGACGACTATCATTCAGTTCAACCCCTATGTGTAGGTAGGACGGGAGGGGCTTGACTTCTGGTTCCTGTCAGAATGCTTAAATTCTCTTTGCTGCTTTTTTCCCGGTTCCAACGTTCTCATGATAGCCACACATTGCGAAGGAAGTTATTCTAGGTATGTTCAAAACTTAACTTTTTAATTGGGACCAGTTATACTTTATCAAATTACTATAATTTTGAGACTTTTTATATTAGCGCTTAGCCCACCAGAGGTCTAATAGATTGAAAAACGACATGGTCGAGGAACATGAATAGTAAGTAGAAATTTATGTGTTCCATACTCTGGCCTGCTCTTAACAATAATTTGTTATTCAGAAACTAGTAGACTGATGTTCGCTTTAACAACGAAAACACTTTGGTCAGGCTAGCTGGTTCCTGGAGATTTTCCTGGTTTATCTCCAGGTGAAACTCAAACATGAAGCAGTTGCAAATGAACTTCTTCAAGGAAGTAACCTACCTCAATATATTTATTGGATATAAGTTAGACTTCTATCCCAGGTGCCTCCAAGTTTGCTTTTTCCACCAAATATGCCACATGATCCCTTTATCATGAAGTCTTAACTCAAGGAATTTGGTTTGATATGCTAGAATAAGTGGAATTACAACCACCATCAACAGTTTGAGCACAAGAGATAGTGATCTTTACAATGCATGCGAATTGAAATCGTTCATGGATGGGTTTCTTCAACCAGATTTCGATGATTTACTGGTGACGAAATATAATATTTTTTGGAGTTCTATATCGGGATTCAAACATCTGCTCTTCTGATTTGGAGATATTTGGCATAACCATTAAACCCTCTGCAGTTTCAAAGATACAGCCCACAATATGTTTTTGAAACATTGGTGAGTCCCCACAATGCCACTGAAATAAACATCGGGGTCTATTATGGTACCCCCGGTTGGGTTGGGTTCCGCACGTTAACAACGGAACCCAACCCAACCGGGGGTACCAGAATAGACCGCATCATTAGAAGTGCATGCATCTTATAGCATGCATCATCGACAGTTGTGTCGTTAACTGTAATTGCATGCATATCTAACCCGCCCACTTTGGTGACGTCATCCATTAACCAATGGCAAGCTAGCTGCTGGAGTATTTAAGGGCGATGTTCCCACCTGTTCACTCTATCACTTTTGTTATCGTCTCACCGCGCGTTTGGTCATATGATAATGAAGTTTAATTTATGTTTTAAACTTAATTGTAGTTATATTAAATATGTTTTTGTTCTAAAGTTGTGTTCTTATTCTGTGTCACCTGCACTGTGTCGCGATGAAGGAACCCTTCTGAAGTAGGAAAGTATACATGCTAATGATAGTGTGCAGCATTGTGTTCAAAGTAGCTAGGATATTGTACTAGTCCATCACTCTGCCTATGATTATCATGCCTTGCACGAGCTCATGTGTTTGGCGGCTACATCAGTAACCTTCACTGCCACGTATGCTGTATTGATAACTTCGGAATTAGGGTTATTGTTACAAAACCATCATGTTTATTCTTTTTCATTTGTGTATCAAGAAACATATACAATCATCATAAACGTTAATTTAAATTAACTCACAGAAAGCGCATTGGTATTTGCAGTGGTCCTATATCCGATGATGTTCGAGTGAGCAGCTGGAGAAACCTTTATGGTAATTCTCACACACGAAAGAACTGACCATATTGGCATTCAAATTTAGGGCTTTCTGGTTTGTAGATATATGGCACAGCCATTACCCTTGTCCCATTTGTTATAGATACAGTTCAAAATTTGTTCTTGAAAAAGCGGTGTATCCATAAAATGCATAAAAATGAAAGTGATCAGAAACACGGGCATCTTATTGAATAAATATGAGGCTATAAACGGAAAAGTAGTTCGCTTCCCTACAAACGAATTAAGCCTATACTCAAATTAATTCACAGTACAGTTATTGGTATTTGCAGCTGTCCAGTCATGCAGATTAGCATGATGTCCAAAGACAGGCTGGAGCAACCTTTATGATTACCTTCAGATAGCGAAAAACTGGCCACATTGGTACTCAAACTTCTGACTTCCTGATTTACAGATTTATGGCCTAGTCATTGTCCTCTCTCTAGTTGTTGTAGATAAATTGTTCACCGTCATTTCTTGAAAAAGCGGTGCATCCGTACAGTGCATAGAAATCTGCATCATCAGAAACACGTTTGCCTTATTGCATAAATATGAGACTATCAACGAAAACTTGGTTTGCAAGCATACACACAAATAAGCCTGCACTCATGCTGAAATCATCATGTTTATTCTTTCCATTTGTGCATCATCACAACACACATACAGTCATCAAAAAATTAACCGCTCCAAAATTTAAGTGAAAAATTGTATATATAATTCAAACAACAGTCCTCTCCCCCTTTTAAACTTGTTCTGTTTCATCAGCAATATTTTTTCGCTAGTCCTAAAGAGAACTCAATTATAAAATCGCTATTTTTCTAGCCCCCCATCACCGCCTCGTAGCCAGTCGCCAGTAAATCACGTTCGAGGCGTGCGAATCCTAGAAAATGAACGCATCCCTACATTATTAATGCAAAACCAGGTCCATTAAGATTGCCCCTCTTTTCTAAAAGACCCAGTCCCAAAGCACATCACCAGAATTAAGACCTTGGTTTCGAAACGCCCACTGCGCGTTTATACATTAGCAACTGTGGCGGTGAGACGGGGATTTCATATTTAAGCTGAGAGCGGGGTTATTTTTTTTTATTATTTTCAATTCCTTTTTTTATTTTTACTTTATTTTGCCTTTATTTTATTTTATTTCATTTTTGTTTTATTTTCCGCTGCTCACCGTTGCAGGTGGTAAGCGGTCTTAATTTTCGAGGAACTCACGCTAAAATATATCCTCCACCCCACCCTCGCTTTCATAATTCAGACATTAGGTTGTTCTTCAGCATTAGCGAAGAGCAAGTAAATACTTGAAGAGGGGCCAAACACAAATTGAATAAAATTTTCTCGCTGATCTTTGAAAGAGGGGTCATTGCACTTATTTTTCGTACGAAGTGATAAAACAATGACCAATAAGGGACCGTTCAAATATTACGTAAGCACCTAAGGGGGGAAGGGGGTTTGCGATTTGCTTATTTTTGCTGACAAGGGGGGGAGGGGGGTATGAATGATGCTTACGTAAGACATCAACACCACTTTATTTCCGAAAATCTCTTGTAACTTGCAAAAATAACTTTTAAAAAAATTAAATTTGGCAAAAGAAAATTAAACTTGAATTTTTAAAATTGTGATAAACTAAGAAATTTTTTTAAACACAATTGTAAGGAAATTAAATATATATAGTTTTTTTCATTTTAAGCCGAGTTAAAGTTTTTTATTTGAATTAAGTCCTAAAATTTTTTAAATTAGATTATTACTGTTATACGTTTTGTGGGAAAAAAAGAACGGGGGGGGGGTTGTCGTTTGCTTACGTAATTATAAAAGGGGGGTTTGCGATTTGCTCATTTTTGCTGACAAGGGGGGAAGGGGGGTCAAAAATTACCAAAAACATGCTTATGTAATATTTGAACGGCCCCTAAGGGCAAATTATAGAAAAGTAGAATACTTTCATCGTGAAAGAAAAAACTATGGATTCATATCTACCAACTCATGAATTATTAAAAAATGCACTAGGCAGACGATCTTGGGAACTAGGGCATACTCTTTCTGTGGGGATAGGTAAACAATTTAGATTATATTCACTACTATGTTGTCAGGAAGTACCGGATTTTTCGCTTCTGTTCCGTATAATCATGGTCAAGACTATAAGCGCATAATTCACTTGTTTGTCATCATTCGTATATTCTATTTAGAAAATTGCATTAAAAAGGCAATTATTTTCCTTATTTCATTTTTTTCTCTACATTTGTTTTAACGGGCATCTGTCTGATCAGAATAATATAAAGAAATAGATATCCACGTCAAAACCATAGAATAATAATCTCACAAAATGTAAATAATTTAGCATTTTAAAAATGATGTATCATATTTTTGATTAATTTGAACGAAATTATAAAAATGGAAAGTGAAATATCACATTATGTCGAGAATTTCATATCATAAAACATTATATTTTAATTATTATTATTATTAAAAACATTATTTTTTCAATAAAAATACATGAAACTGTTAGTTTGAAGTACATTTCCTGGAAATAAATTGTTTTTTAACCTTCCAGCGGGCGGGCGTTTGCAAAAGATATTTGAATTGTGTATCGTATTACATATTTATAGCGTTATATTATAAATTTAAGTGCTATTTTATTTATAAAATCTTTGTTTACTATTAGGCTAATAAATACAGATAACATAAATAAAAGTTGCATTTATTTTTGTGAAATGACACGATATATGTATGTAATACGATGCACGATATGTCGTAAAATTTGCGTAAGCGCACCCTCCGGAAGGTTAATATTTTGTTAGACGGATACTAGGAAATTTTTCGTGCCGAACTGAGCTTGCCTACAGTTACTGCTACTCTAAATAACAATTTAGCTTACTGCCAAAAACTGTGACACTTTCAAAAAATCTTTTAATTGTCTTTTTTGTAAGAGAAATTATTATGAATTGATTTTGTGCGAAGCTTTTGGCTTTTTTTTGGTGGTATTAGTTTTCAGAAAAAATGTTTAATTAAGTTTTCCTGCAATAGTTGACTTCACGTGGAAGCCATTTTGTACTAATCATTCCCTACGAGAGTATATCAATAAAAAAGAGGTTGCAAGAACCATTACATTAAAAAAAAATCTCACCGGAGGGGAAACAGATAGCGCTAGCTATTCCGGTGTGGATGCTGGCAAGGTTCGTTGAATTTCAGATGAGCTATAGCAATTAGAATATCGAGACTCTGAAAACAGAACTGTCATTGAAGTTGAATGCACTTGTTTATGGGCTAAAAATGTTTCAGTACCTTTGAAGTTTATGGTGAACTTGAAAGAGCAGATGTGTCATGTCAACGGATAGAGTTTTGTGGCATCCTCCATATAACCCTGATTTGGCCCCTAGTGATTATTCCTTTTCCCAATAGATTAAGGGGGCACTTATCAGAAACAATATTCTTTCAAGATTGAAGATTTTATTTGAAGATGATAAAATCAAGACAGCTGCCAGGAATTGTCCAAATGAGGATGAATATTATTTCTACCAGGTCATGATAAACAAGTTGGCGCTGTGATTTAATAAACGTCTCAATGGATTTGCCAATTACATGGAAAAGTGATGTGTTGGTAATGTCTTGCCTTACAGTTACATTTTATGCGAGAAGGTATTTTATAATTTTTTTATGACATTGTAATTTACTTTATAATTTTTAATGACTTCGTAATTTACTTTACAATTTTTTATAGACATTCCTTTCATTGAGAGGGAGATGCAGATCAGCCTGCATATAAACTTCACTATTTATAAACTTATCGTATAATGTATCGGATACATTCAAGAAGAAAATTCGTTGAGTTCTCATTGCAGACAACTTTTTCGAAGTCAAATGTATTAATAACTAACTCTCTTCGGTTGAAAAGGTTGTTTCAAAGGCAAAGAGGTCTTATTCTTGTGAATAGAAAATATAAGGTGTGCCCAAATGGAAAGGAGACCTTAGCTGTAATGGCGTTGTATCAAATCCCAGTGAGTTAATGTGCTAGCCGATAGATGGCGTGGTCGTATTCCCAGTTGCACCTGCGTAGTTTACGGCTTCGCATCAATATCCTCATTTCTGGAGAGTTTTTCTGCAGTTCGTTGCATGATGGATTCTTCCAGATCATAACAAAGAGCAGCTATCCAATTTCTTCGCGCAGAAAGGGAGCATGCTTCACAAATTTATCGCAGGATGAAAGTGGTGTGCGGAGAGCAGTGTCTCGCACGGTGCACCATATTCCGGTGGTGTCAGCGTTATGAGGTGGGACGCGCAAACATCAAGGACTTGCCACGCCCTGGGCAGGCGCACGTTGTGACCAACAGTGCTACGATTTCGGCTGTGGATGAGTTCATACGCAGAATCGTCGGATCACCGCACGTTAAATTGCTGTTGAACTGTCGATAAGCAAAGGAACTGTGCATTACATAATCCACAAAAAGCTTGGTTATGGCAAAGTTTGTCCACAGTGGGTGCCCAAGCATCTGTCAGAGAAACAGAAGACATAGAGAATGGGCGTTTGCCTGGATCCGTCAGCAACCCAGGAGTTTCTACACTGAAGCCTTCCACTCCCTTCCTACGCGTTGGGATCAGTGTATCAATGGCGATTATTTATAGTTGTACTGTTCCACATGAACTGTAATTAGAATATTGTTAATAAAATTTCTTTACATATAACTATAGTTTCCTTTTCATTTGGGTATACCTTATAATTATAATATTTCTTCCGGCATTCCATAGCAATTTTATGGTAAATAAAAGGTTTTTAACATTCAATAAATGAAATATTGTCGTATTATAACAGGAAAAGGTATCTAATTTTAAAATAACTGAAACAATTTCAAAATATTCAGACGTATATTGTATCATAAAGCGTTTTACCTAAATGATAATGAACTAAAAAGCACAACGGGTCAATGTGAAGTCTGAACTACGCTTCAGGAAGGGGCCGGTAGACATTAAAATGATAAATAACGAGACGAAAACTTTTAAAAGAACCACAGACTGAGCATCAGTGCGATTAAGAAAACTTTAAAATACATCGCCACTTTAACCGCCAGTAAAAACAAAATTCACTGCAAAAACAAGAACTTAAACAGAAAGAGCCATTTAAAAATTTTTAAAATACATATCACCAGCCAATTACACGCACCTAAGCGCATCATGGAACTAATGATATTTCATAATTTACTTCACTGTCAGGAACAATTTTAATAGTTAAAGGAGGGCTGGGGGTGGCAGTACAGGGGTGGACTAAGAAAGTATCTGCATGCCACCTGTTTTTCCCCATTATTTTTGGTTTTAGTATCCGCTTTCAACGAGTCTTTAAAGCATCGTTCTTCACAACCTTAGCAGGAGTCATGAATTATGTATGAAGCTCTGCTTTTTCCTTTTCGCTTGCTTACTTCTTTTCATGCGAAAGAAGAGAAATTTCTCCTCGCTTTAACCCTTGATACGGAGATCTCGCTCTTTTCCATTATTTTGTGTTGCCTTTCTTTTTTTCCCCTTCTATCTCTCTTTGAGATCTTACACAAGAATAATGTGCTTTTTTTATTGATAAATTTTTAAAATGAATTTAAGGCGTTATTTCATACGCGCTGAGATTTCTCAGGGAGGCAGATTCCCGAGGCTGAGTACTTTCGCTTGTAATAAACAATACTGGATTATGCTTTCAGATATTTTCATATTTTTGATATTTAGAAGAGGGCTAGGGTTTTCGTTCCTTTGTTTCTTTGTTTATTCCTCTACTTAATTTTTTTACTTATTTACTTGAGAAGCTTGATTTTTCATTGAAATGTACTGTACTTTCATTTTGAAACCAGTTAAAAACTTGAAAGCCAAATATAGCAAAATAGAGGTGACCAAAATCATGGAAAATTTCTTAAACCATTCTGATTGGACGTTATTATTGTTTTAAATAATGGAAAATTCTTTGCATTTTATTTTTATACACTTTTATTTACTCATTTTATCTCCTGTTTGTAATAAAACGAAATTTTGTAATAGATTGTTCACTCACTTCCTTCTGATGTTCTGTACAGTTGTAGGTTTCCGATGACAATGCAATTTTTTAATATTTTTAAAACTTGATTATCAAATGATAGCTTAATTTCATTCAATTTTGATTCATTACAAGAGGCTTCGCCTTTTAGTGAATTTGAGAAAAATTGATTTGCAGGTTACCAATATAATTAGAATAATGAATTATGAAATACATTAAAGAATAAAAAGTAGAAAATAATGAAAATAATAGTTTTTGAAAAATATGATTTTAATGAAGAAAATATTTTTTAAATCAAAAATTTGAAGGTTAAGGGGACACATTGCCGAAAAATTGGCCAAAGTAACATTTTTCATTTTATCGGCTGATTTCGTTAGCCTTATCGTTCAACTTATTGTATCAAAATTTCAAATTTGAACCTTTAATTTTTCAGAATTTATTTAGATTTTTATTTACAATGATTGAACGACTTATGAAGAAACACATGCGCAAATGACAACTTTAAATGACTTTTTCTCCATGTGGACTTTTCTGCACTTTCATGTTTCAAAATGCTAAGGTTTTTTCCCTTTTTAAGATAGAACTTTAAAATTTTTTGTACACATTTACCATTGTGTGTATGATAAAACTGTGCATGCGATAAGTATTCAGTTGCTTAGTTTTTTTATGTGCAAGATATAAAATGAGGTACTGCTAAATTTCCTCATTTCTCACCATATAATTCAGTAAAATATCTATATTTAAGTAAATATTATTTACACCTTAAAATCCATGCACATTTTTGTGTAATATATTTCAGTGAATCTACAAATAAAGTTTGAAGCAAAAATATTCATATTTGAAAAAGTAGTAGAAATTTCAAAAAATTGATTTTTTTCTTTAAAAAATTTAAATTTCAACTAAACAAGCAGATCAAAATCGATTTTTTCTCCTCAAGATGACTTTAAATAATTGTTAAGTCTCAATGAAATTAAAAGTTTTTAAATAATACTTCAAATAAAAAAATGCCCAGAAGGGGATATGTACCCTTAAAGCAAAAATTTTAAAAGCGTGAGACTGTGGATCAATACAATAAGGAAATAAAGCCACAATGAATATCATAAGGAAAACTGAAAAGAGGAATGGGCATTAAGACCTATTATTACCTATTCCTCTTTAAGTATCGATGAATCAATTCGGGATTTACATTTCGAATTAATAATGAACTAAACTGAAAAAAAATCCCTCTTTTAAAACTGAAAGATCCAAACAAACACACATGGTATCTTATTTAAAAAAAATATTTAGCTATCTTCGAATAAATGAAGTTATTTCTTTAGATGTTTCAAAATTCACAGTATCAGAAATAATGAGTTAAGGCTTGTGTTAATAATCATTTTGGTTTTCAAAACCCAGAGCGGACAACCCCTCTGAACGACCGATTTTCATTGGAACGGAGGTCGGCTGTTGTAGAAAGATTTCACTGCACAACTAAAGGCGAGCCTCCTTTTTTTTTTTCTCCAATGTCTTCTTGATCAGCAGTACAATGCGCTACTAGCTTGAAGACGCTAATAGTTCTTAGTTTTCTATGCATTTTTGCAGGCGCCAATGACCGTCTGCCGAAAAGAACACCATGTTGGTATATGATGATATTTACAGCTGATGTATACTTGTGTGTAAGTAATGGACCCAAATATTTGTGCGACAGAGATGAATTATCTTGTTCTATTTATCATTTCCCTTCCTCCCGGAAGTGGACTTCGGCTATCTACCTTCTTTCAGGAAGAGAATTCATGTTTCATATTCAGTCAGTTTTTTTCTTATCTTCCCTACAGTCTAAGCCAGACATATATCTTGAAATCATCTGAGAATAAAATTTGGATCTTTTTCCTTACAAACATACAAATGATGTGCCATCAGAAAATTTCTCTCTCTGCATGTTCTGGCACATATGCTGTCACTAAGCCATTAGGATGGCTTTTCCCTCTTCTGAGCTAATCTGTTTGTTCTCCAACCAATCAATCACTTTAAAGATAGCTTTATTTAATTGTCGTATTGTATCGCCTCATGTGCAATGACTATGTTTATTTATTATGACGGAAAAGAAGAATAATTAATCGTACAGGCAGCTGAAAGGGAATTCATATTTTATCTTCCAAAGACTAGAAAAGAGGACAAGGCCATTTCCAGTTTCCACTACAGAATACTCGTTCAAAAAGGATATTTCATGATTTGAAAATATGAAAAAGGATGCTTGAGAGGACCCATACTTAATCTTATCATACTATGCCTTACTCATACCTTTTTGACGTCTCTCCATAGCGGTTTAATGGTGTGTCGGGAAAGGAAAAAATTAGGACGCTTTTTGTGGTATTTTTAAATGTTTATAGCTCCGCAAACAAATAACATGGAGAGTCGGTTTAAATTTCATTTAACAGGGAAAGGTTAACTTTGAAGATTGCAAAAGGAATTTTAGAATTTGGAATTACGGTTTAGTCACAGTCATGCTTCAAAGTTGATGAACATCATTAACAATTTTGATGACGCGCAGACTATCCAAGTACATTTAGCAATTCAATAATCGATCTTACGTTCACGCGAAATATTACTCAAGAATTGTTGAATCATGTCGAATTTCGTGGTAAAGTGAAACACTTATAGCTCCGCAACCAAATAACATAGAGAGTTGGTTTTAGTTTCATTTAACAGAGAAAGATAGACATTGAAGTTTGATGAAAGCATTTTAGAATTTGGAATTACGGTTTAGTCACAGTCGAGTTACAAAGTTGGTGAAAATCACGACAAATTTTGATGAAGTCACAGCGACCGATGCGCGCGCTCGCATCGGTTGTGAGAGGTTTATTAACTGGATTTTAACAGATTAATAATTAATTCATTTCAGATTAATTAATTCATTCAGATTAATTAATTTAACAGAGAAAGGTCATAGATCAAAGTCACATAGAGCTACTTTAGTCACAGAAAGTCACAGTTGAATAATCGATTAATTAACTGTCCTTAATTAATTACTGTTAACAATGGTTGATATAATTGAGTTGTAATTTCCATTGATTTAATTGAGCTGTCCTTCCCATCGATTTAATTGAGTTGAGTTTGCTTTAATTTCATTTAACAGAGAAAGGTCATAGAGCATAGATCATAGGTCAAAGTCATATAGAGCTACTTTAGTCACATAGAACAACTTTAGTCACAGATATTCACAGTTGAGTAAGGAAAGTTAGTCTAAGCCCCTCAATCCTAGTGGCCGTTTCGCACAGACAGCTTCCCGTCGAATTTTTTTTTTTTAATTCGCGATTTTGGAGATCAATTTATTGTTGTCATCAAAAGAAAGGATTTAGGCATAAGCAAGAATAATAAGGTGTAAAAACAATTTTCATAGAATATTGTTCGAAAATTTCACTTAAATTTAAAAAATGTTATATTTTTATTTACTAGTTTAATACCAAAAGAGTGGAAGTTTGCGTTAAAAGAGCCACAAACTATTGACTGCACCTGGACTAGAAAAAGGCGAAATTGCCAACCTGTTTCTATCATCGCTTTAAAGAGATGCTTTGAGATTTTCCTCACCCGTAATATAAGAGCTAAAATCAAATTATTTCAAGAATTTTAACTTGTAGAGAAGCTTCTTGCCATTTCCTGAAGCAATCTCAACATTGTTTTCTCAAAACAAGACATGGCGATTTTATAGAAAACGGGTCGAATTGTATTTATAACTAAGTTCATTTCCGTTCACCCACTCGAATCCAATTTCCTTTTTAACTTCCGATAATCCAATTACCGAACAGAGGCGATAATCTTTTAATCTAACTCAGCGGGTAGAAGTTTCTAATTATAATCATCCCCCGCAAAGTTAAGCTGATCGCAGCCTCTTAAAGATCAGAGGGGATCTCCTCCACGAACCGGAGGAGCTTGCAATTTAGATTGGACTCCTAAATCGCCCAACTGTGGAAAAGGATATATTCCGACTCCTTTTATTTGTCGGCTGCGGTCCCTTCGTTAAAATGTCTTGGAGAATGGAAGGGGGAGATCCTGTCGGAGAATTACCATCATGTAAAAATGCCGCTCCCTAGTTTAATTTGGTAAGGTTAGGTTACGTGGAAAGTTGAATTGATTAGTATCTAGATTCTAACTGAGCTTACTTAACTAGTTTAGTTAAATGGGATGCTATTAGCTTAGAATAGTTCTGAAGAAATTAGTTACATCGAAATGTCGGTTGGTAGTTAATGCTTTTGCATTAGTTTCTGGCCTCTTCTGCTTGACCTTGAGGTAAAAGAGTTACAGTTTCTTATTAAATCACAGCAATGAATCAAGTTAACAGTCAGGAATATGTATCAGCATATAAGTAGAGCTGAATGAGCACTTTCTTAAACTTGGGTTAGTTAGTTATATTAAAGTCCCGATTTAAAACAACACGAGGGCTATTTTGGGACGGACCACGTCATTTTGAACCGCGGTCAGATGACGAGGACGGCACCTGAGCTGGCATCCCCATCTTCAGGTTTCCGTACCACATCAACGGGATGACGGTTGACCCTCTACATATGATTTAATGTGCCACAGGCCTAATACAAGCCCCGGATTTTTAGGGGAAATCTGGGTTCGAACATGGAACCCTCCGGCTCCAAAGTCGAGACCTTACCACAAGGTCACCGCGGCCTCTCCTTAAAGTTGGTGTCTTATAGGTGTTTTAATTATCTGAATTTTGTTCATCGCATAGGCCAGACCTACTCTAAAATCAATCAATAATAATAATAATAATTTTAACCTAGCGCGTTGTGAATAATTTTTCAATAAGCAATAACCCAAATAAAACCAGGCCCTACCTCCATTGATCCAAGTTATCATGAGATGCATCAATCGGATATTTGTAAGAGATGCATCAACCAGATATTTGTAAGAGATGCATCAACCAGATATTTGTAAGAGAT
>BGPR01000088.1:215850-232800 GCA_013235015.1 Araneus ventricosus | reverse complement strand
ACCAGATATTTGTAAGAGATGCATCAACCAGATATTTGTAAGAGATGCATCAACCAGATATTTGTAAGAGATACGTCAATCAGACATTTTTAAGACAACTATCTTTATTATATAATATAGAGAGAATTATAAAAGAAATTGATGTATCATAATTTACACAGCATAATGCACAGCACCATTTGCTGGATAATACGCAATATCACAAATCTTGACTGTAATAAAACAATTAATAAGTTTCAAAAGTATAGGGAAATGTATTTGTGCTCATTGCATAGTCACACACAAATAAAAATCACTTTGTTACTACATACCATGCAGTACAGAAAATAATTCATCATACCAAAAATAATTCATCAATAATAAAAATAAAAAACAATTATTTCTACCCGTACAACAAAATACTCATGACTCTTTGTCATTACCATGAATTACTTACTCCTCCAACAAATAGTCACGTTTCGCAAAAGATTACTTCTCACATGCATTCCTTTCTACTAACTGATTAACAAGGATGACGATTAAGTAATTAACCGCTTTTACGTCATCACTTTGCATTTCTTTAAATCATAATCAGAAAATTAATTATTCAGGGAAATCTCCCTGAGAGATACAGTTCGGTGGCACTAATATTTAACAACTGACTGCTGCATGAAATATTATTTACATTGTTGCATGTCACACTCTCCATATTTGATTCTCGAACACCTTGCCATGATTTTTTGGGATGACAGATTGTTTTACTCCAGGTTGGGAACAGCAGTGAAAATTTCCGTTATTTCTTCTCGCGCACTCGAAAATCAAATTCACGAGCCACCGATTCACGGCTGCACTCATCGTAAGATAACTCAAATGGCACAAATAACTTGACATCATAAAATGCCACATTCCACGATTTTTGTCAGCATCCGATGTGATAAAAATGACTTAACCGTTACGGCGTCTCTTCACTCCGCACCTGCCGTGGGAAGCCCGAAGGCCCCCGATCGAAATCACGCCCATTCAAACTTTTTTCTACATCCTACCTTTTTCATTTTTTTCCACCATCGTTAACTGGACACATCCCTCTCACTCCCCAGCAACGCCAAAAAAAGAACTCTTCACCGAGTCCCCAAACTAATCAACGATTGGTTAAATTGAACAGTCGGGCCCTCCAATCGCCCACCCAAGAGAGTTTTCGAAGTTTGTAAGAGACACCAAAGGGGTCAAACACCCCACTAGCTTCCCGGAATTTTGAGGGGAAATCAAAGAAATCTGTTAAAAAGGGGCGCCTGGCAGAAACAAACCCCAAAAGATGGCGAATATGTTAAGGTGGGAGAAAGAATAAGCTGTTCTCATAATCCATATGCCTGAAATAATCCATATAGAGGTCTTGAATCTCTCCGGTGTCTGCAAAATGTGTATTCAGATGCATGGAATTTTGAATGAACGCACAGGATTTTCACTTTCTTCTTGACATTACAACACACACACACATTAGACGATCACAACACATATTAACAGAATATACACATATTTCAATATTTAGCCGCTGACAAAGAGCGATCTGTGCCTAATTGCACAATGTAGACAAATGTCGCGCCGAAGTACGATACTGAAACTGACAATGAAACCAAATGAGACTGAAACTACTCTTGAACTGCATTTCATATATTTAAAAGGTATACACAGCGCCATCTATAGAAAGCATTCATTTACATATTTAGCATATGAATAATAAATAAAAGATAGCGATTACAAATAAGATTACAGATTTGATATACATGAACAACACAACATTGGGATTTTGGTTTAGAAACAGAAAAGTACTATCCACTTCTCTTTTCTTTGTAAGTTGTTGTGATATAAGATCGATTCTTCAATTACACCATCCATGAAGTTGCTAGTTCAGTTCTTTCCGCATTAATAATAATTTAGCAATCGCTCATGTGGTGATTTAAGAAGATGCCGTGAAATGGGATTACTTTGCACTAGTGGAGACAACTTTGCACCAGAGAAATAGAGATCAACCTGTTAAGGGTACGGGATTGAGATTTTTTTCTAGCTTCTTGGCAACACTGACTAATGTATTTCATTCCTTAAACTTATTGTTACGAACATGGAAAGTCGCTTCCCAGCAATGTTAGTCCTATGGTTGGGAAGAGAGTTTTACAAGGTTAAGCACGGAGTGACGGCAGCGACTGTTCCGGGACCCCTGACCTTGGAGACGAACTCGGCGACCATTTTGGCGACAAATAGATGGTTCCAGAAAATGCAACCCTTTTCTCGATATTTCTATTAGGAAAGGGAATACGCGTGAATATACGAGAAAACTCCTTGTGACGTCACCGCCTGTCAGAGAGAGTATATAAGGACGACGCCTGTATCAGAGGGAGCAGTGTTGATCCATTGGGAACGACTTAAGTGTTTCGTCTGCAGTGCGAGCTAGGAAACTGGTGAGCTGAGCGCTATTGAAAGTGCTGTTATTGTCGTTATTAGTTATTTGCTGACTATTTGTGTTGTCAGATAACAAAGTGCTGAACTTTTATTACCTGTGAATTGTTGTCTGTTTACATTGGTAATCTGTGCAAGAACTATTGTTTCCTGTACCTGTTCTACGTGTTTTCCTGCATATATGTGAATAACCTTCATTCTCCATTATCCTGCGTGTTGGACTGTTCACACCATACACCCACAGAAAGAGTTTTGCAACAGCATATAACAATCATTAAGGAGGTTACAGAAGGAAGAGAAAATGAGGCTGTGTTTTAGCAAATATTTTAGGACTGAAAAATTCATCTTTGGTGAAGAATGTATAGCATTTCTGGAGGCAAGAGCATTTATACGTGCAAGATAATAAACCTAGCCTTCATTTTGTTGCTTTGGATGCCAGTTATATTTGTTAGTTAAGTTGTAATTAATTACTTTCTGATCTTGGGTAACTTTGCACAGAAAAGGAGGGATTCTTTGCACCATGGAAATTTACGGTAAAAAGCTACCACATTTGGTTTCTTAATTTATTTTCGTATTCAATAATAATAAGAAGAACAAAGTTTGTTTAAGCTTCAGTGTGTGTAAAAGGTATTATATATACTGGGATTTAAATATACATACTAAAAACAACGGAATGAATCTCTTCTTGAGTTCGCAGTAAGATAAGGTCACTTCATAAAAGAGCACATTCATTATTCTAATGAAAAGGGGAGACATATTCTCTTTCTATTGCTTTTGAATAAAAGAATTCAAGGGATAGTAGTATTGAATACTTATAACTTACATTTTTTTAGCACACATCATTTCTTTTCTATTTTTTATAGGGATTCCAGCAGAACGTATTCCAGGGCTAATATGTATATATAATACCCAGGGTGTGTAAAAGGAAATTAGGTACTTGTAAGTATATAAGTATTCTCTCCAGAGACCTGAACTGCTTGATTTAACGCCATTTCTCAAACTTAGAGTACTTTTAAAGAGGCAGAAATTTTTTGGTGCCCCAAGTGAACAGTTTGTTACAAAAAAAATAATTCATATAAAGGAAACATGGAAGTACTTGGTTTTTACCAATGAGAACGAAAAGACCGTTGTAACGTGTAGTCCAGTTCAGTGATTTCGGTTTTACTGTCATTAGTATAGAACTTGAAATGAAAATAAACGTTTATCTTACTAAGAAAGTATGGTAATAATCAGATATTTATAAAATTTATTTTTCTTGTGCATTTCTGCCCATGATTTCAATAACTACAGTAGCACCCCGCTAATCCGAACTGGGATCGGTGTCTGTTCGGTTTACAGAAAATTCGGTTGCCCAAAATTCCTATAAAAATAGAAAAGAAAAAGATGTGTGCTAAAAAATATAAGTTATAAGTACTCAATACTACTATCTCTTGAATTCTTTTATTAAAAAGCAATAGAAAGAGAATATGTCTCCTCTTTACATTAGAATAATGGATGTTCTCCTGTATGAAGTGACCTTATCTTACGGCGAACTCAAGAAGAGATTCATTCCGTTGTTTTTAGTACGTATATTTAAATCTTTTTAATTAGATATAATTTTCGAAATTAAATCCGTTCGGATTAACCGGAATTTTGGATTATCGGGGTTCTACTGTACATCTAAAATTGCATCCAATGAATTTGTTTTTGAAATTTACGGAAAAAATAACCAAGTCAAAGAATTCCCTCCTATGGAAGTAACTCTGCACCAAAATTCAATCAAAATCTCGAGATAAATTTTTGACAATTGTTATATTTTCTCTTTGTATCCTTTGCGTACGAGAAACTAAAACGTGAGCAAAATAGAGAACAAAGTTTCATTTAATAATAAAGAACAAGATCTGTTTCAAAAACAAAAGGGTAGCAATTTATAGAACTGAGTCTGAAACGGATACACAATTGGAAAAACTTTCGGCTAAATTATCTCAGAAACGGGTTGTTATTGAGTTCACAAAAATCCTAAATATCTACCAAAACACGAACGAAATATTTTCCCGCCATATTTCCAAGAAAATAGCGAGGAACAACAACAAAAAAGGAACTTTTCACTTCCGTCTTCAGCCAAGCACTGGACCCCAACTACCGGTTTCGAAGCCCAGCAGCCCATCCATCACAAGAGTCTGGAGGCTGCACGATCTCACTTATCGCTTTTAGTTAAACACGAAAAGCGGAAAGAAGAGCAATTAAAAAAAACGGCCTCACGCTCCGAAAAGAACTTTCGGAAAAGACAACTCATCCGTTTAAAGGCAACTCGCAGAAAAATTTGTTTGCGAAAAGAAAGTGAACTTCCCAAACATTTTTGAAAGAATAAAGAGCTGACAGAATTAGAAACAAAGAAATGAAAATCAAGGCGGAAGGAAAGAAGTAAAACATTTTTAACAAATTCGGATCCAAATGAGTTATAAAGTGATGTCGGACATTATTAGGATCAGCAAAACTGTGAAGGCCTTTTTGCCGCTGATGATGTGTTTTCTGATGTAATTATTTTTGACTTTAATGCCTTCCTTGTTAATGAAATGAACTTTCTGTAACTTGCTTTGTTTTCGTTGCCATATTTAAAAGTGTAAGTTGTTATTGAATGCAACTAAAGGTTCTTTTCAAATAAATATATTTTTAAACATTGTAGTCATCTCGAATCAGTATAATGTTACATTTCTTGTCATATTATATTTGCCAATTCATGAGAAAAAAGAACGTCAGAATCAGAGCAAATAAATTAGAAATTTTGGAATATTTGATAGATGAGACCATGAACTTATTATCTAAAAATTAGAAATTGTGCCTATTTCAAAGGTATTATCATTAAAAAACAGAATCTTTTACAGTGAAACCTCTTCGAACGGCCAGCCATGCATAGCGGCCACCCCTCTTAACGGCCAATTTTTCGTGGCACGGATTTTTCGGCCCATAGACCTAATGTTAAAATAACCCCTAGCAACGGCCACCCAACCCCTCTGAACGGAAGCGGGGGGGGGGGGTTCGCCCATCCCATTTGACAAACGTATAGGTTAGAGATTTACTTTTTAAACTGAAAAACGAACTTGAAAAAATGTTTTTTTCCGAGAAGGGTAAAAACTTAAAACAGTCACAAATTGTATCCTTTTTTCAAAAAATGTAAAAAGTTATTAAATAAAGTACTATTTTCTCTTTAGATAAGTCTCAAACTTCATTTTAAATAAGAAATATGTGTCAGACTTGTTTATATTATGTATTATAGCAATTATCTTGTAATTGTAACGAAAACCCTTCAGAGCGGCCACCCCCTCTGAGCGGCCAATTTTTCTCGCAACGGAAGGGTGGCCGCTCAGAGAGGTTTCACAGTCCAATTATTTCAATTTGTTGAAAAAGGTAATTTTATAAATATTTGAATTAATAAAAAATAATTTTTTTAAAATTCAAAACGCTTTACATTTTTTATCTTCGTTAAAAGAACGAAATATTTTGGCCCACTGATGAATGGATTTGATATGCATGTTAGTCCATATACTTATTCAAAAATTTTCTATTTCATCTACAGCTAGTAATTTTAAAAGATTGTTTTTGGTTTAAAGTATTATTTAAATTTTAATGAAGATTAAACAATCTATATGAATACAAAACCAATGTACGATATTGGGGCATTTATATTTCCTGAAATGTCTAAAAGTTAATCGTTACCAATTGAATGTTTGCACTTTCAAAACTAGTTTTAATTTGTAACGTACCAGCAACAATAAGGTCACTATTCTGAAAATGAAGAACATTTATGTAACTTTTCAATATGAATACTTTTCTTTTTCACTCTATGGTCTGTCTTTCGAGGAAAAAAGAATATTTATACGAGTAAAGAATATATGTATCGATATTATCTTAAATGTTTATACGAATAAAGAATATATGTATCGATATTAGCTTAAATGTTTATACGAATAAATAATATATGTATCGATATTATCTTAAATGTTTATACGAATAAAGAATATATGTATATATTATCTTAAATGTTTATACGAATAAAGAATATATGTATATATTATCTTAAATGTTTCTTTGAATTTTATGATTTCTCATTGAGCTTAATTATGGCGATCAATTCACTAAATATAAACTTTTTCCTATGATTTTACTAGTTTAAATAATTAAATTTTTTCATTTATCATAGTTTTTGAGAACTTTGTATAGACATGTTGTAGTGACAATTATATACTTCCTATTTCAAAATAATTATATTGTTTTTACAATTGATTACTTTTGCTTGGATCTGATACAGATAAGCATTCTTAACTATTTTAGCTTGGATCGGAAAAAGAAATAAAATGCAATCTCTATATTTAAATGTCATTAAAGGAATTTACATTCGTTGTTTGTGGAAGAGTTCGGAACATTATATTTTTTCTCAATTTTTCTAATAAAATCTCAAACTATTTCATTACTTTTCTTTCACTCCCTTCTATATTTTATATTGACACAAACAGTTGCTATAAAATACAGATACAGGAAGATATAATTGGACTCTGAATGCACCGAGTTCGTGCTAAACCTAAAGAAATGCTTATTTTTTGGACACAAATAAAATCAAGCCAAATTACGAAAGTAAGCTTTAAATAGAATTCACAGCAAGAGAACTAAATGAATCCAAAAAATGAATTAATAAAATAATAATAAAACTCAAAAATTAAAAAATTGCTAGTTATAAAAAAAATTTAAAAAAACACTGGAAGACATAAAGAATATCAAATAACACATTTTGCAATTACTTTTATTATTTATTTTTCAAGTTGATTCATCCACATTAGTTATATTAAGATGACCATATTCTATGAATAAATAGTAAAGTTTTTTACTGAAATTTTTTCAGTAGCAAACATTTAAAAGAATAAACGTGGTCAATATTTCTGTTTAATATGAATATTTACTGATAATTAAAAATCGAGGAAATCTTGGATGTCTGGTCACTTTACCAAATATGTGGTGGTGGTTCTAATCCCACTTAGATTCAATGTAAAGGCCCTTAAGGATTCAAGGCAAAGGGGAAGTGTGACGCCTTCTGTTGATCAAAGCATCATTGGAGCATCTAGATAAAGAAACTGTGCCAGAAATATAACTTAGCTTCAATTTATGGTGGTAGGTAGCTTTCCTGGAAGAATTGCAATCGAAACTGCCTCACATTTGTGTTTCATTTGGAGAACAACTAACATAAATGTGTGACGGGATATTTGCTGGAGTAAAACCTCCAGAAAATATCCCGACTATATATGTGGTGGTTGTACTCCCTCTTGGATTCAATGTAAAGGTCTATAAGGATTCAAGGTAAAGGGGAAGTGTGACATGTTCTGTTGATCAAAGCATCCTTGGAGCATCTAGATAAAGAAACTGTGCCAGAAATATAACTTAGCTTCAATTGATGGTGGTAGGCAGCTTTCCTGGAAGAATTTCAATCGAAACTGCCTCACATTTCTGGTTCATTTGGAGAAAAACTAAGATAAATGTGGGATGGGATGTTTGCTGGAGTAAAAGCTCCAGAAAATATCCCGACCACATCAAGCAATCGTTGCTAAAAAGGACATTGGTCAAATAGTTTTCAAATAATGCTGATCTAGATCACAGTCGGAGGTTAGAACCCATAACATCCTTCCTCCGATTCATGTTCTTCAGCCGTGTCATAACTCAACTGATTGAGTCACTCGTAGGATAATCGGAAACTTCTTTAAGTTATCAAGAGTATTTGTGTGCGGTCTTAGATTCTCATATTTAAATGTAATCAATCCATCGATTGAAATTAAGAAAATATCGCTATATGTACCCGAAATCATCTTTTGTGGAAGTCAATCCTAAGCCTGAAACATTCTGCCTGATTAAGTTATTCGGCCTCTTACCTGATTCTTTCTTCTGTTAAATAAGAGGAAAACCATATTTTAAACAAAGCCATTCAAAAGTAAAAGGCAGAGAACAAAGTTTGAGCCGCAAAATCACAAACCTAGTTAACTTCTTTTCGAGTTTAAAAAGGGTGGAAAAAAGCCGTGAAGAGGAATGAAATTATTACGCTCCTTCGAATTCAAATATGTAATCCTCAGACATAAAATTAGAGAGAAGAGAGAGGAACTACCCCTACAAAATCAAAAGTGGAAATAAAATTACCACATACTGACTTCCCCATCTTTGCCTTTCCCGATGAAGTAAAAGTAATGCCGAAAAAAAGTTGAAAATAACTTCAACCAGTCTTTTGATCAAGAATACCGAAGTTACGAAGTGAAGGGCTGGATTGCTGCTCGAAGAAAAAGAAAGAACGAAAGAAAAGAATAAACTAAATAAAAGATCGACAAATCTTCCTAGTCATCGCTGTCTTTATTACAAACTTTGATACTCGTTCAAACTGAAGGACTAACGAGCTTAAAGGAATACCATTATGGCCCATGCTTCTGATTTATTAGGGTCGTTTCATTTAGGATAGATTCGCTCATAACCTCATCATTATGACAGAACGGCGTGAGTGGTTCGTATTTCTGCCGTTCTCGTTAGTTGGCGCCACTTACCGTCCTGCGCAAGATTTGCAACGAGATCAGAGCTGCCGTCATTATGGAAATACTCTGGTGCCCAGGGCCGTTATTGCTGTACATTTGGATTTAGTTCTTTTCACCCGGCTAACTTGATGGGGGTTAGGCGCACTTAAGATCAGATTGATGGCCAGGGAACGCGTGGGTATCAAGAAAATACTGGGTAAAAAGTTTCCGCTTGAGCTGGTGTTTATAACGACGCATTAAATATGGAAATTGTGGTATTATGTTTGTTAATGGTTTTGGAATGATTATCAAAATTACCTCGGGAACAAATGTAATTCTGGATTGAGATGATGAGGAACTTCGTAAGCGAGAGGGTGAGATTGCCGATTTTCAGAGTAATATGAATGTTATATGATTTGTAAGTGAGAATGGGAGAGATGTTAAGTGTCTGGTGTTACACTCCTGACGATGTAATTTCTTCAAAATTTTCTTTTTTCAGCAGCCTGTTTATTAGAGATGCAGCCAAGTTTCAAAAGTACCCCCGCCGATTCGTTCTAAGAAATATGGTTCGTTAACTTTCTCACCTCCTGGAAAAGCACGCATTCAAGATTCGAAAGAAGTCCACCTAAAGCTTGCCAGCAATTGGAAAGTTTAATCTTACACTTCTCCTTGAGAGAATAAATAAAGTATGTAATGTACAATAGAATTGCACATTATATACTTTTTTTTCTTTCAATTTTTATCAGCACTTTTCTGAAATTAAAAAAAAAGTATTCTAAAAAAGACTTATAACCAACTTATTTTATATGTTGGCTAATTCTTCCTTTAAGCCATAAAAACTATTAAGCAATTCCATTTTATTTTGGAAATGGTGTAAGTGCAGAATCATATAAAAAAGAATTATTGAAGAAATTTTTCTGTCTCTTAACAGCAATACACAAATTCAAATTTGATTAATTTCGCATAAATTTTAGAATCCTTTCGCTTTTAAACAGCGTATTAAAATCTCTGGCAGAAAAATTTCTTCTGTTTGGCTCGTTTGCCTACTTGAAAGCTTACACAAAATATTAAGGAAGATCTTGTCTTGCGCATTGTTTCAAAATACAGTAAAAAATTCTAAAGGGCTGTTTGAATTTATTTTTAATTCTTATTTATTATCCAATACATTTATCTTTAAATTTCTAAATATTACTTTTATTTTTTTTTCAAACAGATGTCAATAATGCTTAATCAACAATGTTAAAAATTAGTTTTACGTAAAAATTGTGAACCAACACAAAGCACTAAGAAAATTGTTAATGAAGATTTACTGTCTATTTTCTAGACATTCAAGGATTTTTCGAGAAAGCAGATGAAAAATTTAAAGTATGGAGACCATTATGTGATTTCTTGCTTTTGCATTCTAAAGTTGATAGTTGTCCAAGAAAATATTGGAACTATCTAGAAGTTTGATAACATCAATATAATGCAACTGGTTGTGAGTCTTGCCTTACACATGAATTGAGCCCATGTTCAGAATTGATTTCTTATGGTGTGTTCATTCAGAGAACTGCTATTAATGGCCGCGTTTCTTCGTTACGTGTGATTATATTTGTTTATATTCATGTATGAATGTATAGATCATGTGAATAAATTCATGTATTCTTCTTAAACCAGTCTCCTAACTTTTTAAAACATACTCTGTGATCTATCGAGTTTTCTCAATGTATCAACAGAAAAGTACATATAATTTCCATATAGGAAATTCCTAAACAAACGGTTTTCTATATATTTATATATTTATTACTTATTTTTTGTTAGAGTACAAGCTATAAAATGAAAAGTTTTCCTCTAATTTTCTGTGAAACGATTATTCAAAGGTAGAGGTAAGTAAAGTTTTAACAAAGTATGAAACGCACAAATACTGAAAACATATTTTATAACGTTGAGTAGTGCATCAAAATGGCAATAAGGAGAAAAAAATAATATTTAGAGAATAATACGTTCGACAGGATAATTTATACATAAAAAATATTAGATTACTTTCAGAGATGAAATTCCCCCTTTTCTCTCAATCTCTTTGTAATATGAAAAAGAATCCACAGGAGTATTATGCCATGGAGTTTCTTGTATATTTCTACATGTGGATGACATTTATAGCATAGGTAAACAATGCTTAAGCTTGAGTGTTATGCAATAAAAGTTATTGATTAATACCAATAAGAATTACCTAATAAACACCAAAAATTACCTTTTCACTGACGGTTTGTCCTTGTTATTTTTAAATTTTGTAATTTTGATGCGTTACTTAGATAAGTTATCAATACACAGCTTTTACACACACACATCCAAAAAAAACGATGATGTAAAAGACATCTTAAAAATTCGAAATCATTAATAACAGTTTAATTGCCGTGCAGCTTTTTCTGATTTCAAACTTTTTTCTAAAAAATATTTAATTATCACCATGATAAGTTACGCTGAGGAATCTGTTTTCTAATAAAATCTGAAACTATTGCAATATTTTTCTTTCACTTTTATATTTTCTAATATTTTCACTAATAATTACTACAAAATATAGAAAGAGAACAATATAATTATTCTGAAAATATGTTGTGTTAGTTTCAAGCCTAATTAAATTAGAAGTTTTCAGGCACAAAACCATAAAGCGACATTTCAAAAGTTTTTATTTGATATTTTTACTGGAAGAAATGGCAATACGAATCTTAAGATACGCAATAATTAAAAATGTACTATGTAGTGGCCGCTATACTCTGGTAAATAAATAAAATAATTGAAAATGTGTATAATTTTCGATGCATTATAAAGGGCAGCGAATATGTTAAAATATCTTTAGCATATTCGCTATTCTTTACATATAATTTTTTGAATTTAATTAATTAGAAAAAGATCTTTTTTTGCGCAATTCGTACTATAATGAAACAAACGGATTGATCCATCTAATTGGTTACATTATTTTTAGTTACTTGGTTCAGCCACCACGCGTATGGACAAACACAATCCATTAGTTTTAAATAGAGACGTCTTAAGGGGACATACGACTGTTAAACCTTGAAACAATGGGGGAAACTGTCAAATTCGATACATTATATCTCTGAAACAATGCAATTCACAAACTAACTTTTTTTTTCAGAAAAGCCTTATTTTCTTCTTCATATAGTACACATATTTTCAAACCTTTATATTGGTATGTATTTTTTGGAGAGAGTAATAAATATGGGTATAATTTTAAGAGAAAAGTGAGATAGTCACCTTGCGCGCATGATTACGGATAAAATATCGGTTTAAACACAATATTTTGGGTATTTAAATAATCCAAACAGTCAACTTAAGAAACTGAACCTTAATTTATTAACATTTAAATTTAATTTCTATTTTATATGCCAATTTAAAATAAAAAAGATAAAAATAGTTAAAATTTCAACTTTTTTAACCCCAAAAAACTTTTTTGAAGGAAATATGTTCAAAACTTGTGGTTCAATTTGCAGAACACAGCACAAAACATATTCAGTACAAATTTCATGTAAAAATATTCAATAGTTCTTGAGATATCGTGCGCGCAATATAAAAAAACTCATTTTGAGAAATTGCGAATTAAAGTTATGACTATATTCAATGTTTACGTTGAATAGATGATAAATTTTCCTTCATAATATCATAATTATGGGAAATTTTAACGCGGGGTGTTTTAATTTGTCCAGAAAAGACAGGGGAATAATATATATATTTTTTTCATAAAATAGAAAATTTTCAAGGTTTTTCAAGGTTTAATGTCCCCTTAAACAACAAATTCAATCAAAAGTGTGACTAGAAAATTTTCATTATTAAAATATGTTTTCTCTACGCAAGAAGAAAATAAAAGAACAATCTCATCTTACTTTAACATTCTCTCATATTTATAAATGACGCATCTCCAGTTATTTTCTTGAATTGTTTTCAAGCAAATGCGCCACACTTCGTTAAAACCTTCCCAACAATGGATTCTTATTTTCTTGTCCACTTATCCAAATGATGGGGCCCCTTCTCTTCCGCGTTCCTCTTTATCACTCCGCGGCAGGGTGCTGAGTCGGTGCAAAACTTGACTAATCGGGACTCAAGTCGTTGCGCTTTGCTGACTAGGCCCGAAAAGCAACAGCAACTTCACTTCGCGTCCCCTCCCCATCCAGATGGAGTGGTCTCACCAAAGAGTGAAAAGGTTTGCAGATAATTAATTAAATGAACAACCTTTCGGAAGTGATCATCAGTGGAAATTATATTTGCGCTACAGAATTGCAAGGCATTGTCTGGAATGCAGAATAGACGGGGTTTTTCTTCTCGAATTTATGCATGGACTTCATGCTTGAAAGTTATAATATACTAGTGGCAAATCTTGTTTTCTAACAATCGTTTACCCTTAAGTGCTACATAAAATATAGGAATTACCTTCTTGCTTCTCACGAAAGTACTTTTTTGTGTAAATGCTCACCATCCAAAAAAATCCATTGAATTTAGTGAACAAATGCTGATGGTACATTAATTCCTTCTGTACTTACATTTATTAAGTTGGAAAATTAAAGTTTCAAATTAAAACAGTTAAATTTTGCATGAAAAATATAATCAGGTTTGTTCTCATAGGTTGTTCTTGTTTTTTTCCTTTTCATGAAAGTGCTGCTTTGTATGAAATCCAAGCATTGTAATGTATTTCAGCATAGCATGAAGAATCGTGGAGTTTTCTTTATCAAAAACAATACATTTATTGGACGTCTTCCACAGCACAAACATGTAAAACAAACACATACTCTTACATCACAAGCGTTACATCACTAACTGACATAGAATTCTATGTTAAATCATAATTATTCTTTTCCGTTTCTAGGAACGTTAGCAAAAGACAAATATATCGTTGCCACTCTAATTTCATAACCTTTAGAAAAGAATTAATGCCAAACGATTTTTTTCTAATTAATTTTTTTTACAGCCATACGATATTTTAAAAATAATTTCTTTTATGACCAAACGATTTTTTATCTAATGAATTTCTTTTCTTTAAATATATTAATAATTCCACAAATATATATATTTTTATTCGTTACGAATATTACAGCATCCATAAAACCCCAATGATTCTAATGAACAAATACTGAAGGTACTTTAATTCCTCCAACCTTATAAGTGAGTTAGGCTTGAAAGTTGAAATCTTAATATAAAACTGTTAAATTCTTAATGAAAAAACTGACTAAGTTTTCTTTGATAGTCTTTATTTAAAACGCTTCTTTTATTTCAGAGTTGCAAGGCATTGTCTGGAATGCAGAGTAGACAGGTTTTTCTTTTAGAATTTGCCTTTATGCTTGGAAGTTATAAAATAATAAAGTAAATCTTGTTTTGTAACAATCGTTTGCCATGACTGTTATTTAAAATTCAGGAATGATTTTTTTCATAAACCTGCTGTTTTGTATAAAAGCTAAGCATCCGGAAAATCCATTGAATCTAGTGAACGAATACTGAAGATAGATTAACTGCTCCTGTCTAATAAGTGGATTAAGTTCGAAAATTCAAATCATAATTTAAAACAGCTAAATTCGTAATGAAAAAATAACTAAGTTGTACTTTGACAATCGTTATCTAAAAATGTTTTCATTTAGTGATCTACGAAGAATACATTCTTTTAGAATTCGAAGAATGTATTCTTCGGACTCAAGGGTGGTATAATAAGACTCATGTGCAGACTGAGGCCAAATTCTTTGACTATTACAATATTTATCATCGAACAAAGGAAGATAAAAAAAAGGCACAAAGCCAGCCATAGAAATGACAAATAATGCAACAGTTTGTGAGTATGAGTTCAGATGTATTTAAAACATTTCATATTTATCTGAATGTGACTACTGTTTATTACACATACAATCACAGAAACTTAAATTCTCGAAAAGAATGTATTCAATGTTCATTCAATTTCAGCCGTTGACAATCGTGTAATTTTTAAGAATTTTATTGTTGAACTATGAGAGAATATAAACATAAAACCTTCTACCCATGCTTATTTTATATTAAATTATGTACCATTTGTCGAATAGTAATTTTACTTGAAATTGCGCATCATTTGTTGGAGAATTATTGTATCCGAAATGATACATTATTGGTTAAAGATATATTTTATCTGAAATTGTTGTGCACCAATTGATTTAAAAATAAAAACCGTGATCTATTAAATTTTAATTTCAGTCTTTGCTGTCTTAGAAACTTCCAAAATCATATACTTAAAAACTTTTCAAAAGGAAATTAAGTCAAATTACAAATAAAATTACCTATTTTACAATACCGTAATTAATTCTTCTTTGCCAGACATGCCTCTTTAACTTTAACAAACATTTGTCCGCCATGCAGTGTTATTGTTTGCATGTAGTCTTCATCGAAGAGCACTACAGAGCTTTCAGACACACGTCAGATAGCAGAAGTTTAAAACAGGAGTAGGGCAATGTGGATTAGCTTAGACAGTTAATGACGAAGTAGTTTCTCTCATACTAAAGAGGGCTTCATATTATATTACATGCGTTTGATGTTTTAACATTTATTCGGGCGTAGCTTCTGCTGCTGTTTAGTTATATTTCTCTTGTAAGGACACTAAACAGCTCCGAGTAACTTCAAATAATATTTAATTTTAAGCGCGAGAGAAAGTGGAACAGGGCGGCATAGCTGAGTTGAATCAATGAGTTAAATTGTACACTGTTAATCTAGAAACGAATTCTCTTCCGAGCATATGTTTTGTTGGCAGCTTCCTTGCTAATTAACGGAAGGAATGTAATGTTGACTAATTCAAAAATACTTGTTAAATTTTAAGCCATATTTTCCCCTACTTTGTAAATTTAGGCAGAAATTTGAAGGGACTGAAATTTTATGTGCAAATATTTAGGAAAATCATAGAAATTAAAGAAATGGAATTATAAATGGAGGCGCAGGACATCTTTTAGAATATTTCAAAATATATGTCAAATTGTATTTGCGCATAGTATCATATAAATACTGAAAATATTATAAAATAAAAGCATTCAGAAAATATTTTTTAAAAATGCCAATCACATAGACGAAACTGTTTTTGAGCTAAATTTAAACGTAATATTTTTGTGTGGAATTTCATGAGAATGGAATAGACAGAACACTGTCAATTTTATTTTGTTAAAATTAGCAGCGTTCTTCCCATTCCATAGCAAGAAAATAAAGGTATAATAGGTAAACTATTAGAAAATTAATAGATAATAGATGCCAATCACGTATACAAAACTGCTTTTGAGCAAAAGTTATGCGTGATATTTTATGGGGAATTTCACGAGAAGGCAATAGGGAGAACGCTGTCAATTTTATTTTGTTAAAATTGGCAATGCTCTTCTCAATACGTAGCAATAAAATAAAGGTACAATAGGGTAAATTAATAGATAATACAATTCATGTTGGATTTCACTATATTAACTGAATTACCTATATATACCAAACTGTTATATATTTTGTTTAAGAATATTCTATAAAAGATTTCCAAGCGATTCGACATTAAAACTTAGTATCAAAGGAATCTAAGATAACCCATAGAAAGGACTATCTCCTAAATTATTTTTGGCTTAATCGAATACATTCATAATAATAATTTATGCAAAATACAATAAAAATCAAGCACACTCAACATAATGATCGATATCTGTATTTAAAGCACTACTTATTTCTCCCCATATTATCTAAATTTTTATCTTCGATAGGACACCAAAAACTGTTCAGTATTCAGTATTATTCCATTTTGAATTATGTATTTCTATCCATAAAGACTCTATTCGCAGATAAATTTTGTAACCTAATATGCCTCGTAAAAACTGTCATATTTTTAATACGTTTCAAAGTACCTTCAAAAACTGAAACATACGTATAAGTAAAAATTTATAAACAAAAATGATAAATACTATAATATCGTTTTCAAATGGATTATTCTATTCCACATATATTACGTTTGTGCTTTATTATACAATTCCAACATATCGTA
>BGPR01000088.1:196817-208541 GCA_013235015.1 Araneus ventricosus | reverse complement strand
TTATATAATATATGTGGACATTTATTATATAATATATGTGGACATTTTTTATATAATATATGTGGACATTTATTATGAAAAAAAGAATACTCACAATGACATGAAAAAGTTTTGAGAACAAAATCAAAACAAAAGATGCACATCGGATTGTAGAAATGCATGCTGGGAATGAAAGCATATGACCTCACCTGCCTCGAGGAAGGTCACGCATCAGCCAATGAAATTGCAACAATGTATTCTGGGGTCATCCGGAAAAACTCTCGTTGTTAAATCTCGCTAGCAGAAAAACTGTTTGAACTGATCAGCGAAAAATTAATTTAAAAAGAAAAAACGAAAAAAGATATTTTAACCGTTCTTGTTTTAAATCCGACAGAAACGTTCCAGTTATAAGCTGAAAAAAAATGAAAATTATAAAGATATTAGAACGTCAGATGCGAGAATTTGAAGAAATCCTTATTAAAAATTACCATAAAAGTTACTATTTTTCAAAAATTTCTCAAAATCCAGTAAATTACGTTAGACGTACGAACCAAACATAATTAGAACGGAAATAGTTTGTTCTTTCCGATGGTGTAACTATTTTTTTTCGTACAATTATACGAATCCATTCTATTGAGAAATGAGTGCGAAAAATCATCCAGAACAACACAAAATATTAGATAAAAAAATTCTAGATTAAATTTTAAAATTTCGGTTTCAAGTTGCATTCAGTCACCATTACGAATAACTGTGTGCCAAATTTTATGGCTGTAAGTGCGATAGATTCGTCTGGACATCGCAGAGACACACACACACGCACACAAACATTGCCTTTTATAAGTATACACTCTGTCCCAAAAGTTTATAGAATCTAGTAAAATATATGTTTTAGCAAAATGGAAAGGCATACAAACACCAATTACAAATATGTTATTTAAACCATATGCGACTTGCATTCAACGAAATACTTAGAAAAAATAAGAATTTTTATTTCAATTATATAGCAAAATGGAAATATTAGGTGTCCCAAAAGCTTATAGAATATATTTCATTTCAACAGAAGGTGCTCAATACAATGTTTTTAATAGTTTAAAGTCTTTGCATTTCTCAGTATGACATCGTTTACACGTTTTTCCATCGACATAATTAAGGTTCGTAATATTTCTGGTTCCAAGTTATACCATACACTTTCAATGGCTGTCTTCAAGGCATTCATTGAATAAAATTGCCTTCCATTCTCATATACTTTCCGAGACATAATGCCCCACTCATTTTCAATTGGGTTTAGATCAGAGATTATCGGTGGCCATTCGATAACAGTAACATTTTTCGAGTTTAAATAATTTTTCGTAGCATTGGAGGTATGGATGGGAGCATCATCTTGATTATATTACCAATTTCACCCTCCTATGTTTCCTGCAAATGGCATAAGATGATTTTCTAGTGTTTCTATGTATTTAGGAGAATTCTGCCGGCCATCTAAAAAGGTCAAACCCACTTGACCGTTGAAACTGAAAGCAGCCCACATCATCACAGATCCATCACCACTTTGCCTACTGAAAAAGCTCCTGGGCTCTTTTAGTAAATCATGCCAATATTTTATATTCCCGTCAGGTCCATCGAGGTTCCATTTTTTTCATCACTGAAAAGGACAGCCATCTATTTATCACCATATGACATATGATTACGAGCCCATTGTAATCTCTTACTAATGTGAAGCTTTGAGAGTGGTAATCGGCGAGTCATTTTTGAGTTGATCTTATAACCAGATTCTATAATTCATCTATGAACATTGTTTTTGGAGATTTGCAACCGGGAAGCCCCAGTAATTTCGCGAACCGACATTTTCTGACTTGAAAGCCATTCTTTGTATCCGTCCATCACTGCGAATATCCGTCACAGTGGTCTCCCCGAACGAGATTTTGGCTCATTTGGCGTCTTACGAGTTAATACACGATAAATCATGCTTTTAGAACGATTTAAAAGTTTCAATATTTCCTTAACAGTCTTTCAGAGCAATTTCAAATGCAGAATTTTACTAACTTCTTCATTAGAGAGCTGCTACGCTTTAGGCATCTTGAAATGCAGAACAAACGAACGCTTTCCCTGAGGCGGCGCCAGAAATTTTCCGACGGGGAGGCAAGACATCTCCGACGGGGGGGGCAAGCGAAATTTCTCTAATACAATAACACACAATATTTAATTAAAGGTAATTAACTATTAATTAGCGAATTCAATTATAATAATTAATTATTTGGAATAATTAGCTATTTGTATAATGTCGGTGCAGTAAGAATTGTCTGACGGAACGTCAAGCAATAATAGAAAATGAAGAGTTGAAAACATAAATCTCGTAGCATTTAAGTGTACCGCACTGATATTGGGGGAAAAATACAGATTGTTATCTAAATCTCATAACTAAATAAAATAATAGCCGAAACAAGCGAAAATAATTATTAACTTTTTTTTAAACCTATAAATGCATAACTGCATATTTAAAATTATTGGCAAAATCAGAGGACCAGTTCCCCAGCTCCAAACACTGGACTGATATCGATAATTTTTATTTCATATAGAAGCTCAATGGTCGCCTGCATCTACTACCTTCCATTTTCGAGAGAAACCGAAAAAATACTTCTCTACTGACATTCTCTTTTGGGAAAAACCATGAGATAGTTCCCCAGCCTGAACTACTGGACCTATTTCGACAATTTTTACTGTATATGAAAGTTTTTGACGTTTAGATATATCATCACTGGTCCCCTATCACCCACCGCCCTCCATATTCTAAATACATCGCAAACTAAAGCTTTCCTAGTGTACCTCAGCCTCTACAACCGCCAACTTATTTCTCCAAGTTTCAAGCACAGGTACAGGATATTAAAGTTAGAGGCGAATAGCTGGCCGCCAAAGGCGGGTAGTCTATATATTTAAAATAATTTTCTATACCAAAGGACCAATCCAACCACTGGACATATTTTGACATTTTTTTTCATATGAAAGCTTATGACTCCTAGGTCAGTCATCAAAGATCGTCTATCCCCCACCGACCCTCATTTCTTAGAGAAATCGGAAAAACACTACTTCACCGTACATTCTCTATGGGAAAAACCTTGACTGAGTCCCCAGCCTCAATAACTGGACTGATTTCGCCTATTCATCTGATCGCTTTGCAAGTACAGATAACCACTCAGAATGCCTCATGTTTATTGTGCAAGTTTAAAACAGTATTTTTGAACAGCTTTAATGAAAACGGTTCTTCAAAAAAGTACAAAATATCTACTCTAGGGGATGGAAACATTATTCAGAGCGATATCATATTGCATTTATGGTTCTGAAAACTTTCAGTCAAATTTGTGCAAAATATTAAAACTGAAATGTGGATTTTTCGTTGTCCCATATCCTGTTCCACTAATCTATATGCAGTATTTAAAACTGAAAAAAGGTACTGGTTGCGAGCCGCGAAGCGCTGAGCACAGCGAGTTTCTCTCTCTCTTTATGTATATACTAGCACTACGCGCCCGTGGAATCAGGACTTCAACAAAATGAAAAAAAAAACCCACAATGGCATGAAAAAGTTCTGAAAACAAAACAAAAGATACACATTATTGATTTTCCCGCTTATTTTTCTCCGCGATAATGACATTTCAACTGTAGAAAATACAGAGTACGTTAATCCAAAACAATATTACAAAATTGGAACGTGAAAATGATTATAATACAGCAAGCAAAATATAAAATTGAAGCCGAAAATAATAATCGAAGTAATTCATTCAGGTGAAGGTCATGACGTATCCTGCGCGTCCGCCAATCAAAATTGCCAGCAACGTTCCGAAGAAGTGCCGCGCGAGGAACTCGATCGAGAATAATAACTCTCAACCCCCCAGAAAAAAATTAATTAAAAAAAACGGGAAAAGATATTTTAACCGTTCTTTATTTAAATCCGACAGAACCGTTCTAGTTATAAGCTGAAAAAAAATTGAAAATAATAGTGTTATTAGAACGTCGGATGCAGCAAATTTAAAAACAAAAATTAAATTTCGATCGCAAAACTGACTATTTTTAAAAAATTTCTCAAAATTCAGTAAACTACGTTTGAAGCTCAAAACAAACTTCATTAGAACGAAAATTGTTTGCTCTATCCGATGGTGCATTGATTGTTTTTCAGCGATCATTAGAAAAGATACTACAGCCGTAAACGTGCCAAAAATGACCCAAAACATTAAAAAGTTTTATAGAATGAATTTTAAAATTCCGGCTTCGTGGTGCATTAGTCACCTTTACGATTACATGTGTGCCAAATTTCATGACTGTGAGTGCGATAGATTCGTCTGGACATCGCGCCCACGCACGCAAACATTTCCTTTTATAAGTATAGATTCTTCTGAAAAAAAGACTTTGTGTCTGCTTGGATCTTTAAGCTCTTTCGGAGGTCACTTTTTCATTTTTTTTAATTGGAAAAATATATCCCTAATTGTTTCGTCGTTATTTGTTGATGAAAGGGAATAATATCATCTATTTTTTCTAAAGTTGTTCAGCTGAAAGTTACATTCGATGATGGTCGCAACCCATAGCAGATTTTTTGTCGGAGAATCAGCACTAGAAAGGTAAAAATTAACTCTTGAATGTTAACCCCGATTGAGACCGAAAATCACTTTTCTCTTTACAATGGGAAAGGAATAATTAATTTCGATCTGATTTCCGGTGTTGATTTTGAGTGTATGAAATTTTTGTTCTTTCTTTCCTGCATTTTCTCTTAATAGAAGGTCTGTGGTCAGAGAGACGAAAGGAATGCATTTGAAGTTGAACGGGCGACCAACCCGACAGATCAGATGGGTTTGAGTGGCCGTTAATAGAGGTTATTTTAACATTATGTCTGTGGGCCGAAAAATTCCGTGCCGAACAAAAATGGTCATTGAGAGGATTGACCGCTGTGTATCGCCACACTCTTGTTTAATATATATACTTTAGTTTTCCCTAATAAATTTACCGACAAGTGATCAAAGCAGTCAATGGAAATAACAAAAGATGCAAATTTTCACCCGTCTTGTTGATCTCTTAGCCGACCGACCGAAAACAGTGCACAAAATGCGACATCTGATTCACTTGTCACCTTGTCGGTTATTCTGTCAATGCGGTGCGCGCTACAAGCCAAATGGACGACAAGTGAAACAGATGCCGATCATTCTGTTGATTTAAACGTTAATCAGACGTCAAATTTGGACACAAATAGCTTAACTCGACCGTTTACTGTATAATAAATTTAAGATGGGATTTAAAATATTAGATTCCTTGATACCCATCTATCCACATCTCCTGAAACAGAAAAGATTTTTACCGACGAAAGTCTTCATTTCTCGGCGACGGGGCAAGAATACTGATAGGGGCAATTGCCCCCCTTGACCCCCCGCTAGCGTCGCCCTGCGCTTTCCTTTTCTTACAACGTATTTATTAGGCTCCAGATCGAAGTCATGAGTACCGATACCATATTTGCATAAAATTGCATTTGTCTATAAACTTTTGGGACAGGATATTTCGGTTTATTCTACGATTTAAAAATTGGCATCAAATATATGGGGGTAGAACTGCTGCTTTTTTAATTTATTAGACATAGCATATCTATACAGTAAGTTACATCGAAATATATCATATACAACAAAAAATATAGGCAAAATACAAGATTCTATAAACTTTTGGGACAGAGTGTAGATATGGGCATCTATTATATAATGTAGGTGGGCATTTATTATATAATACATGTGGACATTATATATAATGTCCACATATATTAAATTATTTAACATATTGTAAATTTAAAATTTTTTTCTGACACAGAAATTTGTTCTTCAAGAGACAGTCTTTTTAAACATATAAAATTTTATGTATAAAAAAAAGAAATGTAAAATTGTGTAAAAAGAAAATAATTTTTAAAATATATTTTCATAAAATAGTGCTTGGTTCAGTTTGCTTCCACTTCATGTCCACCTAAAGTGATTACAAAGAACCGTAATGATTCTATATACTAGGACATTAAGTGGTGTTATATATCGTCGTCGTTCAAGCAGAAGACACTAAGTCCAAAACTGTAGTTTCGAGATGTGTTCAGTTTAAACTTAATTATTTTTGAGTTATGATAAATGGTAAAAATTATTTTACAGGTTTCCAGCTCCAACGGTTTATTTACTAATGATTAGATAGCAGATTTCTATCACGAAATAATTGATTGTAAATTCTAATTGACTGTAGTAGTCCGTCAAAAGATTTTTGTGTACTTAATAACTTCTGCCCAAACGCCCACGATATTGTAATATTCGTAACGAATAAAAAATATATATTTGTAGAATTATTAACATATTTAAAGAAAAGAAATTAATTAGATAAAAAAATCGTTTGGTCATAAAGGAAATTAATTTAAAAACATCGTTTGGCTGAAAAACAGATTAATTAAAAAAATCGTTTGGCATTAATTCTTTTCTAAAGATTATAAAAATAGTGTGGCAACGATGTATTTGTCTTTTGCTAACGTTGCTTAGCAGCGGAAAAGAATAATGATGATTGAACATGGAATTCGATGTAAGTCAGTGATATAACGTTTGTGATGTAAGTGTATGTGTTTGTTTTACATGTTTGAGTTGTGGAAGACGTCTAATAAACGTATATATATTTGCAGAATTATTAAAATATTTAAAGAAAAGAAATTAATTAGATAAAAAATCGTTTGGTCATAAAAGAAATTAATTTAAAAATATCTTTTGGCTGAAAAAGAAATTAATTAAAAAAAATTAATTCTTTTCTAAAGTTTATAAAAATAGTGTGGCAACGATGTATTTGTCTTTTGCTAACGTTGCCTAGCAACGGAAAAGAATAATGATGATTGAACATGGGATTCGATGCAAGTCAGTGATGTCACGTTTGTGATGTAAGTGTATGTGTTTGTTTTACATGTTTGAGTTGTGGAAGACGTCTAATAAACGTATATATATTTGCAGAATTATTAAAATATTTAAAGAAATGAAATTAATTAGATACAAAAATCGTATGGTCATAAAAGAAATTAATTTTAAAATATCGTTTGGCTGAAAAAGAAATTAATTTAAAAAAAATTCTTTTCTAAAGTTTATAAAAATAGTGTGGCAACGATGTATTTGTCTTTTGCTAACGTTGCCTAGCAACGGAAAAGAATAATGATGATTGAACATGGAATTCGATGTAAGTCAGTGATGTCACGTTTGTGATGTAAGTGTATGTGTTTGTTTTACATGTTTTTGCTGCGGAAGACGTCTAATAAACGTACTATTTTTGATAAAGAATGCTGCACGATTCTTCATGCTATACTGCGATATATCAAAATATATAATGCCGTCATATATAAAATATTAATCAGAATATAAATAAATCATCACAGTCGTCATTTGTTGTAACAGAAGTTATTAATAAAGGAATTTCAAAAATGAATAAATGTATAAGATTTGCTTAGTAGCTACTGTAAATATGAAATTCCTAAATTTAAGAACACCCAGTGTGAATGTAAGATAGCTTAATAATTGACACTTTTGTGATATACCCGATAATTTTGATATATGATCACTATGTACCATATTTCGCCGCTAGGGGCGCTGCGAATGTCCCCACTCTGTGTAGCATTTACTCAATCTCCCATGTGTAAATACCACTTTTATGCACATCCGTGCATAAATTAAATGACTCCAAAACTTTAGCTATGCTACCTTTTGTAATGTCTCAGAAGCACAACTATGTACCATTCTTTAGGCAGAAGAAGACAAAAAAATCTGCTGGTGTAGTTTCTGTACCAACGAAAGGAAAATGTTTATTATGTATTGTTCTTTATATTATTTCTTTCCTTCCGTTATTTTCTTTTAGTATCTTCGTAGTAGCATTATTTGAAGTCATAATTCAGGAACACAAAGTCAAATGATTCATCAGTAATAGTAAGTAACCAAGTATAATGTCATTTTACTTTCAGAAACAAGAAATAATGCCATTATTCGCCTTCTCGCTGTTCCAGACAAGAGGAATAAATGTAGAAGAAGAAAAGGGTGAATAGTGTCCTCTCACAAGTAGTAAGAAATAACTATATTTCTTTATTTGAAATGGTATTAGGGATTCGTACGTGATTTATTACTTTGAAAAATAATTTTGCTTCCTGCCAAAGAATTTGTTCGCACCAAATTGTATTTTATTGTCTTAAACATGACATCTATGGCAAAGAGATACAGAAAGAAATGTAATAAATTATTCAGCCACACAAACGGAGAAAGAAGCACTTGACGCAAGTATCGTCGCTAGCGATGAAAGAAAAATTGTTACTAAATGTTAATCAATAAAGTACAGAGCATTAAAAATGTCACAAGAACTTAATGCAATTACACATTATAACGCATTTTAAGAAATGCTGTCATAATGGACTGGATGTGATTAAGTAACTGATGTAATAAATTATTCATCAAAAGTTAAAACTTGCTTCCATAAACAGTGCAAAATAATGGATTTTATTTTATGGCAAATACTAGTGTATGATACTAATGCTTCTTTTAGAAATTACAATAAATGCGAGAATATTATCCACTTAGCGATAAAAAAGACATCACATAAGATATTTAAAGCTAAGCATGTACATTTAAATAAGGTTGAAGCGAAAAAAATACACCAGCATTTTAAATATGTCATCATTAGAAACAAAAATTCTAATAACATTGCATTATAAAACAATATGCATCAAATGTTTTTCGGTGTTATGTGATTAAACGAATCTTAATGTTGTAAAGCATGTTATACTAGTGAATAAGTAAACTAATTTTTAATAACATTACCAATTAACTTTTACTTCCATTTCCTATTACTTTACACCATTAATAAAATGATAAAGTATATTTCAGAGTTCATTTCATGGACAAATACTATGTATAAAATGCGAGATCGAAATCTGATTTTACGCTGGGGAACGTTGAAATGTGTCTGAATTATTTCGTACAATTGAAGTTACCTAGGAATTATTTTGAGACTGACCTTGTGATTATGAATCATGATCAAAGGACGAGGATGACGACCGATGCAGCAACTCTCCTACAAACTTCCGCACCACACCAACGGGAACACGTTTGAGCCTCGACGAATATGGTGCACTCCAGTCCCATATAAAAGGCGGCTCTTCTGTGGAACATGGCCTCGAACATCCCATCCTCTGGTCCTGAAGACGAGACTCTACCACAAGGCCACCGAGGTCCTTTATGTGTATAAGATCCATTTATTTGGATTTGTTTGGTGGCATCAGATACGAAACTCGAGAGTTTCTGGTATCGAATCTGTGACTATCATTGTGAGACCAACAACATATCATACCTTATAATAGTTTGTTTAAAATATATCATATGATACTATCACACCGTCGAATATACGAACAATACAAATTGATCATTTTATAACTTGAAAATGATAAAAGATAACGGATTATATTAGTTTTAAAGTTAATTAAGTCGGGGTTTAGATGGTTATAAAAATATTGCTTAGTTTATAAATATATCAAGATTAATAAAAAATGAAATATATAAATCAAAGCAATAAAATAAATAAGATCAATAAACGAAAAATAAATAAGTCAGTAATAAAAATAAATAAATAAGATAATTAAATCCTCTATTACATACTGATCTTAATAAATAAGATTATTAAGATCAATATGTTCATGCTCTATCGCAAAGAAGTATCAAATTCTTGGGAAAAGAAACAAAAAATTTGAATCTTCAGCAACTCCCAGGCTAAAATTTACAAATAAAAATTATTCTGATGCATAATTGAATTTTGGGTACCCTCGCAATAATAAAAGATGACAGATTATGATTAACATAGGATCAATTCTTTTATGTTTGACGGAGCATTCAAGCGCAAATCTTCAAACAGGCCAAAAACATACGTGATTTTCTGCATTTTCCGGTTTATTTGCCTAAAAGTCAGCCATCGGTTTGCATCATCAAAGCTTTCTTTACAACATCAAGCACAAAACACAGGAAAAACTGAAAGAAATACTACAAGGAAGAAAATAAAAGATAAAAGTTCGCCTCTCCAAAAAGACTAAAGATTCCATTGAAGGAAATCTAGAAGAGAACTTCAAAAACGTAAAATAAGCCAATAAAGTTTTACTTTTGGTTGCAAACTGAACATACCCTTTGAATTGTTAGTGGAATTTCGTGCCTTTAGTCTTTTCTTTAAGAAAGGAAGATGCTTGATTTTTTGGAACTTTTCCACCAGTTTAGATGATTTCGGGATAAGGTTCGTACGTATAAGATTCTGATTCAAGAAAAGATTGAATAAATATTTCTTTTCGCTTTCAAAGTTCTGTAAGTAATACGTAGAATAAAATGCGCTCCTTATAAACTCACTTTTAAGGAGAATAAAATAGGCTCTTTAGAGGTTGACTTGCTTTTCAAATAATAGAATATTTTAAAATATAGCGAGTGGTGAATATAATCCATTAATGAACTTAATCCATTCAAAGACAATATTCGCTACAAGAACTCTTCGTTAACCAATTTTCTGCTTTCCATAGCATTTAAATGGAAATTCGCTTAATTCACGTTAGAATCCCAATAAATAAATAAAATATTACATAATCTTTTACTACACTTATTTATATTGTTATGAAAATCTCCCTGTGGGTGTACGTAAATGCAGTCCAACAAGAAGGATAATTAATTGATTATTTCAGAAAACAAGTAGCACAGGTAACCAAACAAAACAACACTTTCAAAAATTAATAGCACAGACAGACAGCAGGTCATTAATAAATACCAGTAACAACACTTTCAATAGCGCTCACCGAACTGACTCTTTTGAGTAGCTCGGTATTTATACCTTTTCTGACGGGGCGTGACGTCACATAGAATCATCAAGAATAATCTCTATATATCCGTTTCTAATAGAGGCAGGGCGATAAGTCTTGTATTTTCTAGAACCTTCATTTTGTCGCCGAAGTTGCCAAACTTGTCGCCAAAATGGCAGCGCCAATGTCAGGAGTCATTGGCTTCCTTTCAATTCGGTTCCTTGTAAATCTCTCTTTCCATCCATAAGACTAACATAGCAGGGAAGTGATATTTACAGATTCGAAACAATATGTAACGAAGCATCTCTATGTCGTACATGTCTTGCTTGGTTTGTATGATGAGGACGGTGTTCATGATAATCCACTCATTTTATCTTTCTCATTATTATCAGTTCTGAAACTTGATTAATACAAACTGACGATTAGAAGCAATAAATAAAATACAGAATTTCTTACCAAGTTTATTTATATGCAATTACATGTTGCTATCTTTTGCAAGTAATTTTTTGCTTGGCTTCTAAGAAGCGGGGGCACTTGCCACACCATTCATTTTAGACCGCTTAGTATTATCAGATTCAAAATTAGATAAACTCGTTCTGTAGACTCAAAAAATAAATGAAATATCACACATTTGTTTAATTTTTTTTTATTTATATGCAATAAAACTTTTCTATATCTCATGTGTAAATCTCTTAGTTCGTTTTCATAATGAGCACAGTTCTTGACACATCACTTAATTTAGGGCTCATAATATTATCAATTCAGAAATAGAAATATGAGAAAAGCAATGACGAAAATTCAGAGAATACAAATCAAGTATGTAGCTCTCAAAAGGATTGTACAAACAACTGTCCACATCACTGTCCACAACTGTCAGATTCCATGTCATTGTCCACAACTGTCAGATT
>BGPR01000088.1:173913-192954 GCA_013235015.1 Araneus ventricosus | reverse complement strand
ATACTTCTCTAGAAACTCAGCTGAGCTTTTAAAACTGCATTAATTCTTTGAATAACGTGAATAGAGGAACAAAAGTATACATTTGGGAAAGTGATTATATAAAAAATAAAAGTCATCATCGTTCTTAAAAAAATAAACCCAAATGTCTGTATACGAAATACATTTTTTCATAAAGAAACAGTTCTCTAGCTTACCTTTATAATTTCAGAGAAATATTTTCCGCTTTATTTCTTTAGTAGGCATGTTGTTATCCTACACTTCTAATAATGGTTATAATTGTTAGGATATTACAAATATAGAAACATGATGATTGCTCATTAGTGATTAATTTTACATTAAATAAAGAATAAATCGTTATAAGTCTATAAGCTACTTCAGTCCTCTAAGCAACTTTGAATTATAACTTTTAATTTTTGTGGTAATCTCTTCTAAATGCATCAAAACGAATTAGAAAAATGATGAAAATAAACTTCACATTTTGTATGCGTGGGTTTAAAATTTATTGATTCCTATAGGAGTCATTTCGATATACACGATAGTAAATAACAAATTTAAATTTATTTTATTGTAATGTTATTTTAAAATCTAGACGCATTTGAGTGAACGCGGAAAAAATTTTATGAAGTATTGTGCAGAGTTTTCCATAGAGGATACAGAAAAGATCTTAAATTAGAACACGCATTCCCAGACGTTTCAATAAAATACAGGTATTATTAAAGTCAAAGCTGTTGCTTAAACTTCAGATTTGTACAATCATCCAATCTGCATGTTCGAACACACATTAGAACAGGTATTCTGTAAGCCAAGATGCTAAAAAAAGCCTACAATATCTCTTCTAGACAGAAACTTCATTACTTTGTAAACACACATCCCATTTCCAAACCTTAAATTCACGTATTCTCATTTCGGAAACACACACGACTCTCAAAACATACATCATAAAGCATTTCAAAATTTCTCATCCACCAAGTAAAACTTTTGGGAGGAAGAGAACGCGTGAACCCCGGTCCTCACGCACATTTTAAGGGAAAAGGAAGGACTCCGTTTTAATTATTCAAACGGCCTGGCTCTTAAACCTAATTAAGCACAATCATAGCGAGAAACATTAAGCCACCTTCAGACTCGAAATCCACGGAAGAATCGCCCTTGACTGCTGCTGTCTAATGAGTCGTAATTGTATTCATTTGCTAAAAGTGGCGGCCGGACTCGTAGCAATTAAGCACTCGGCAAGAAACGGTGCGTGCGGACGACCACGTAACAATTTATCACTATTACGGTCACGTGACATCCCCTTTTCCTTCCAATCCCACCGGCTGCTGTGACAGCGTTCGCGAATTGGACACATTTTTAGTCTCGTGTAATTTTAAATTTCTCCCTTGTGGCAAGTATGACAAGTTTTTAACACTCTTCGTCTTAAGGAGGTGGAGTGCACGAGTCCTTTTATTAATTACTATAGAGATTCGTTTCGTTTGTGGAGTTTTTCCTTTGGAGATTTTGACAATTGTTCTTATTGTTTCATCATAAGGCGCTCCGAGGTCATTAATTCGAGTGTAGTCATGTATTTTCTTTCTTTCTCGTCTCCTGTTTCTGTGATCACAAGTATATTTTTTGTCAGCAATTTAATAATCGATAGGGTTTTGTTTCTAAATCGTAATTATAATGTATTTGTTTATTAATCATAATTCAATGTTTATTTTACGGTTTGAAGAAATCTAAAAATTTCCTTTTAAAATGGGTATTCAGGCGGAAGAATATGAAGACGTTTTCCTTGTTCTGAAGATGAGATCTGTGGTCTCATTTAACCACCTGTGCGGTTCTCTATTGACTTTCCTCATTAGCAAAAATATAGCCATCACATAACAGGCTTATACAATAGGGAAGAAGTACTTCCAATCTCACTTGGTCTAGCATATATAACATGCCCGTAAGTCATGGGAAACAAAGTTACTGGTGATTCTAATCCCACTTGGTCTAGCATATATAACATGCCCATAAGTCATGGGATGCAAAGTTACTGGTGGTTCTAATCCCACTTGGTATAGCATATATAACATTCCCATAAGTCATGGGAAGCAAGTTACTGGTGGTTCTAATCCCTCTTGGTCTAGCATATATAACATGCCCATAAGTCATGGGAAGCAACACTGTAAAAAATCCACCTGAAAATTCAGGTGAAAATTTACTGATTTTAACGGAAAATTTCCATAATGTCTCGAAACCGTTATTTTTCCGTAAACAAACGGAGACTATCCGTAAACCACGAAATCGGACAGGCGAAAACGTGTTTTTCCCCTCTTTATGGCTGCCGTAACTAGTCTAACCGGTTTAGAATTGGCGACAACGCGCACAATTTTGAATCCGAAATATATTACTTTCTGTTAAAATGTATTTAAAAACATCAAGGCCAAAAGATATCAGCAAGTTATTACCATAAAATACACATATATAAGGCATAAAGTCGATATCTGCTTTAAATGTGTGTATTTTAAACGAGTATAACTTTAATATGCTATTCATTTTCGTTTTTCCCCAATTGACGCTTTCGCCAAACAACCTATTTCGCCAGGTCCTGTTGCGCAAAAAGAATGCGCAGGGGAATTAATTCATTTGTTTTGATCGTGGCGTGGTTCTAACTTTGGTTAACTTACAACGGAATTTTTTTTTTGTCTTCTTTGATTCTTCTAGCTTGCTTCTAGGTCTGAGAAAACAGAATTCAGCAGGAATTATGACAGATGTATTTTTTGCAACGCCACTCGTGCAAAATCGCAGGAGTTGAAATATTTTCGCTTCCCAAAAGACGAAGAAAGGTATGAACGAATTTTACTCATTTTTCAATCTTCGGCTTAATGTATACATAGTTCGTTCTCGTGTCAATAAATTTCTTTAATGCTCGCATTATGTTTTATAGATCCGCATAAACACAGCATAACAGGATGGCAAGTCACACTGCCTGCTTTCCTTCTTCTGGTACCTGAATTGTTTGAAAAAATGAAACTTGTCCTCTTCAGCTGCTTCAACCAAGATGCCTTAGAAAGCTATTTTTCTCGGGTATGTTGTCTATTGCTTGAAATTAATTTATTTAATTATAAAATTTGAGTTTGGTAAAAGAAAGCTGAGTAAATTAATAAATTGCTTTTATTTTATTGAACTTATTTAACACAACTTTTTCATCATTTCTTTAGGTATTCTTTAAAAAATTCAATGTCAAATTTCAAATTATTTGATTATTAACACAAATTTGGAAGGTTCAATTTATTCTAAAATTTAACAATATTTTTAACATTTAAGAAATCTTTTAAGGCTGTCTTAAATGAAAAATAAGTAAATTGTGTAAAATAATTTGCTGATTACTATAAAAAATACATAGAAACTTAAAAATGTTTACTAATTCCATGTGTTTAATTGATATTTTCTCTTTAAGTGAGGCGAATGACCATCCTACTCCAGTGGACTTACTACATCCTACTCCACAGGACATGGATGTTATTAGCTGAATTGATGTTTGCTATGTATGGAAATGCTAACTATGAGCCAGATGGTGACATCATTCTTGAATCCACCCAAATCATCCCGCAAACAGATGAAGATTGCCTAGATCTTGTTTTTGATGAACCATCATGGATTGCCCAGAAGCGCAGGAAAATTGGGATTATTTGGAGCTCAACAGTGCCACTTATATGGCAGGCTACATTTCAACAAAATCTCTTCAGAAAATCTACTGTGAACTCTGCAAATCAAATAATGCCAGCAACGCAGTAACTGTCACTAATATTCTTTTGTCATTTAAAGAGTTTGCTAACTCAAAAACCGGATTACAATATCCTTCGCAACTCTTTGTAAATCCGGTGAAATTTTCAACTATATTTTTTCAAACACAAGTCATCAAAGGGGAATTTTGAAAAGATTAATAGCAAATTTGAGGGAAATTGAAAATTCTCTTTTGACTTGCAGTGAACATTCAACTGAACTTTGGGAATTGAAAATAAATTCATATGCCAGAACAATGCTGTACAACAAATCAAAAATTATTTCCAAAAAACAAAGTAATTTTTTTTAAAAAAATAAAAAAAATTGCAATAAAATCTAAAAATATATATAGCCATCATTTATATATATATATATTATATTTTCTTTAGTTCAATGTATTTTATATATATTTTAATTGTAGTCAAATATAAATGATAAATGGCAATTTCATTTCATTATTAAGATACACAATTATTGATGAATTGATTTTCAATGTATTAGTAAAATGCTTTAAATTTTGCTACATACTATTTAATTTTGATTGTGCTTCCATAATTGATATTTATCAAACTTGTTATGAAGGAATTGCCCTCTTAAAGAATTTGAACTGTATGAAAGAATATTAAAACTGTATTTTTCGATAAGTATGTTGTGATGGTTCTATACATCCTTTTTAATTTTGATTCTGTTTCCATAATTGAATCAAACTTGTTATGAAAAACTTACCCTCTTAAAGAATTTGAACTGTATCAAACATTTTGCAGCGTATACATCAGTGTTCAATGTATTGATTATAAATTGTTATATGGTAACATTTTACTTGTAGTTTGTAAAATTATTCTATAAGTATGTCATAATGGTTCTATAGAAGTAGTCATTGGTTTATTTTAGTCGTAAATTTGGCACACACATCACAGTTGCTTTTTATCCGCTATGACTCAATGAAACTAGCTGAGTGTGAGGCAGAGAACTGAGAGTTCGCCGAGTGCTAAGTCTTCAGGTTGTTCGCACATCTTTGATGGCCTTTTTTTCACAACTTTTTGTTGTTTTAAATATTCAGTTGGATAATCCTTATACTTAACAATCTTTCTACATCATAATTGTCATGACAATAATGCTTTTTGTAGTATCGAAAGAAATATTTTATCTCCTCTTCGACAGCTTTCTAATGTCTACAAAGGGCTGCTTGCTTTGTCTTGATGCAATTCTACTGATTAATGGAATTTTAGCACTCTCTTTGCTTTTAATTTTCCATCATATGAAAAACCTACCACAATCAAAAATTACTTAGAAAAACTTCTTTAGATTCTTTGAACAATGTTTTAATGTATTTTTTCTCCTCTTGATGATAACAAATTGATCTCTTTTTTTTCTTGCATTCATTTAAGTAGACCTGTATTTCATCTATTGCTAAAATATTTTTTTTTCTCCTGATTCTTTTCAAAAAGAATTCTACAGCCTATTCTGGGTTCAGCGATACAACATGGAGAAAGAAGATGAGCATTTTATTTTTATAATTTAAATCAGTGTTAATAATTTTGTTTACAGTTGACACTGAGCATTGTAATGATTTTTCAATATACCTTTGACTTGGAGAATTTTGTTTTAACATTAAATATCTCCCCCTAGCAGTATTTGATGACCTGCGTTTTTTGCGTTGATACATATTTGGAACAATATTTCCACTTGAAGCCAGACTTAGACAATTTTTTCCTTTCATATTAAGAACAATACCTATTGTGTCATTAGATATAAAACAACCATACACCGTCTTTGAATAACTGAGCAAGAAGAATTCTCTTCAGGAAGATTGAAAACATAGCCTTCCATTCATCACTTCTTCATCTATTTAAAACTTAATTTGTTAAAAAAATAATAAAACTTGTATAAGGATCTAGCTCCATAATTTCTACTTGAGAAATTTGTGATATTCTTTGGAAATCTAAAGCTTTTTTATAATATTAAAAAAATAAGAATTTTCATTTTAAGATGGTTTTTTTTTTAACAATAACTGAAAATTGGGTTATTTGGGTGCTAGAATTGTAGTGACCTTAATATTGCATTTATTGAATATGAACTTATGTTAACAACACTAAGTTGGATTATAAAAAAAAATGTATATTTGAAGAAAATTTTGTGAAAATGTAAAAATTTTAAAAAGTATTTCCTGAATTAAATATGAAAATTTTGTTAAAAATAGGGAAGTTAAATACCAGTTGCTTTATTTGGGTATGAAATCCAAACAAAGTTTAATTTTTTCAAACAAGTATAATTTTCAGTGACATGAGAATTGTTGATGAAATTTAAAAGAAAATTTAGCTGTTTATTTGGACCCTAAAATTGTGGTGATATAAATAATATTACATATACTAAATGTGAACTTATGTTAAAGGATATGAAGTTGAATTATTCAAAAATGAAAAGATATAGAAAATTTTTGTGAAAATGCAAAAATTTTAAAAAGTATTTCCTGAATTTAATAGGAAAATTTTGTTAAAATTAGGGAAGAGTTAAATACCTGCAAAAAAAAGATTTAAGGAAAGCACATTGAAGTATTTATAGGTAACTGACATTGTGTGCACATGGAAAGTTTTATTGCAATTGCACATTCCAAAATAAATAGAAACAATCATTCATTAAGAATAAGCAGCATAAACATTAGAGACACATCATAGTATTAACCAGGAAAATGTTGAATATTTTGTGTATTTAAAATGGAAGCATTTTAATAATTTAATCTCAAACTCATGAACTGTTTTTAAAAAAACAATTATTCCCCTCTCCTTCCAGTGTTATACGCTTGCTTTCATTCCTTAAAATTCAAAAGCATTTTTTTCCCCTCTAATGTGCTTAAGAGAAAGAAGATTGCATAAAATCAATTGAATTGGTATTTCTCAATTTATTCATGTTATTACTAGTTATTCCGACTCTCGATTTTTAGTTGCGTCATTTCATAGTATTCTATTGAATATGAATTTTATTGGTGATAAAAACTGAAGCATATGCTGAGTAAATTCAGTAAAAATGAAAATTAAAGAAATTGAGTTCAATAGGGCGTTGCTGAAAGTATCAAGGAAAATAAAATAATAGAATAATGGCACTTCCATAGATACTCAGGGGGAAAAAGAACAGTAAATTAAGAGGGTCACATACCCCTTAAAGAGTGGAAAAGTGTGGATTTTGCGAGAAAGGGTTGATCATGTCCCGGACTCGTTAACTCGAAATGAAACACAAATACTACCTTCAGCACTCATTTAAATTTTTCGAATATTGTGTACATGACTGTTTGAAACCTTCTAATGAAAAACTTTGAAATTTTAAATATTTGGTGTCCATATTGACTTCTTTAAAATGTCATAAAATTATAACTTCGGTTTAAATCATAAAATTTATGTGCACTTAAAAAAATAAAATAACGGCATTGAAAAATATATTTCCGGTTTAGGAACAAAAATTACAGAAATTATTCATATTTTCTTCAGAGTTAGTCATTTCACTTTTGTAGCATTTTAAAATTTTGCAAAAAAGGGAATAAGTAGGTATTGTAAAATCCTGTGATGTGCAAATCATTCTAAAATTTAAAACAGTCGTTAAAAAAGATTTTTTTTAATATGTACTTTCTACTGAAAATTGTCATTTATGTAAACAATAGATCACAATAATCTCGTAAAAAAATTTTAATTTGCTTTGCAATTGATAAGAGCCCTGGACGTTCTTAACTATTTGTCTCAAAAATCGCATCTTTCGACACTAAAGGGGACCTTAAAAAAAAAGAATTAAAATTAAAGAAAAAGAAGAAAAGAAGAAAAAGAAGAAAAGAAAGAAAGAGAAGAAAAAAGAAAGAAAGAAGAAGAAAGAAAAAAGAAGAACAGAATTTCCTTGAAAACACGGAAAAACCAAAAACGGAATTTCTGTGAAAAAACGGAGAATTCGAAAACGGTAAAAGCAAAAACGGAGTTTCTGTGAATAAACGGAGAATTCGAAAACGGTAAAAGTAAAAACGGAAAAACCAAAAACGGAATTTTCTGTAGAAAAACGGAGAAATGCTTTACGGAACGGAATATTGCCGGCAACACTGCTGCCGGTACTTTTTCCGTGATTTGACGGATATTTTTTTTACAGTGAAGTTACTGGTGATTCTAATCCCACTTGGTCTAGCATATATAACATGCTCATAAGTCATGTGAAGCAAAGTTACTGTTGGTTCTAATCTCACTTGGTCTAGCATATATAACATGCCCATAAGTCATGTGAAGCAAGTTACTGGTGGTTCTAATCCCACTTGGTCTAGCATATATAACATGCCCATAAGTCATGGGAAGCAAGGTTACTGGTGGTTATAATCCCAATTGGTCTAGCATATATAACATGCCCGTAAGTCAAAGAATCATCCTAATTCTTTTACGCGGCACAACCATAGGATAAAACCTGCACCCTTCTTTTGATAATTCATGTTCCTCAATCATGCCATGCCATGCCCTGCCTTATTCCACTAGGCTGTATAAGTAGGCGCTAATCAACATAGTTATTAGAATCTTAGTAATGATGTAAACAGACGGCTCAGAAAACAGATAGATTAGTCTTGTCTGGAGAATGAAATCTTCAAGGCTTATTGGTACAATATCTGTGCCAAATATTAAGAAAAGATGAAAAAAAGTATTCTACTGGTACAGCATTTCCGTTATTAAGGAAAATGCCTATCCGATTGTTAAAAGTAGAATGCATAATAATTACGCAATTCAAAAGCACAAAAATCTGCCTCTGAACTATGTTTTGCCATCCATTTCCTATTATCGCAACTCCTATTTTCTGTCATTCTGGACTGCTGGCAAGCCAAAATTTAGGTCATTAGGATAAATTAACTGTTCGTTTGTAGATCAACCACAATTAGGAATTTTAAGGACAACGACGTTGTAAGATTTATTTACTTTTTGACCACTTTTTAACATTTCAACAAGACAGAAGCTGTCCTCTTCAATTAATTAATTAATAGTTTTGCAAATATAAGTCATCGATGACCAATTAATGCATCTCATTCGTAATCTTAGATTTCAGTCTGATAATCAGTCAGTATTTTATGTGTTCTAGAACACAAAGTTCCATTTAATTAATTAATTGAGAAAATCAGCTATTAATTTTGTAAATTATAATGATTTATTCTTGAAGTGGCCAATCTTTGAATTTTAGGAAAACGTTGTTTTTGCTTGGGTGATTCTTCTAACGGTTTTACAATCAAGTCCAAAGATCAATCAAAAATCTATTCCATTAGTACGTACTATGTCAGTACGAGTTCCATTAAAAATGCGTAAAACATTGATAAATAATTTTTTTCTATAGATAATTTTTAAAAGAAGTCTGTCACAATCTTTGAATGATTTGCTAAACCTATTCAATTTTTTTATCTTAATCTATGACTTCTAATGGAGTAATTTCCTTCAACAGTAAACTTATAGCTGCGAAGCAGTATCTCGAAAATTATATCTCGGCGCTTTTCAAGTACGTACAGTTAGAATGTTTTTTCTCTATGTTTAGAAAAATAACCCTCTCTAATTAACATGGCTTGGTTCAGCCAATAAACCTCAATTGAAAGAATCTGGTGTGATAATATGATTTCAGTTTTCATCTTTAGATTCTACAGATTTTTAATAGATGCTTTTTGATAAAAAAAAATGAATTTTTTTAGATATATCAAAGAGAATATTACAAAGATGATTGAACTGAAAATAAAATCGCAGCGTGGAAAGCAATTCAGTTTTTAACAACCTGAAGGAAGATTATCTCCTTAACTTTCTAGAAAAATAATTCAATATGGCGCGTTTTATGATAACATTCGTAACATTCTCTAAAGAGAATCGAATATGCATTTTGGACATTGCCTCAATGACTGGTTGGGTGTCGAAACTTCATTCAAATCTACAATGTTTGTGCAAAATCCACTTCTAAATTTCATTCATCTAACTCATTTTTTTGAATTATCATGTTTACAGGCACACAGACAAAATTCCAAAAATTATTTTTTCGGACGGAGGCAGGACTTTAACATGGAGAATCATCAAAACCTCCAGGTGGAATTATTTAACGATTACAATGCATTATCTTCGAATAATTCGTGTACGAAGTAGTAGAAAGTAGATATCTCATTAACTTTCTCTTCTTAATAACAATTTAAAGCAACATAAATTATCTTTACAACAACTGAAATTAATGACATAAAATTAACTAACTTCACCTGACCAATTCCAATCTGATCAGAACAATTCCGATGGAAAACTACAAACTATTAAATCAAAGCAAAGCATCAATAATTTACCACCCAACTCAGACATTTAATACTTGAAATTACTTTATGGGAACACAGCACGACACAATCATGTTGGCCGCCTCCCGTTACATTAAAACACAATTAGCCATCTCTCAAAATTTAGGTAAACTTCCTGTCTGCGAAAAGCACAACTTCAATTACTCGAAATTCATCCATTCGCCGTTTCATTATTCGTCCTTCCGCTTCGATGCTGGCATTAACGCTTGTCCGCTGGCTGTATCGCCAATTACTGCTGAGCAAGGACTAATACCTGCTTGCATTTGCAGAATCATCTCTTCCGATCAGAACGGCCTGGCTGAGTGACATTTCGTTCTGGGGACGCTGTTTTAAACCGGATCTGGACGCATTGGAAGCAAAGTATTAGTGACAAGGCGCCTTCCGCGTCCATGAGCAGTTGATAACTTTCGCCGTAATGTGTCTAAAAGACTTCTGGGTTAACGTGGGGGCTGAAGCAGATGGCCAATGGTCGGAAGAACACCGTCAGATGCACCTGCGTTTGGGTTGGGGATGTCTAGGAAATGCGAGTCGATTGGCAATAATGCTATGTTGGGCTATTTCCACAGGGAACGCAGTAGATGATGTCGCGAGATAATTGGATTAATTCTGAGGAAATCTGACTTCTGTAAATCTTGCAGTGGATGAGATCGTGACGTTTGGTGATATCCGTCTGAATGCATTGAGAAGATGTTTGCAAATTTAAGTCAAGGCGCAAAAGATGCGACATTAAAACGAAATGATAGTGGAAAAGGAATCGAGGTTGAGTAGGTTAAACCTCAAGATTAATTTAATTAATAACAATCAACTTCATTCTAGACTTTTACTTCAGAATAATAGTTTTTACCTTCTTCAGCTATTTAAAATGGAAATGCTTTTAATAATATGGTCAGATAAATGGACAGTCTTGATGGAATCTTAATTTTGAAAATAATTTACTGGTTCAAATCTTAGCATTTAATAATATGTTCAGATAAATGGACAGTCTTGGTGGAATCTTAATTTTGAAAATAATTTACTTGTTCAAATCTTAGCATTTAATAATATGGTCAGATAAATGGACAGTCTTGGTGGAATCTTAATTTTGAAAATAATTTACTGGTTCAAATCTTAGCATTTAATAATATGGTCAGATAAATGGACAGTCTTGGTGGAATCTTAATTTTGAAAATAATTTACTGGTTCAAATCTTACCATTCGACTAATGTCTGTAAAAATATGAGCATATTTAGAAACTAATGTAGATTTGATGGCGATGAAATTTTTTATTGAGAGATCGAATACAACTATAAAATAATTATCACTGAAAAAGTATAAGCAGCGACTTGGCATACGGACGAATATGAGCTCGGGACTGAATTACATTGAAGTTCAACTACGTAGATAAACTTAGTGTGCATTTAGTTGTTCATATAGGGGTCAAACGCCCTAGCTCTGGTGTGTTGTCATTCGACCTCTAACATGGGATGAGAAGTTGTGGGATAAGCAGGTAGATTCTAGCTTTTTTTGGAGGGTACCATAATGGTGATTTGATTGTGTTGGTCACATTTCCGCTGACGGGACGTACCTTCTACGGGAGGCGTTGGTGTATGGGACGGTGCCCATTTTGTAACTGACCGCAACACCCTATCATTGTCCTAGCGTCCCAATCGCGTCGACCCGTTCTTTCAGTAACCCGGATGCTGAGACAAGACGGGGTGCATCTTTTATAGTACCTCTGGTGTGTTTGGTAAAGTATGAATAAAGGGTACCGGTTAACCATGCTTACAAGGTCTGCATCCTAACATCCTTTTAACAATTCCAAAACGGCACACTTATCTAGTCAATCAACCAATAATTCTGTTGAAACAGATTCATAGTTTGAAGCCATAGTTGACTTACTTCAAGAAAATGTTCGGTATTCATATCTTTAGAAGTCTATCTTTAAATAACATATTACAATGAATGTTCTGCAAAGAAAATTGCATTGCCATAAATGGATACCCACTGTGAGTGCCACAATTGGCATGTGGTTGGAAAGTCAGTGCTTCAGTTTAACAAACGGTACATTAAAACTCAGCTTGGTTAATGGAGAGCCTATGATGACAGTTAGTGCCAATGGAGATGGATGGCTATCAGTAAAAAGTATGGTATATTGGGATATATTTTGCAGAAGGCGTAGTGTCAAAGCTTGCGAATCAAAGATTGCGGTCACAATAGCTAAGGTCATGTAGATGTGAACTTCTCGATTAGGGCCAAAATATTTTATAGCCTTTTGATCAAGGAGCTTGAACATCAAATGCCCTTGTGGCGCCGTGGAAGATACTTTACACTACGTAGTGAATTTCCCATTCACGGAAAAGTACGCAAAAAAACTAATTTATGATAAAGACAATCTGTCCACAATTTTAAACAGAGAGGAAAATTTAGGTCTCCTTCATTCTATTTATCAGGAGGTTAATAACCTCGTTCCACAGGTTTAGTCCTGTTTTTTTCTGCTTGTGAATTCTGTTAGAATTTAGAGCCGACCCAGTCTGCGGCAGGATGAAACCACGTCATCTAAAGCGTTTTGCACATTTTGGCGACCCTCCGGAGGGAAACATCGATGTACGGGAAGGTATATATATATATATATATATAAAGAAAATATAGTACGAGAACATCTCACGGGCCGTCAGCACTATCCTGACAATGGACTCGTCTCCGGGACCAGGGGCGAGGTGTCCCGTAATCAAAAAGAATCCTTTTGGTCACAATTTAAGATTTAAAATTACTTTGTTAACGTAACCATGACTATCAAATTATGCATAATAGAATCAATTGAAATTAAACACAATCAGTATTCCCGGCAAACACGCTGGTCTCCACCACATCAACAGTATTTAAACGACTGTTCTGTGTTACATATTAGTTTTAAAAGCACACATTTGGCAGACAACTTAATCTTTTACTTTTTTAACAACAAAACATTAGAGAAATTTTACTTCCAATAAAAAGTACAAATGACGTTGCATTCTCACCTCATTTTGATAAAAGACCAGTTCTCTGAAAAACTTTACAGCAAATAAATAAGCAAAGATACTAATTATAAAAATTATAGAATCTGATTATTGCTCTTTTACTTGAAATAATTCCTGTAATCTATTTAAAAGTCATCAAAAATGATGGAAAATAATAATAATAAAGTAGCATGTTATTGTTCAATATTCTTCGGAGCTTTTCTGGGAACTTTCAGCACATCGAAAACAAAAATCTTTTTAAAGTTCCGCGAATTTTATCTAATTTAATTTAGAAATTAATGTGCATGGTTTCATTTAAAGTATTAAGTTCATGAATTATTTCAAAGAATTTTATATAAAATAATTCAATTAAGATAAGTAGTTCTACCTGCAGTGAAATTTTCTGATACGAAAACAGTGTAAGAATACTGATTTAGTTCTATTTATAAATCTAGATTAATTATTTCGAAAAACACCCATAAATTTCAGACTCTGTTATTAATTAGACAATAAACATTAAAATTAAATGTTTTTATAGTATCACTTCTTTAAAAATAAAATAAAAATGAAGGTACTGTCAGAAATGTAATGAAATTAGGATAAGAAATCCTAGATTTAGAGATTTAGTTGAAAAAAAAGGGATTAGGAGCAGTAATATGGTGTTTCAATAATATAACATTTTTAGAGTCCGAAATATAATGAAAATAGGATCTGAAATCATAGATTTAGAGATTCAATTGAAACCCGAAGGATTAGGAGCAGTAATAAAAATGATATTTAAATTATATAGCAGTTTTAGAGTCAGAAATTTAATGAAAATAGGATCTAAAATCATAGATTTAGAGATTCAATCGAAACCCAAAGGATTAGGAGAAGTAATAAGAAAATGGTGTTTAAATTATATAAAATTTTTAGAGACTACTACAGTTTGTGAATGCGCTGTAAATTTCAAGTTTTATTACAAGAAATAACTAACAGATTAGTTTTAAATAAAAATTTATTTACGTAGTTTTAAAGATATTTGTTAAATTGATTACCAGAATGAAAATATAAAGATTAAGAAAAAATGCGAAAAATTGCTAATAAACAATCAAATAAATAAATAAAGAATCAAATAAATTAGCAAATATAAATGGTGTCCACTCCAACAGTGGTGCAATAGCTAGTTTTCTAAACTGTTAGAGATAGGCATTTACTTCCAATTGGAAAAATGTTTTAAATGCCATAAAGAATTATATTTTATGTTGTTTGAGTCAATATATATAATACTGGTAAAAAAATTGCGAAATCTAAATTTTTATACAGTCCCCTATCCTATTATTCATTTAGTAAACTATTTTTCCCACTCTTACATTTAAAACAAAAAAAGTGGTACTCTTCTGCGATTAAAACTAAATATAACTAAAATAACTAGTAGTCATAAGAAAGTCGATACTTGAATGTTGCATTTTAGTACTTAGAAAAAAATGACACAAAAAGTTGGTGAAGATGAACAGTATGAGAAGATATGGGGCAGTAATTTCATAATTCAACCCTTGTTGTATAATTATTAAATCGCAGTCGAAGTACATATAAATAAAAAATTATGTAAGGCCCATGAACACAGTAGATGCATTAGACTCTCGTCCATCTAATTCGAGACAATCCGACCTAGATAAAATATAATTAACCGTAAGAAAATGAGGACTCATTTACTTTGCCAAGGTGTGAAGTTTTCCTAAAACAAAATCTGTTAGGTTTGACTTTTTCATCTTGGGCCTACCTTTTCACACTTGTGTAATCCTTTATCAATCAACAGTAAAATGTGTGTAAATAATTTTTGGCCAAATTAATGTTTATATCTTATTTTAAAAGTGTACTAGCCGCCTTCGGAGACCAGCTGTTGCCCGTAATATTAATAGGCTGTGACAGTGGCGAATCCAGGATTCGGTTCTGGGGGGGGGGGGGCTGAGTAAATAAGTAAAATTTTGTATCGCAGTGATGACTGTCAAACCTCATGGCTTATGTAAACCAAAACACTTTAACTTTACAGGCTTTCCTCTCCTGACAATAAGAATAATAAAGAACACTACAATACTTTCGATAATTTAATAAAAAATCCAATGAAATAGTTGGCCAAAAAATGTTTTCGACCGCGCCAACGCTACATGTGCAAGTGGAATGACTAGAAAAGTAGGAAAAATTTCGAGCCTGTCAAGTCAGAAAGCAATGTTGTCACGATTTTATTACTATTCTTTTTAAATGAAAATTAAGATCAAACAGTTGTAGGGATTTTAAATTAAATCAAGAATTTTGGTTCAGCTCTGGGGGGGGGGCTGCAGCCCGATAGCCCCTCCCCTGGATTCGCCACTGGGCTGTGATTATGCTTGCAAATTGGCGAAATAAATTGGCGGTTATAGGGGTTGAGGGTCTCTGCCAAAGTTTTATTTTGAGATATATCGCGAAAATGGAGGGTGATGAGTAGCAGGTGACCATTCATGACATATCTCGGGGTGATGAGCTTTCATATGAATAAGAAATTTCGAAATCTGTCCAGTGACTTAAGTAGGGGACTCTGTCAAGGTTGTCCGCCATAGAGAATGTTCAATGCGCCCATACACAGATAACCGCAATCCGTTAAAATACCTCTGTGTGTAATTTAATAACATTAATTGCTACATTTTAATCTTTAGTGGATGCTTTCATTTTGTTCAAGCGAGCTATGAAATTAAAAATAATCCACAACTGAATTCAAAACAGAAAGGAAATAAAGATAAATATTTGCGTTTAATTAATATGGAATCCTTAAAACGAAAATGTAAAGTAATAGAACAGTTTTAAAAGGTTTCCATAATTATTTAACAAACGTTGAATGATGCATTTTGGGAAATCGCGCGATGAAAAATGCCATTCAGTATGAAGTTACGACAATTTAGGGGGAAGGAATGCATTTTGTTGAATGAAAACAATTTGCAATTAATGCTTCATTAAATGTCACTTTAGCATAATTAAGTTTTAGAATCATTGAATAGATTTGAAATGTAGAAATCCAAAGAAAAGAACTTGATATCTTTGGAGTTTAATGGAATGGATTAAATTACTATGAAAATAATGCAAAGCTCATTTAACAAATTATTTGTATCTTTTAATTTTAGAAATCATCTTTATGTATGTTCATTCAATCGTCAAATGTAGTTTTTGATTATCGTAGTTGCATTTTAAACTTTGTTGCCATAGATTTGTGTTTCGATTGAAAAGTTTCGATATTAGTAAATCACATTTAGTCTAGTGTACTAGCCGCCTTCGGCGACGAGCTGCTTCCCGTAATATTAACAGACTGTGACTATTCTGGCAAATTGGCAAATTAAATTGGAGGTTATAGGGGTTGAGGGACCCTGACAAAGTTTTATTTTGAGATATATCGCGAAAATGGAGGGGGATGAGTAACAGGCGACCATTCATGACATATCTGGGGGTCTTGAGCTTTCACATAAAATAAAAAAGTTTCGAAATCTGTCAAGTGGTTTGAGCTGGGGGACTTGGTTAAGGTTTTCCCCCCCACACACAGAATGTTTGATGATTTAGTGTTTTTTCGATTTCTCTCGAAGACGGAGGGTTGTTGTAGGCAGGCGACCATTGATGACATATCTAGGTGTATACGCTTGAATATGAAATAAAAATTATCGAAATTGGTCCAGAGGTTGGGACTGTGGGACTGGTCTTCCATTTTTGTCATTTTAAACATATAGATTGTACATAGTGCTTGATTTTATATTTCCTCCAGACATTACAGAAGTTATCTTGAAATGTATATAATATTTTTATTCTTAGATTTCCTTCTTGAGTAATTTTTCAAACGTATAGTACCGTTCATGACAAAGATTTACAAAGTAGTGGCTTGTACTAAGGGGTCAGAAAAAATGAAGGATGTTATTAATGGTATAGGTGGGAGACGAAGTGAGCATTTATAACAAAAACTCGGATATGCCGGAATTCTATAAGGCCTTCCATTTTCCCACGTTAGGACGGATAATTGGAAGCCTACTATGCTAACAATTGTTTTAGAACATCTAAAAGTCAACTTAATTAATGCAATTGATGTAAAGATTTGGAAAGTAAAGAAGGGTAATTTTAACCAGTTATCGTAACTATGAATAATTCGTTTTCCCGTGTTCTGAATTTCTTACCACTGACTTTTGGTGTTCTTATATCATCTTCTGTATTTTCTCTGCAGTGGTATGAAAACGAATACCATAGTTATAGCCATCCTGTATCTAAACATTCCAAGAAAAAACACCATCATCTCAAAATAAAAGAAAGAAAGAAGCCATATCCACAGTATCGAAACCCATCTTACAAGAGGAAAAATAATGCTTCGACAACGACACCCAAAGAAATCCACACACCCTGCAAGATCTTCACTAAAAGAATCCCGCGTTATCTCGAAGAAAGCGATCCTCTCTGGAGACGTGAAGAGATCTCGATAAAAGTGTTGTCGAGTGGGCCATAACGTCACGCCACTCGGAGAAGGGTTCTTACCCGGAGACGGGTTGACACAGCGATTTGGACTTTTTGCCGATAGACTCGTCGGGATCAAAGTGTCATGGCGATGTCGCACGACACTTCGCGAATGGACCCGAAGAGAATCGAGCGGTAATGCACTCGGGTTAGTAACAAGCGGGGGAAAGAGGAAGCTGGATAAAACATAAAGGCCTCTAAAGTGAATAATGCTGAGGAAATAGAATAAAGTGTGTTTGGAGCAAATTTAGAGGAAAATAGGAAGATAGGCGATGGAAAGAAGTGATCGTCTAGAAAATAGAGTTGTAGATAAATGGGGTTGATTCTTTGGATGTTTTAAAAAATATTCATTGCTTTCCCAAAGGCAATAAACCAGTTAAAAACTGTTTTGTCAGTTGAGGCCTCGTCTTATAATAACGGCTCACTTTGAAGCAACACGGGGTCTATTTTAGGTTCGACCTCGTAATTTTGAATCACAAACAAATGACGAGGACGACAATTGTATTGGAACCTCCCTTCTCTGAGCTTCCTCACCACACCAGTGACCTTTGTCCCACTGCGTATGATTTACAGTTCAACAGGCCCTCATACATGGTGAATATTGGATGGAATTGTGTTTCGAACCTGGAACCCTCCGTCCCCGAAACTGAGACCTTACCGCTAGTTCACCGCGACCCAAAATCTGTTTTTGAGAGGCTAAAGAAAGCCATTTTTTTCCATATAAAATAGTGGTTCCGTTGTTAAAATATACAAAATTATCAAAATATGTTGCGTCCTCTTTCAAGACATGCCCGAATCGGATGTGAAACATTTTAATGTAAATTAGACTATTACACAGTTCATTTATAAAAAAATAGATTAATATATCAGTTATTAAGTATATTGGGGAATGGAGTTCAAAAAATATGTATTATTTTCTTAGAAAGATTCCGTAGCGCCATTGGCCTATTCTCTAGTTTACGTATTTATACAGGGTTCGTCAAACAACTCGTATTGTTTAACAAATAAATTGCTGGAGATAATCGGTCGTGCCGTAAGGGAAATGAAATCTCTGAGTATTCCTGTGCCGCAAGGTGGACATTTCCATGACGTCATTTTCTGTATGATGTTGGCGTATATAAAAGGCCTGCGGATTCTCTGGGTATATGTGTGGTGATGTGGATCGAGGTGAAATGGATATGCAGTCGATTCGACCATGTAATCACTTGTGCTCATCATGTTGCTACTAGAACATAATGTTTTTGTATGTAATAATAATTTAGTTATGTTTCTTTCAATGTTTATCGAGATGATAAAACCAACTCAAATAAATGCATCTTATTAGAAGGAAAATGGACTCTCTGGCGTTTATGCGTACTCTGTTGTTTCTCTGTTTTCCAACATAAATATACAGGGTGTCCAACAAAGGACTCCCTCATTTTAAAATTAAATAACTCGGCAACGGAGATCGATAGAAGAACGAAACCAGTGATATGCTTAGTCTGAAAGCCGTAAAAATCTGAT
>BGPR01000088.1:152189-164018 GCA_013235015.1 Araneus ventricosus | reverse complement strand
GCCCTATAACATTGTAAAATTTGTTTAATAAAAAATATAGAAAAGCTACTTAAAATTAAGAGAACTAAAATCGGCTATGTAGCAAAATAGAAAGCAAATCATGTTTCAGAAATCTTTCGATTGAATTTCACACTTCTAACTTTCGATTTCGTTTCGTTCCGTTTTCCTTTCTTATCTGTTAGCTTGGCGAGTCCTCTGCTGCTTCTTGTCACTTTTGCTGTTCTACTTTGGCTTACTCATAATTTCTGCGAGTGCTGCAACAGATAGCAGTAAGATGATGTTTTACAAATCTTACACAACGATCGCCTCTCCTTGAGTTAGTTCTTAGACGTGTTGGTTAACCGAACATGTGTTCGTAATAATATTTTGCTTAGCTTTTATGGAGTACACGATTGTTTACATTTCACTTTTTCAAGCCCCTCAATATTGTCAGGCTTTTGAAAGAAAGTTAAGAAATGTGTTTAAGAACTTGAGAGGATAAAAATTTAGTAGAAGATAACGAAAGCACAATGATCAGAACCTTTTTCCATACATGCGTAAAAATTCACACTTCTACCGATCGCTTCAATATCCCGAGACTAGCACTTTTGAACGATTTTACTCCGGAAAGGGGTATCAGGCAATGATTAAGATGATCGCATTTCCGGAGTTCTTTGTTACGTCACGCTCAGTGAAATGTAAATATCTCCCGCTCCATTTTTAACTTTCCTCCTATTTAGGTGAAAATAACTTCGCCTGGCCCATGCGAAAAGCGAGGAGGGTTTCGGAATCCGAGAGCATACAATATTCTTCAATTTCATTTTTAACTCTATCGATACGGGACCGTCCCATACGTCCCTTCAAGGAAAAGACGATAGCCGTCCGAAACGTCCGTATGTCACTCTGAAATTTCCACCCCCTTTCTTTTAGCGTGATTGATTTCAAGCCCGCGGCATGCGCTTTCTTCGTTAGTGTGGCTCGCCCAGATGTGTTTGGGGAAGAGGAGAGTTTTCTTACAATTCGGACAATGCTAGCTGTCATTGTGGTTTTTGAGGGGGAAAGTGAATTTCCCTTATCTTTGATAGAGGAGCTCGGACGTTCTCTTATTTTGAGGTCTCTTTATTTAAAAGGCCTTAGGTATTAGAGGGCCTTAGGATTTCCCTTATCTTTGAAAGAGAATCTCGGACGTTCCCGTATTTTGAGGTCCCTTTATTTCAATGGCCTTAGGAATCAGAGGGTTAAAACCGATTTCCTTCCTCGTCTGTACACTTGGTGAGTTTACTGCTGCTTAGGGCCTCCGATAGCCGAGCCGGGCTTCGGGGAAAAGTACTGGCATGCTCCTGGGTTTAGTTTAGTTTATTTATATTTACGTCCCGTTTTGCAGCAACACGAGGGCCATTTTGGGACAGGACCTCGTAATTTTCAACCGCGGTCAGATGACGAGGACTGAGCTGGCACCTCCCTCACCACACCACCGGCAGGACATTAATCCCCGACAGATTTAACGTACACCAGACCCGCTTACAAGGAATCGGGTTTCGGACCTGGTATCCTCCGGCCCCGAGGTCTGGACCTTACCATCAGGCCACAGCGGCCCAGGCATGCTCCTGCGAACCCCTGGCTATTCCACTTTCGTTCTTCTGCAGTTGTGCCGACAATCATCAATAAGATGAAGTTTTACTTATCCGCAAATGACGTCACTCCGTTGTAGGTTTTTTGAAATGTTCATTAACCAAACACGCTTACTCTGTCTGAGATAACAATACGCGTGTTCGGTTTGCTCACAGATTGGTATGTTCGCTGACTGATAACTCGCGGTGACATTAATTCTACCCATCTTAAGCACATATCACACGGAGAGCTATCGTACGCTGTTTTCGACAGCATGAGCGCAATGCCACTCACCAAAAAGTTTGTAGCACGTGACTGGTGAGACAAGATGACTGAAATCGTGGGCTGTATTCAACCGGCTTGAAAATGCACACGATGGTGACAGTAAATCGTCGGCAGCGGAAATTGAAACCAATCGGGTGTGACTTTGATGGTGACGTAGTTCGCCAACGATGATCGAAATTCTGTCTGACCGGTTCTCTCAAAGTGCTACGAACTTTTTTACTGAGTGGCATTACGCTCGAACCCACGAACACAGAACACGATAGCTCTCCGTGATTTAACCAGCAATTAATGGATTGAAGTGATGGAATACTGGCATGCAGCATGGAGAGTGGAGTATAGAAAGTAAAAGGGCAGGGGAAGGAAGGATGGATGGACGCTCTTCAAATGTTAGCAGATGATTTCAGAACACTTTCGTCATGTCTGCGGGAAACTACAAAATTTTGTTTCTGTTTCTAATTTTTTGAATAAGACAAGAATGTGCTCTGTTTTTGAGAAATGTGTGGCGAGAATGGAACATTTTCCGTGACAATGAAAAGAAATTAAGGAAAGCTTTAAATGCTTTTGGAATAGGGTTGTCATAATCGCCAAGCACTGATACGGGACGTTTAGGTGTCAATGAAACTTGAAAAAAGTCGGTAGGTAATGGTTTATTTTACTCTGACAAAAAATCAATAAAGTTTAAACAATCTGATAGAATGAGCACCTAGAATAATAAAAAAGATTCAAGGGAAATTGTTTTTACCCCAGTCATAATTTAAAGTTGATTTTACTGCTTAATTATATGATTTTGTTCTTTCATATAATTATAAAATTTTGAGCAGGTCATTTTATAATTATAATGACAAATCAAAATTGCTTCAGTTATCTCCACTGAAGACCTTTTTCTTTCGTCCGGACCACTGAGTTGACATTATGAAAAATATTCCCTCCATATTTGCATTGTGGGCTGGCATGGCAAATATGTATACAGATAGCTTTATCAGACATAACTTCTGATCAATATACTTTTGCATCAGCAAAAGTCTTCAACCATTTCTCTTCAGTACTCTATTTCATAGTTGATTTGTAGTGTTGGTTGGTATTATTTTTCTCTAAATAATCTTTTATATATACAAACTGGTTGAATAGAATATCAGAGTTGCCAATATCTAGAAAACGGTACAAAAATGGGACAAATAGTGATACGGGACTGAGTAGTAAAATACGGTGACAGTCCCGTATATACTAGACGTAAGGCAACCCTATTTTAAAATAGTATTTTAAAGCAGACTGAAATATACTAGTTGGCTCACTTTCTTGTCTCCAAAGTTTGCCAAGTCGCCAATGCCAAGAAACAAGATGACTGGAAAAGAACATGGCCGCCCTTCAAGGAAGACGCCATTTTTTTTTTGTCTTGACCGAATTGGATCGGCAATTTTTCTAGACCATCTACTGATGGCAATTTTGCTTAATTTTTAAACAGATTGAAACGAATTTTGGAATAAATATTTTTTTTTTTTTTTTTTTTTTTTTTTGAATTTGGGGATAACACTCTTCGTCGCTAAAAATCCCTAAACCTCGTATCTCTCAGAGAAACAATTCAAGAATCAAGAACAAGATGGCTGCCGATCTACACAATGCAGTGAAGCGGTTATTGTTAAATATTAACTACGTAAAGTTTAAATCAGTTTTCAATTTTACCACAGAACTTCGTTCTCTCTCTCTATTTTTACTTTCTCGTATACGAAGTATACAAAGAGAAAGTAATATAATCGTCAAAAAATTCGAACTCGAGATTTTGACGGATCTCCACGTTTTAGACCTCCCTGTGTCCGGAAAACACAATTTTGGAATTATGTCTGTGTGTCTGTGAACACGATAACTCGAAAACTATGAGAGCTACGGGGATGAAATTTGGTATATGGTCATTAAACATATTTTGTAGGTTTCTGTCAAATTTTGGACAGAATCCGTCAACGGGAAGTCTGCCTGTCTGTCTGTCCGCGGTCATGCGAACACTATAACTCAGAAACTTGAATAGCTAGATGGATAAAATTTGGTACACAGTTTTATCGTCATGAATGTAGGTCCGTATAAAATGTTGGGCCAAATTCGTCAACGGGCTGACTGTCTGTCTATCCGTATAATCGCATACTTCTTCACTTTTGAAACGAACTCCATGCGCATGTGTCCTGGTAGGAATCTCTGGTAGCAATGCCTGTGCATAGAAATTCGTATTATAAAAGAAATTTTAAACTACCAATGTAACTACGGTGAATAATATTAAATTAAATTTATTTAATTAAACTTAAAAATCGGTAAAAAAATATAACATTGCTTCTTAGCAGTCAACCGTTTGTTTCATTTTATTCCTACCATACAGCTTACATTTTACACTTTTTTACTTTCTCGTATACGAAGTATACAAAGAGAAAGTAATGTAATCGTCAAAAAATTCGAACTCGAGATTTTGACGAATCTCCACGTTTTAGACCTCCCTGAGTCCGGAAAACACAATTTTGGAATTATGTCTGTGTGTCTGTGAACACGATAACTCGAAAACTATGAGAGCTACGGGGATGAAATTTGGTATGTGGTCATTAAACATAATTTGTAGGTTTCTATCAAGTTTTGGACAAAATCCGTCAACGGGGAGGCTGTCTGAGTGTATGTCCGATGTCATGTGAACACTATAACTCAAAAACTTGAATAGCTAGATGGATAAAATTTGGTACACAGTTTTATCGTCATGAATGTAGGTCCGTATAAAATTTTGGGCCAAATCCGTCAAAGGGTTGACTGTCTGTCGGTCTGTATAATTTACCATTGAAACCAATCCGCTATCTCCACGCGCATGCGTACGGAAGCAATCGTCTGTGCTCGCGAAAGGAGCGATTACGTCAGTTTGTCCTTGAGACGGCAAGAGTGAAACCTAGCAGTGTGCGATAGATGTGTTTTAATCGGTACGCATCTCTTTGAATTCTTTACCTAGATATCTTTCAATCACTATAATGAAAAACCTTCTGATAGTCATTGGATTCTGGATAACAGTAGGTTGGATTTTTTTTAGCCACGCGGGGGAAGGAGAAACGGCACCTTTTGGGGGAAGTATACGAGAAAGTTTAGGGGAGAACACTCCCGCTGGTTTTTAAAACCACCGTATAATGTGATTGCGTTATCTTCTAGGTCTGTCTTTTTGGTACGTGAGTCTTTTGAAGTCTCTTGACTCCTGTGATTTGTCTGTATCTGTCTTTCTAGAGAATTACAACATAACCCCAGAGGCCCGCAGTATTTGAAAAGGATTTTTTGTTATTATTATTTAACAAAACATCCTACGGCTTAACTCGTCACGAGAGCGAGTGCATTTTAAAGCTGCAATAATATGCTCTGAAGCTAACGAGAAAAAAGTTAACATTATGATACATTTTTAATAAAACTTCTAATTTAGGTTTAGGAAAATATTTCTTAGCGAGTACCTACTACCGAAGAAGTAACTACGTGCCAAATTTGGTAGCTCTAAGGTCAACGGTCTAAACTGTTGAGCGTTTTGAAGGATTTTTGCATATTGCTTGTCTCATGACTTAATTTACCGATAGTGTCCAGCCTATGAGCGTTGCCATGCTAAAAAAATATATCTAATGGCTGTGTTGGCAGCGAGATATGTAACCTAGTAGTTTCGCTAGCGCATTCAAATTAAGGATTCTGGGGAAATTAGCAGAGAAAGGTATAGCACAAAAATGAAGAGAGAAAAGTTTAAAAAATTTAGCTACTATTGATATTCCCTCCTCAATTTATAAATTCGAAAAAAAATCAACTTACTTACGATTCAGTTATCGATAAATCAAAGAAATTCTGCTAACCATATGAAATGGCAAAATAAAACTAATCATGAAGAGAGAAGTTCGAGGAAAAGGATTTTATTAAAATACTGAACCAATCAGAAAATAAATAAACCAAAACTCCTCTTATAAAACTCACTTAAATTATTTCTTATTATTTAAAGTTAAGTTAAGGGGAAAAAACCCAATCATTTTGAATCCATTTCGAATAATGTCCTTAGCCCTTGATAAAATGGACTAAAATGGATTCCTTGTTTGTTTAATTCGATTCCCTCTGAGTTTAATTTCCTTTTTTGGCTTTCTTTGAATGATATTTATTTCCAATGTTCTTTGTTTTTAGTATGCAGCTGCAATACTAGCTAATTAAACATTGTTTAAATTTTATTGTCTAAATTTTATTGTTTAAATTTTTTGTTGTTTTTGTTTAGTTTAAATTAAATTTATTAATTTTTAAATTTATTCTACTTTTTCTAGTTGATTGTCTTCAAGCTCTATGCAATAATAATGTATTTTTGGTATTTCGACGCTAAATCTACACTATGACCTTAATTACAAACCTTACACATTACCAACAATAAGTAAATTTATTGATATTTTGCAACACCGATCCGCTGCTTTGACAAAACCAGAATTGCTCTATCTTATTATCTCTTAGTCTCTATTGCTCTCTCTTATTATCTCTTAGTCTCTATTGCTCTATCTTATCATCTCTTAGTCTCTATTGCTCTATCTTATTATTTCTTAGTCTCTATTGCTCTCTCTTATCATATCTTAGTCTCTATTGCTCTCTCTTATTATCTCTTAGTCTCTATTGCTCTCTCTTATTATCTCTTAGTCTCTATTGCTCTCTCTTATGATCTCTTAGTCTCTATTGCTCTCTCTTATTATCTCTTAGTCTCTATTGCTCTCTCTTATTATCTCTTAGTCTCTATTGCTCTCTCTTATTATCTCTTAGTCTCAATTGCTCTCTCTCTTATGATCTCTTAGTCTCTATTGCTCTTTCTTATGATCTCTTAGTCTCTATTACTCTCTCTTATGATCTCTTAGTCTCTATTGCTCTGTCTTGCGTCCACCATATCGGTCATTCTCGCGGCTATGCGAAATGTCCGTCGAGAGGAATCACTAATACTTATTAAACTCGTTTTTATTTTATTATTGTTAAGTTAATTATTAAATACATTGTGCAGTACTGATACAATCCTATTTATAAGTGTATTATATCAGTGTAAATATGTATTTTATTTTTTATTTTGCCAGCATGTATTTTGTTGTACTTTAATTTCAGAAAAATAATCAGTTTTTTAAATAATATTTTCTTCTCGATATGTTCTCGCTCCCATTCAGTGCTATCACGCCCCCTAGGAGTGCGCGCCCCAGTAGGTTGAGAATCGTTGAACTAGACCAACGAAAATTGGCATGAGGTTCTCACAGAAAAATCTTACATCTTTAAAAAAGTTTCGACCCAGACGGTTAAATGGATGATATCCAAAATAAATAAAAGATTCGTCGTACTATACGACGAATAAAAACGCAAAATGATCCATGTTGTGTAAACCTTGATAAAGTAAAGGGGTGAATAATCCCGGTGATTTCAAGTCATTCTAAGAAAAAGTTATATCATCAGTTTCTATTACTCTTAAGGTTAGTATTCTTAGCAAATTAGACTGTGAATTACTTAGATTGATTTTCGTCTTTTGCGTAAATTTCTCTAAAGAACACAATAGTTATCACGCAATTATAGGACATTCACTAGTTCCATACTTTAAATAATTTAATTTCATACTTTAAATAACTTAATTTCATACTTTAAATAATCAATATGAAAAAAACAGATTTTTCACTCTTTTTTTCCGGAGATTCTGAATTCTTGAGTTTTGCAAGTAAAGCGAAAAATCTAGAGGTCATTTTGTTCTGTAATTTAGTTATTCTTTTAAGAAAGTTTAAACAAGACGTATTGGGACTTCCTTCAAAAAGATGTTTAGTCTAGAAAGTTTTCGTCTGTCATAAATTTAAGCCCTGAAAAAAGATAAGGTTCGCATTGTATTCTAAATCTTATTGGCATTTTTTTGTATGTTTTCTTTGAAACTGACAGAAAAAAAGCTGAAGAGGGGCCAAATATTACACATAATAAAGCAAATATTAAGATTCTGTGATGTTCATGAAAGGCAAAAATACAACTGTATTTCTAAGGTTATTATTTTCATAAAATTAAAAGATTGGTACTAAAAAACAAAACAGTAATCATGATCCTTTTTAAAATTTTTTTTTACAAAGTATTACTATTACCCCTCTGACTACCGATTTATTTTTTTAAATCAATATTGTGATGCAATGCTTGCAAACATGTTCAAATACCGTTGAACCGAGCAAATTGTTATTTATATACAAAGCTTTATTAGGACAATACGATTCAAAACTTTATAATCTCTACTAATAATAAAGGAGAATGTGTGTCTGTGTGTGTGTTGGCGCTCTATACGACCGACCGCTAGACTTACAGCTACGAAATCTTGCACGAACATTCTTTGGAAGGTGGGAATGTGCATCTCGGAGAAGTTTTCTTGAAATTTTAATTAATATAAAAATAAGCTAAATTTTAGCGTTTTTCTTTAATAACTTTAGAAAATATTACATCACAAAAATAATTTTTGCACCATTTGAAAGCGCAAAAAATTATCTTTTCAATGATGTCAATTAAGTTGTCATATAATTTTTTTATTTAATTTGAATAACCTTTTAAAAATATTTTTGACATAATTTACAACAATACTTTTCGTTGTTGCGACGCAATTCAAACCGTTTACATTGCTTAAATAAATATTTATTTGCGTGGTTTTTTTCCATTGTTGAAAGCTAAGATAATATCTTAATTTTTAATTATATGTTTTAATCAATATATTTTCATCCGGCCTACATGCTGCTTTACGTAAAATGTGCCTCGATATTTTAAAGTTAAAATCAAATGCATATTTTACAAGATGAATAAGAGAGTGAAGTTCATGCCGACAACGGCAATTGTATGCTGCATGAAACAGATAGTTACTCGACTCCATTAGGAACGTTAATGCAGACAAAGAACAGAATAGATGCAAGGCTACTAAAATAACATGGGTTAAATGTCTATCTAAATTTGAACTATAAAATTACTTTGTTAAGGGAACCATGAATATCAATTTATACATAAGAGATTCAGTTGAAATTATATTCCCGGCGAACAAGCTGGTCGCCGAAGATGGCTAGTACTTAATAAATACACACATTAGCTTTTGAAAATCACAGGAGGCAGCAGGAAACACTTACTTCCTACCCGTGGAAATCGCAGGATAAGCAGTGGGAGGCTTAAAAACAATGATAATATGCTCTCTAAATAAAAAATGCCGGTGTATTTCTTAACAAATCTCACTTCGTTTCAACCGAAGTTTCGGATTACCCGTGGATGGATTAGTAGAACTTGAAAATTCAGATATTTTATCATAATTCAGAACAGCGTAGCAGATTTCATTTGTGATCAGCCCCTTACGCCGAATGGCAAGAACTGTAAAACCTCCAACTGTATAAACATAGTAGGCGAATTTCTGCACCAGCGAAACGACCCTCTTTGCAAACCCGCTCCCTAACCCATCGGACACGGGTGGTTTAATTCGGAAGACCTAAATTTTCGTTTCCCAAAGTACTTTAAGTCCTACACGTGCTTCGAACCAGTAGAACAGAAAGGTTTTCGTTTCCATCCAACTTCTTGGAGTCTTGTTTCTGCAAAGTTTTTTGCTTCTTCTGTTTCTTGTTCATGCGTTCTTGTTGAGTATTTCTCTTTAAATCGAGCGAAAATTTCAGCGCTGTGAAGGCAATGTACATTTTCAACCCGAAAACATTTTTTCTGCTAAGAAAAACACGCATGTTACGGTTTAAGCAGGACTTTTCACATCATTTAAACACAGGATCGCAGAGGTAATTTGAATAACTATGTAAAACGTTATGGTTAAATTTCATGAAAATTCAGTAGGAAAATATGAGCCTTTTTCCAGATACAATGGAAAGCTACCTTTGAAAATTAGCTACAGTTAAACGAATGTATCCAATGCAACGTTATAAATACACGAAGAAGTTTCTTCTTTTCATTGAATTTTCCTAATAAGAGCACTTAGCTTTTCAATTCAGTGTTTAATGAATGGTAGTGTAGTACTTCGCTTAAACATAACACACTAATTCTTCTCCTTTTAAAAAAATTTTTAACTCTTGTCACAAAAGTTGTGGTATTCTTGATTATTTATGACATTTCTTTAGAATGACTGAGGTGACAGATCAGACTTAATTCTGACAGAATGTCGAGAGAGAAGAGCAAAGAGACTGAAAGAATGCAAGGGAGAATCATTCAATACGAACTGCGTTACTGAAACCTGGGACATCTTACTGATCTTTGATTTTCTAAACCTTGAATACGGATAAGTGCTTCTGGAGTGATGCATAAAAAAAAACAGCACCACGTAATTGTGCACTTCCATAACAATTATTGGGTGTATTCAAAAAATGTATACACACTTTGAATAACTACTAAATCTCTACTAATAATAAAGGAGAATGTGCGTGTCTGTGTGTTGCTCCTCTACAGGGCAGACCGTTGGACTTAGAGCTGCGAAATGTTGCACGAAAATTCTTTGGAAGGTGGGAATGTGCACCTTGGAGCCCTTTTTTGAAATTTTAATTAAAAATTAAGCAAAATTTTGGCGTTTTTCCTTAATAACTTCTGAAAATATTATCGCAAAAAATCATTTTTACGTCATCTGAAAGTGCAAGAACTTACTTTTTCAATGATATCAATTAAGTTGCCGTTCAATTTTAACTCTAATTTTAATAACCTTTTAAATATATCTTTTGGCATAATTTACAACAATACTTTTCATTGTTGCAACGCAATTCAAGCCATTTTCATTGTTTAAACAAATATTTAATTGCGTATTTCTCTTTCATTGGCCATAAAATGTGCAGCGTCATTTTAATGTTGAAATCAAATTCATATTTTGCAAGAGGATTAAGAAAGTGAAGATGGCGCTGACAACTGGCAATTAGATGTTACATGACATGGTCCGATTGACTACATTAGGTACATTTATGTAGACAATGAACAGAATAGATGCAAGACTACTAAAAAAACATGGGTTAAATATTTACTACGATCTGCTTATGTTGTTAAGGGAACCACGAATATAAAATGATTCGATTGAAATTATATTCCCGGCGAACAATCTGGTGGCCGAAGGCGGCTAGAAAACAATAAATAACATACATAAAGTATAGTATTCCATCTGTAAAATGCGATTATATTCGTTTACATACGATGTGTTCATATTTTTTGAAGTAAACGTGAAAGTGTATGTCTAGCCAATTTTCGTTCTCCTAAAAATCCATATCCATAGAAAACAGAAATAATTTATAAAATAGAACAATGTTTTTTAGTAATAAATGGTCTTCACGCTTTATAAAAGGTCTTTAATAGTCTTGCAGATTGATAAACTTTAAATATACGAGTAAAAAACAGACTTTTGCAGAACAAAATATTGGAAACTTAAACTGCTTTCCCAGACAACTTTAATACTGAATTTTACAAAAACAATTTCTATTCGAAATGGTTACCATTACTGTCTCAACTCTGAAAATAATTAGAAGCAGATTTTATGTGAGCGATAAAAATGAATTATTGCGGACATTTAATGCCTTAAAGATCCACTCACAAAACTTCAGACTGAATTTATTTTATCACAATTAAATACTGAAGCAACTATTTTCATTGGCACGCTGCGTCTTGGATCCAGTCTAATGCAGATTTATACAGAAATGCCTCATGAAATAAAATCTCGTAAAGTCCCGAGAGGATAAATAACTTCCCAGTTGCTCTACCGTCGTAGATGTAGTTGTGACTAAGTGAGCTTATTTATTTCAAGTGGAATATAAAAGGTTTAGTTGTGTCTTGATCTTAAAGGAGATTCAAAAGCCGCCGCCTGCTGCGACAGAAATGCTATTTTCTAGAATATTCCAGAACTACTACTTAAATATCAGTCTGAGTTAGATAAACACAAATGTATAGCGTATTCATTGAATCTGGACTTGTTAAAGGTGGTAGAATCTGGACTTGTTAAAGGTG
>BGPR01000088.1:138286-149218 GCA_013235015.1 Araneus ventricosus | reverse complement strand
TGAAATTCTCTACAAATACATACTTTTACTTTTCTTCGGGCTTTAATAGTTCTTCAGATAATGGATGACATTATTTTGTGAGGTGAAGAAACTTAATCGGGAGATATTTCCAAAATCAGAGCAATTTAGGGAAGACTTGAATTTTTCAATAGTCCAGTCAAGGAAGGTCCAAAATGGGGGTGAAAAAAACATTAAATCAGTATAGTTTTGAAAATCGGTAAACGTGTTTGTGAAGGGCTTATGATGAACATGCTGAAAGTCCCCGGTCCTGGACAGCGAGCTCGAGGCGCCATCTCGGATTTCATCTCCCCTTTTTAGTTTTTCCTAAATATATCGAAAACTATTCAGTTTTCAAATTGCAATTAATTCAACAAATTAAAGCGCTGGGAAAACCTTTTTGAGCTATTCTCTCATTAAACAAAAAAGATAAAAAAAATACGAAGTTGCTAAATTATAGGGTTTTTTTTATTAATTTTTGAAATGGGACCAATAATTTATGACCACCCTGTAAATAAAGGTGGACTACATATCTTCATCAGAGTAGAAAAGGATATAGGAGATTAATAATGAAAAAAATTATTGCAAATATTTAATATAAAAAAGATTTGAAGTCAAATGTGGGAAAGCGATAATATTATATGCCAGCTTTCTAATCAAAAGCCAGTCATTTTGACCCGCTATGGTACGTTCAATGTTAAAATGGGAATTCTGGAGGAATAAATAGGAGAGAGGAGTGGAGACCCTTTTCGGGTTAATATAGAAGATCTGCGGTTCCTATCGAAAACCCGTGTTGGCTCTATATTCTTGTCTTTCTTTTTGAGAAAAAAAATCTGCCAGTCACACTTGAGATGACACAAAAAAATATAACTGGCACACACCATTACTTTATTTCTTCTTGGGATATAAAATTTTAAACGTGTTCTATTGAATTGTCACACATGCTGTAATGTGCTTACTATCCTAGGGGGCCGTTCAAATATTATGCAAGCATGTTTTTGGTATTTTTTGATCCCCCTTCTCCCTTGTAAGCAAAAATAAGCAAATCGCAACCCCCCCTCTTATAATTACGTAAGCAAACTGCACCTCTAATTTTAAAAATTTCAGGAGTTAATTCAAATAAAAAACTCTAACTCGGCTTAAAATGAAAAACAAAAATGTAAGTTTAATTTCCTTACAATTTCAAGTTTAAGCTTACAAAAATCAAGTTTAATTTTCTTTTGCCAAATTTAACTTTTTTTTCAAATTTAATTAAGATTTTAGGAAATAAAGGGATTTTAATGTCTTACGTAAGCATCGCTCATACTCCCACTCCCCCCTTGTCAGCAAAAATAAGCAAATCGCAATCTCCCTCCCCCCCTTGGGTGCTTACGTAATATTTGAACGGCCCCTAGGTTTTTGTTTAACCCTCTGGGTGGTTCGGTCTCCCATGTAAAGCGATTCGAAAAGCGAGCGATTGAAGACTATCTGTTTTAAAAATGTGTCTTCCGTCCAACAGAAGATATTCCGAAAGCACAGCAGATCTAGTCTCTTCCCCCCTCTGAACTATGGACAATCAGCAACCCCCGTGGAGGGACTAACCACAACAATCAGTTCTATTCAGCATGGAACCTAGTCAAACTAGGTTATACCAGGCTTTAGAGACAGTTCAGAATGGAAGTAAAAATGCGTGCAGACCGATTAAGGCGTGTTTCCGACCACACGTTGAAATGAGTGTTTTCCGCTTATGGGGTAGTCCATGGTCAACGTAAAAATACGTGTGAAACGCTCAGAAGGTTAAATTTTTATTTGTCTTTTGTTTCCTGTTTTACTATTTGATGCTGTTTCATGAACTTTTTTATCACTTCCTTGTCTTCTGTTTTCTTGTTCAGAGCTTCTGCTTTCGTTGCTGCTTTTTTGCATGCAGTGCGATTCAGTTTTGTTGTGATGTTTTGTAATTTGATGTAATGTTTTTGTCTTTCTGTTTCGTGATTATTTTGTGCTCCCTGCCTTCCAGGTTAGTGCCTTACATCCTCTGGGTAGGTTGCGCTGGCGTGGGCAAATAAATAAATACTTCCTCACATACGAGGTTCACAGATAATAAGTACTGTCATTGCTGGAAAGTTCGATTTCGAGATTTTGATATTTTCACCGTTTTAAGGCGACCAGGGACCTTCAAAATCAGTGTTTTAAATTCTCAACTAATCAATTTGCAATTTTGCATGCATTAACAGAATCAGTATGTAAGACAGTAGCAAAAATTACACTCCTATATATTTATTTATTTCTGAGTAATGGATATAAATGTAATCCATAATAACAATTAATGGCTCTTATGATAAATGTTCCAGGTGCTTCAATTTTAGTTCAAATTTCATGACACTTTATATAAGTATAAAGACATACACGGAGAAGAAACTTTGGCATTCATATAGAAGTTTTTTGTTATTAAAATGTCATAATTTTCTTCCATATCACCTATTGGGCATTTTTTGACCAAAATCATTGGTATCGAGTTATTATGCGTGTTCATTTTGAAATTCCTTCCTGAAACATAAAAATTAATCCCAGTTTTGGTTTGAAAAAGGTTAGAGTAACTAATTAAAAAATGAGAATGATTTTGAGTAATTTTGGAGCGCCCGGAACATTTATCATATTTACCATAATTACCATCATAATACCATTAATTGTTATTAAAAATTAGGTTTATACCCATAATTCGAAAATAAATAAACATATTGCGGCGATATTTTGTGTGTTTTATTTTATAGTGCTCCTATTAATGCGTACAAAATTTTAAACTGATTAGTTGAAAAATTAAAAAAATGATTTTGAAGGTCCCTGGTCGCCTTAATTTCCCTGATTTCTGAAAAGAATTTGGCATTTTGTCTGTATCCATGTCTATGAATATTACAGCTGAAAAATGCAATAGGCTGGAAGAATGAAATTTGGTATGTGGTCTCTATATATAAATTATAAATTTGTATCAAATTTCAAACAAGCTAAGAGGAGCGAATTCTAAAGGGCATGTCGATTAGGCGATGTCGTGTCGATTACGCAAGTTAGCTAACTGCCCTAGGCAGCTTTGAAAAAAAAATTGCAAAGGGTAATTTGCAAGAGGCAAGTTTCCATATTAATTTCTTATCTATGAATTATCACACCGTCAGTTCACGGGTGAGAAGTCGCCGGATAAGTAAGCCGGTTCTTGCTACCCTGGTGGGTATAGTAACGATGTGGTGTCGAGTTACCTCCATTCGGATGACGTTACCTACCTCCTTCGGGAGGGTTGGGCCGTGGTTGGTGATTGGCTATTAGGACTCCGACCTTAGTTTCCGACTGTTGTCGTGGCGCCGTTTATTCTCAAACTCTGGTACGCCAAATGGCATGACAAGGGTAACTTCGTGTGAACCTTATCTATGAATTTTATGTAATTTAATGAAGCAATTTTCAAGTTTTACAAACAAGTTTACAAATTTTACAAACTTAACTACAGGAGAAAGAAATGACAGCTCTTCTTTGCTAAATATCTATCTAGTGTAGAAAAAAGGAGAATTGGATCACGCTGAGTAGTACTCCTCCCCCCTCAAGATAATTTTTTTTAATAAACGAAGCTAACACAATATTATATTGTCCGATGCACCAAGACTGATGATGGGAACTTATATATTTGCCCCCCTTCGCACCATCATTGGTCCCGTCGATAAAAATGCTATTCTAGTTATTTAAGAAGTATCATGTATTGTTCATTTCGGAAACCTATAACTTTTAGACGATTTCACTCCGCAGAGGGGTGATACGCAGTGAGTCAGAAGAGCACTTTTCTGGCATTCTTTTAACTACTCTTTTCACTACCGATGTTCATCTTCTTTTTGAATTGCATTGCTAAGTTTTAATTCGAAAAACATATGTTTCTATGAAATTGTTCGATAAAAAAATGAATATCTTCTACTCCAACTTTTATCTCATCTCTATTTTGGTGGAATCAAAGCCGACCGGCGCATGCGCAAATCTGAAAACAGACAATATAATAAATTGGTGCGCTATTTATTTTTTGAAAACTATAGAAACCATAAATATTTTGCATTTACGAATAATAGATATACTAAAGAAAAATTAAAATTAAAAAAGAAAGAAAAGTATAGATAAGAAACAGCAGATTTAAACATAAACGATGACAATACATCTTTAAGCGTAATAACGCAACAGCCTCAAGTGATTGCATCAACAAAAGTTTAAAACGATAACATTTAAAACACATAAAAATTAATTTAGAAAAAAAAATGTTCAAAAGGAAGAAATGAATGAGAAATCGAATGGCGAACTTTATCGAAGACCACTCGCCATAAAGATTCCAAATTAGACAAGATTTTCAGTCAAGGGTAAGATTATAAATCAAAAGTATACCCTTTGTGGCCTGAATCCTGTCCAATATCAATATGAGAAATATTCTGAAAGATCAAAATGCAAAATCCTTAATGAATAATCAAAAGATACTAGAGAGTGTGTTAAACCTAACACTCTGCCGAAATTTTAGATGTTTGATTAATTAATTTAATCAATTTTTAATTAATATTTTCATTAAAATTTAGTCAATTTATAACTGTTACATTTACGAAACTAGATTAATTGTCAAAACATCTCACTGGAAAAAAAGAAATTTAAAACTAATCACAATGGCCAAACAAAGCAACCGAAAATGAATTGTATATGATTTTCCCTTCAATGTACAAACGAACATATGGCTCGTATGAGCAAGACTAAACATACAGGAAAACCAATCATAGTAATAACTGCTTCTTGGATCATATTCCAACAAGAGAATCTGCACCTGGAATACGTCACTCGTATATAAACATCGTCGACAATATATATTACACATAATAACGAGATTGCATGTGTTTGCGATGTGTTTCCAATATGGTTGGGGGCTGGTCAGTTTGTTTTAGAATCATTATCTAAGAGCTGACTAATCCGCCAAGCTGGCCACCCTCTAATTTCTCAGTTGCGCGCCCCCTAACTCAGGCCAGACGATATCGAAATCGGGGTGGGGGTGTTTGACAGATGGTGGGTCTGTCGGTCACGGTTAAATTCAGGTCTCTCCACCTGTGACTCCGGGCCACGTGCGTGACTTAATATCTGTCAGAGAGCTACGGATCCCTCAGATGTCTTATCAATAGTGTAGAAAACATGGAGTAATACAGTAATTAAAAGGCAGGTCAGAGCATGAGAAGTTTAATTGGGAAGCCTTATCTGCGCAATGACGCATTTCTAATGAATAAATTGTGATACGAATGTTCAAAGTGACTCATTTATGTATCTAGTGCGTGACCCAATTCGGACTTTCCGACAAAAGAAATAGGGCGGTGATACCCAAAACCCATAGGAATAGCAAAAAATAATACTCATTTATCATTCAATTAATATATAGCGATTCTGAAATGTACACCACAAGATATGGATAATGCTACTTTTCCCATGGCTGAATGATTTCTGAGCATAATACGTGTTTTTTTTTAAAAATTAATAATATAAAATCAGTAGAAACAACATTTTAGAATCTTATGAATTAAATTTTTCAAAATGACTGTTAAGGCCATGTAAATGTTAAGCCGAGCACCCAGAGTCGCCTTAACAAATTTGACCGAAATGGACTAGAGTTATTTGAGCTCTTATGGCCAAAGAAAAGACCTATAAGATAAAATAACTGAGGAACAGAAAAAAAGTCATGTTCTTTGATTAACACCTTAAAATTTGGCAAACTGGTGTAAATTTTTTGGTTGAAAATTAAAATAAAATCAGTAGAGTAAATTTGTAGGCGCTACTGGGGCTACAGCCCAATTAGACCGTTGTATACGACGGTCCTGCTCGTAAATGATCATTACTACAGCTTGGTTAAACTGGAACCAATTGCAGAAGGATACTGTTGCATCAGCTTCTTCAGCGGTAAGTTTCGTATTCGTATTAATTTAAATAATAAGCAAACATTTACCTTTTAGAATCCAGCAAATAAGGGATGACTTTTATAGAATAAAACATCAGTTCTTAAAAGTCTCAGAACATAAATAATTCGGTTCCAAGAATAATTTTTTCAAATCAAAACATCTTCGATGGAATGTTGTATAGGCGCTACTGAGCTACAGCCCAATTAGACCGTTGGATAGGACGGTCCTGCCCGTAAACGAACGTTACTACAGCTTGGTTAAACTGGAACTTATTGCAGAAGGATACTGTTACATCAGATTCTTCAGCGGTAAGCTTCGTATTCGTATTAATTTAAATAATAAGAAATCGGTTACCTTTTAGAATCCAGCAAATAAGGGATGACTTTTATAGAATAAAACATCAGTTCATGAAAGCCTCAGATCATAAATAATTCAGTTCCAAGAATAATTTTTTTCAAATCAAAACACCTTCGATGGAATGTTGTGTAGGCGCTACTGTGCTACGGCCCAATTAGACCGTTGGATAGGACGGTCCTGCCCTTAAATGAACATTACTACAGCTTGATTAAACTGGAACCAATTGCAGAAGGATACTGTTGCATCAGATTCTTAAGCGGTAAGTTTCGTATTCGTATTAATTTAAATAATAAGAAATCGGTTACCTTTTAGAATCCAGCAAATGAGGCAAGTCTTTTATAGAATAAAACATCAGTTCTTGAAATCTTAGGATCATAAATAATTCAGTTCCAAGAATATTTTTTTCAAATCAAAACACCTTCGATGGAATGTTGTGTAGGCGCTACTGGGCTACAGCCCAATTAGACCGTTGGATAGGACGGTCCTGCCCGTAAATGAACGTTACTACAGCTTGATTAAACTGGAACCAATTGTAGAAGGATACTGTTACATCAGATTCTTCAGCGGTAAGTTCGTATTCGTATTAATTTAAATAATAAGAAATCGGTTACATTTTAGAATCCAGCAAATATGGCAAAACATTTATAGAATAAAACATCAGTTCTTGAAAGCCGCGTATCATAAATAATTCCTTTCCAAGAATAATTTTTTCGAATCAAAACACCTTCGATGGAATGTTGTGTCTGAAGAAACGAATACGCAACCTATAAAATATTAATGTCATTAAACATCACATAAATATTTTCAAATATGATGCCATGCCTCATTTTATAATGAATCTAAAATAAAGAAAAGATAAATACCCTTGATAACTTTCAGTGAGATATAGTTCACTGGTTATGATATGGAGTCGAGTGACACTATCAGACTGAAGAAAGGACAAAGCAAAAAACCTTTCAAACAATAACATTTCACTTCCCCATTATCTTTCAGTTATGCAGTTAACTTTCCTCTATCCATCTCGGTAAGTCTAATTAAGTTGCTGTCTCTATTCTGTTTAGAGTTTTGTGATAAATTTTGTAGCTCTTATCGGTTTTGTATTCAGAATTTGTGCTAAATTATTGTTGTATCAATTAAAATATTCAGGCATCTGGGTTCCAAGTACGGATTAATCCATTTAACATTAATTTTTATGGGAAATCTATTTTGAGTTTATGAAAATTTCGGCGTAAGAACCCCTTTAGTAACAAATTAAGTTCGTGTATCGAAGTTTGATTGCACTTGTGTCTAAACATGCATTTAAGAAAACGTAAAGAAAAGCTGTGTTGGCACTTCATACTTGTTCTTCTTTTCCAGAATTTTCGATCTTCTTTGTTCTCAATAGAATCACTTATAAATAATTCATGAGTTCAGAACATCTTTCTCTCAAGACAAAGCTTGTGTTCAGACCTAATTAACAGTTTAAATAACAAACAATGCGACTAGCAATGTGTTACTGCAAAGTCGCTACTGAAAAAAATATATCTCGAAAATTCGCTTGAGTAAATTACAAGTTGCGAAAATCAAACAAAAATTAGTGGAAAGAAAACTTCACAAATTTTACACTGAAGAAAAATCATCTATTTTCCCATAATTTTATTATGGAAAACGAAGCTCGATATGCCATTTATAAATATCGCTTCAATGAAGAATTTTCCCATTTTTCTACCACAGTTTTGCTTATTATATGATTACAAATGATTGTAATTATTGTAGGAAATATTCAATAATTGATATTGTACTTAATTAACTTAAAAAGCTGATTGTTTGATTAGATTTTTTTATAAAAAAATTTCTTTTTAAAGTCAAAAATGTAAGAAATAAATTAAATTGTTAAAAAATATTTTTTTTTCTATCGAATTAGTACTCTCTTTTCGAATTTCTCTTATCGACAAGTTTCCTCTTTTGTTGACTTAAATAAAATCATTGATGGGCGTTTGTTCTTCCGCTTTGAAGATTCCATTGACTTAGCATTACACCGGAATTACGTAGTCACCGCATTTAATGTAAATAAACAGAACAGAAAAATTTGTCCCTATACGTGAATGATATTGCGAGGTTTGTGTTTAACTTCAACGCACAGTGAAAAACAACGGATTATGCGTTTTGGATTTTTACCTTATGGCCGATTGTATCCAAAATTTGATTCTTATCTACAATTTGGGTGTCAAGATCACATACCAAATTTCACTTATCTTGCTTTGTGTTTTTGAGCTATCGGGTTAACATACTCAAGAATAGACAGAGTCACAGATTGTCCATCAGTTGATTAATTTAGTTATATTAACGTCCCGTTTTGAAGCAACACGAAGGCTATTTTGGGACGGACCTCGTAATTTTGAACCGCGATCAGATGGTCGCGTATAATAATTATAGCGCTTAATAATAATAATAGATGACCGCGTATAATATTCATAGTGTCAAGAACTATTGGTTCTAGTGACAGCAACTAAATGTTCAAGTGTGATTCATACTGTGACAAAATCGTCTTGTGGGTGTACGTGAATGCAGTCCAATAAGCAGGATTACAAAAATAAAGCTCTTTGTTTTACAGGTATTCTAAGCAAAGAAATGAAACACAAGTATTGAAACAGCACTTGCAAAAATTCACAACAGAGATTACCGTTAAATCTCAACACAGCTGTCAAAGGTTTCCTATTAGCTCACCAGCTTGCTTGTAGATCAAGATCCAACTGACTCTTCTTGGCTTGAGAGCTTGCCTTTATACTTTTCAACAGGAAGTGACGTAATCTCTAGAAAGTTCATGAAACCAGTAGAAATAGGTTGAAAGTTTGAGGTCCTTCTAGAAAATTCCCTTTATCGCCAAAGTCGCCAACTTTGCCGCCAAGTCGCCAAATCTAGCATCTCAGGGAAACGACTTTATAGCTTTGTAACAATACTAACAACAATTATATGTTCTAATGGCAATAACTAATTGTACTAGTGTGATTTGAAAAAGACTGATACAGTGAAACATCTTGAAAAGATAGAACTGCTTTTATGTATATGTTGTTTTGATAGTGTTTAAGTTTATTTTATTATTCATTTTTACTGATATTTCTCATTTTCAATTCTGTACATTTCTTGAAATTGTAAACTGTTTTGTAATTTTTTTTCAATAAAGTGGTTCAGGTGTTTGGTTGTGTGGGGCGCCGGCTCTGGTATTCGTGTTTTATCAACCTTGTGTCGATTTAAAACCGATGAGGTGACTCTAGTAGTCGCAGATATCGGGGACTCAGGGTGATGTTAGGTCAGATGACGAGGAAGACAACTGAGCTGGCACTCCTCTCTCCTAACTCCCGCACCACACCAGCGGTAGGACGTTAGGCCATGATTTAACGTGCAAGGGCCGCAATACACGACGGTTCTTCAGTGGAATCGGGTTTCGAACCTGGAACCTTTCAGCTCCGAGGTTGACACGTTACCACCATGCCACCGCGGCACTGTCCATCAGTAATAGGATTGGTATAAAACTTGATAGTTAACTCCAATTTTGCTGATACAACCGTATATCGAATTTAATACATCTAGCTGAGTTTTTCAGTTATTAATTGTGTTCATACGCACACGGACAGATTGTCTTTTGATGGATCTAGCCGAAAATTAGTTCCAGATCTTCAGTTTTGATGTGAAGACCATTCACCAATTTTCATTTGTCTAGAGCTTTCTGTTTTCGAGTTATTGTGTTCACAAAGAAATATATATAATTCTAAAAATGTTTTTTTTGGGTTCAGTGAGGCCTAAAATGGAGAGAATCACCCAAATTTGGAAGTCTGAGTTTTTTGATGATTACTATATAGAAAAAATAAAAAGCAGTAATCTAAGTAATAGAAATAACATCATTAAGCATTGTAAATATAAATAAACTTTCATAAACAGAACGCCACAAAACTTGATATGGGAGATCCTCTGTATCTTGGCAACTACATATGTTGAAAACATAACTAATGTCTTAGTTTAGAGATAAAGGGTAACAACAGAAGTTACAAAAACAAAAAATGAAAATCGGTGTTGTTATCTCTTATTATTTTATCGTAGACTTGGAATTCTTAAATGCAAAACTAGGGAATTTTAGAGTGAAATTGCCCTGAAGGTTTTATACTACGCTCATGTAAGATCCAGTCTGGAATATTATAGTATTATTATTTGGGATCCCAATTACCGTAATAAAATTGAAATTATTGAGAGAATTCAAAGCAACTTCTTGCGATATTTACTTTACAAGAAAAATGGAATTTACTTACAAGATATATATTCTTCATGTCTACATGATATGTTTAATATGCCTAGTTTGTGTTCCAGACAAGATGTTTCTTGTGTTTTTTTCTTTTACAAGGTTATAAATTGTTCGATCGATTGTACTGATATACTGAGGGCTATAAATTTCGCTGTGTCTGCCAGATCTTTAGGGAACCAAAGTTCTTTTCCAAATGTGTATTCAAAATTTAATTATATTAACAGGTTCTCATTATATAAATTTATAAGACTTTTAACAGGATCTCTGGTGAAATGGACATTTATCATATGTCTCCTACTGTTTTTAAATCGAATTGTTTTCAACTTTTAAATAAATGACCTGGTTTCTTATTCTTTTCTTACGCTTGACTATACATATTAA
>BGPR01000088.1:121511-138276 GCA_013235015.1 Araneus ventricosus | reverse complement strand
TTAATGTTCTCAATTTTAAAAAAATTGTTCGATTTTTTATAATTTTGATGTGACGGTATGCAACGTGGACTTTTGGAACCTCAGTGTGTTTTCAGTGCTTTTGTAATTGCGTGTTTTTGTATTAAAATATTTAAGTGTTTACATTTTTATAATTAATGTGGTTTTGAGATTTGAACTACTGTATTCTCTGCAGTTACTTTTTTTGTGCTTTAATTCACTTTGTGGCTTGTGTTCTTTGAATGTTTTTGATCATGTACTCTGTAAATGGAGTCATCTCTGTAGTGTGCTTTCTTTGAATAAATAGCTAAATAAATAAATTGTAGTGCAGCCACTACAAAGTCGCGAAGTTGGGCAAAAATACGCATGAATTGGTGACACGTTCCTCTATATATCGGTAACAACATATGTTAAAAACATAACTAATGTCTTATTTTAGAGATAAATGGTAACAATAGAAGTTACAAAAAAACTTACTTAAACTTTAGAGTCGCCCGAGTTAAGTAGTCCTACGCCTTTAACATCAGCTGCTGTTTGAAAAGACAACCTCTCGTCATTTTTTTAAATCAATGTTTGAGAAATCCTACAGTTTTTAATATTTCGTAAGCAGAAGCATCCAAAGATGGACTAATTTGATTAGGATGGAATACGGGAGATTCTGTATTATATTCTAGTGACACCAGGAAGATCTGTAACTTTCGAAGCGGTCACGGAGTTTTCGGGCTGTACGGGTATCGTTGTCAGTTGTTGCCAGGATGATTAAGAAGATAAGTGTGTTGTTGCAACTTTCCAATGCTTGACAGATACCATCCATCAGATTTTAAAAAACGAGGAATAAAGAAACCCCTCATCAAACCATGAAATGATCCCAGAGCTAAAACTGCTGATGATACGTGGAATCACTGTTGCTACTTCTGCGTATTTCAACATCTGGTTTTCAATGGCCCGGATATCCTTTTTACCAAACCCATCAGCACGTACTTCGTGTTTTTTACAGTTCACACATGCCCTTCAGTTTAAAACATAGGCTATAAATTATTTATAAAAACTTAAAAGTAAATAGGTTTCGGAATATGTGTAGTTCAGATTAATACTTCCGTACGCAACATATCCTGAAAAAAGACGAACAACTTGCGACAGAAAAGCAAGTTTAGAACTTGGCTCTGGTGTCATCGAAGTCCAAAAATCAAAGCAAATTTTGGATTTTAAGGATTTCGACTCGATGCATTTCTAAGTTGTATTTCTCTCGAATTTTATTTCTCCCGAAATATTATTAATAACTAAATAAAATGCTTCTTTTTAAATTCAGTGCGGTGAGAGCTATGTCTTATTAAAAGTGATTTAATATTCAATGTGATAGTCGAAAACTTGCTATTTTCGTATTAAAAAAAATGTGAAATTCAATTTAGCCATTTTAAGACTTGAAAGTGCAACTTAGTTTTTTAAAAATGAATTTTTATGAAAATTGAGAAAATTTCTCAAATTCTCTCAGTTTGTTCAATCTTTTAATAAGAAATCCATTTAAGTAGAATATTCATTTAAAAGAATTTTATGAAAAAAGTGTCAGCGAATCTTGTGGCTCCACCAGTGGTGGTTTTTGAAAATATGAGGCCAGAGACGAAAAAATTATTTCGAGGCCCCTTACCCTACCCAGTGCGTTACATTCGCCGTCAGATTAGCATTACGATGTATGTTGAATAGATCTCGAGGGACGAGGTGAGCACCTGTGCGAAAAACAGCCACTGGGTTCCACATCAATTTAATAAATAAATCATTGAAATAAAGAACCTTGTAGCCGTTACAATTCACTGCCTTCTCCTTTTTATGGTAGGTGGCGCTACTAGAGCCATTCGGGTTTTCCCATGATGCCTCTCTCTCTCTTCTTCTTCTGTGTACTTATCTTGTTTTGTTGTTCTCTGTCTTGCGTCTTATACCTTTTAATGTACTATGTCGTGGAACTTACCCATCTGATAAAAATGGTTCCTGGAATTGAATTAATTCTTCAACAGCAGCATTCCATATAAACATGAGTCTCGTCCCTCTACAACCTTTATTATTATAACATTTAATGAATGACAATAATCCGTATTGAAAGAAAGGATACAATTTAAAAGATTGAGGATCATTGCATATCTCAAATCTTTTAAGAGGTAAGAAATTGGCACCGAAGAGAATTAATAACTTTAAAGCTTATTTTTCTTAGAATTACAAGACAGAAATATTATCGATGTAAAAAAAATATTTCAACATTTTCATTCACATGGCAAAGTATATATTCGATTAAAAATAGAGGGATGATATTTTTACATTAAATTTGATTCGGTACAACCATTTTATTTCCTTTTCCGGCAAGATTTTAATAATATTAATAGGGTTTTTCCCTTTGAATTCAGTTTTTATTAAAAAAATCGAAAGAAATTCTAATCTTTTTCCCCTCAGAGAATACTGAACAATATGTAATAAATATAAATCTTTGAAATTGGAAAATCTCGTTTTCGAACACTACCTTCATAGATTGCTATTCAAAATTTCATTTCCTCGTATGTTGCCACCGGAACGAAATAAAAAGAAAATGGGAATGAAACAAAGTATCACATTCAGATTTCATTTCTCTCTTCAAATTCACATTTCTTGGATGTTCTTTTTTTTGTTCCTAATACTTTTCCCGCTTTATTTCCACTTCATCTTTTCTTTTTACCCAGATGTCAAACTTTTTTTATATTACTTTTTGATTCATTTCCTCTTTCGGAAGCCATTAAAAACACATTTTTATTTCATAGGAATTCATAATGGTATAATGGAGGCAACACTGTCAAAAAGTTGACAGGAATATCACTGACAGTTGTTTGCACAGAAAAAGGTGGGAAGATGGGGACACAATATTATCTCTCGTCCGCGAGAATGGAAATTGATTCTTGAAATATTATTCCTTTCTTACGAGGCTCACGTACTTAGGACATGATTTTATTGCCTTTTTGGAGACATTTCAAACATATTTCACTTCTCGAAGATAAAGCAAATGGATGGAATCTTTGAAAACAGCAAGCTCTCGGTGACCAGTAAATCGATAAAATGCTGACGAAATTGAAGCAATGTTTGAAAGAGCAAATGGTTGTTTGATCTAAAGCTAAAAGCATAAACCTTTATTTTATATCGAAACCTTTTAACAAAAAAATTCAGTTAAGAGTATATGCAAGAGAACATATAAAAGAATTGAATTTCATAATTATTTTTTTAAAATTTCGTTAAAATATATTTGCAGTATAGCTTTTGGAACTAAATGCTCACGAAATAGAATCTATGCCCAAAAGAACAAATGTGTGAATTAGCTAAAGTTAAGGTATAAGTTTTTTCTCTCGATACCTATTAACAGACGCATGAAGTTAAGAGACTATCTAAGAAAATATTTATCTATATATATTTGAAGAGTAAAGCTTTCAAATAGATGCTGACGAAATTGATGCAATGTTACAACCATCTTTTTTTAATACCTTTTAGCAATGGGATGAAGTTAAGAATGTATCGAATAAAACGAATTAAGAATTCTAATTCACAATTTATTTCTAAGAATTTCGCTGAAATATATTTGAAGTATCATGTTTGGAACTAAATGTATAAATTTATATACCAGTTTATTTTATATCCAAAGAAAGATAATTTTAGCAAAGAAACAAGAATTTTTGATTCAATATCTAGCATTCAAATAAATTTTACGAAATCGAAGAAATGTTTGAGATTACAGGTTTTGAAAATCATTTCTTCCTGTGTTTCTACCAAGATTCTGCTCTACGAATATGTCTAAGATAATATAAAAGAATCTTTTTTAACTATTTATTTCATACATTATTAAATATATTTATACTCTTAAAATTTAATTTATAAACTAATTTCACAGTTTACTTTTAATCTATAGAAAGATAATTTTTGCTTAACATTTGAAAAAATAATAGACTTCGACATTCAAACGAATTTTAGGAAATCGAAGAAACTTTTAAAAAATGGAATATCTGATATGATTTGCACCTAAATTATACATGTCTTCCAGGAAGTCTTGTAAAACATTTTTTTCTTATATTTTTGAATCATCATACAACTAAAAGTTCAAAACTTTTTCCATCGTTTATTTTTTATTTAGAGCAAGTACATTCATTGGGTGCAATCATTGGGTATAACAGAGTTATTTAAACAAATATAGGCTTAAGTGAAATAGGCTTAACACATGCAATAGGCTTAACACATGTAATAGGCTTAACACATGCAATAGGCTTAACACATGCAATAGGCTTAATGATATTTTTAGGTATTAATCAATCAGACACATATCAAAAGATTATGGGAACCTGTTAATAATTTCTTAATCATTTATGACTTTTCGTTTCTTAATTTTTAAGAGCTTTCATTAATAGTTTATTGGCCTTATCAGCAGATCACAGTATTTATTTTCATTTAATATTAAAATATATATCGGTATGATCAAATGTCAAACAAAATAAATTAAGATATGTTAAAGAATTAAAAACCATAAATGATTCGGAATAGAAAGCATCGGGCATAAATATCAGTATTTGAATTATATCTTGATGCCAAAAATATAATAGTGCCTTTTAGTTGAAATATTCTCATTTATTTCAAAAAAGTACGTATCAGAACGCTCCATCTTTTGGAAAAAAGGCACAGAAAGTTAGATTTTGGCCACGATAATTAACGACAGTGCTGTATGCTGGCATTTAAATAGCCCTTAAATATCTCACTCTATTGTTAGAAATATACAGATAACATTTTGGTGGTCGATAATTTTTTCACTGCCGTAATTCATTAAAGTTTCGAGCCAAAACACAGCAGTTTTCACTCTTTTCTCGTTTAACATAAACCATTAAATAAAGTTGAATGACCCACGTGATCGATAGAAAAGAGCTTATGCCTACAACCCCGATGTCAAACCTACATTTTATGATGAACTTAAAAGATCGAATATTAACAGATTTCGTTTTAAAAGTATTTCACATTATCGAAAACCCATTTACTTTTTCGTTTTTTTATTTTTTCAGCTCTCTTTTCCTCTTTTCATTCGTTCAGGTCTTAATCCATTCCTTTTTTTTTTGGTATTTATAGAATTCTTTTTCTGTTACATTTTTGGCGCGAAAAAATCGAAGCATAACAAATGTTATATCCTCACACACATACGCCAACGCTGACTGGTATTAAAGCTTAAAAAATAATAAATATCTCCCCCAATCGATCAATCTATGAAAAAAAACTTAATGTATTTTACAAATAAATAGAAATATTAAAAAAAAGAAAAGAAAAGAAGGCCGAAACATTGTTCGATACCTCTTTTGTGATTTCTTTAAACATGCCTGAATATCTACTCATTTGTTGTCTGGAAGGAATTTTTCAAAAAAATCAACAACAGCACGCATCACTTTTTATCAATAGAGCTAAAACCGAAAGGGATTTTTTGGTGGTGTGTTCAAAACAATGCAGAGGCGCTGCTAGCTTAGGCTACCGATTACGTTGATGATGAGAGAAAAGAAGGAGCAAAAAATCGCCGAACATAATCATCATGGCATCATCAATCATACTGTTTGAATCCATCAAAGTGCGAGACGCCAGTATGTGCTATTATCTCAGCGTAATTATTAGCTGATGATAGAAGAAGAAAGATGGAAAAAGTGTAAGAGCTTATGTCTCTGGGATGTTAGCGAGAAGCTTGTCCTGGCGATGAAACTCATGTTTCGGAAATTAGGAATCGATACTCGACGGATGGTTTACTTACAATTTGGGCTTCCTGCTTCAGAGTAATAGGTTTCTTGATTTCTTTTTGAAAAGTCGGGAAAAGTAACCTATGGACTTGACAGATAGGATTCATTAGCGTCTTAAGTGTTAGAAAGAGTTTCTTGGAGAGTTCTGTCATTGTTTTTTTGTAAGAGAAGCAAAATCGTTGTCATGGTAAAGTAGTGTGAGCTTTTTCGTAATCCATGGTGTGAGAAGCACTGGATTTGTGATTATATATAGAAGATGAAACATGGAATTGACCTTAATATCGAGTAAATGACCGTTTGGCGTAGGTTTATCGGAGATGTATCCTTCCGGACTTGAACCATCTAATTCTCAAGTTATTGTAGTTTTAAATATATTAAAACATGCTTAAACATCTGAGCGCTCAATTATTTTGATTAACGATGGAATGTTAGCGAGAAGCTTGACCTGGCGATGAAATTCATGTTTCGGAATCGATACTCGACGGAGGGGTTACTTACAATTTTTGCTTCCTGCCTCAGAGTAATAGGTTTCTTGATTTCTTTTTGAAAAGTCGGGAAAAGTAACCTATGGACTTGACAGATAGGATTCATTAAGGTCTTAATGTTATAAAGAGTTTCTTCGAGAGTTCTGTCATTGTTTTTTCGTACGAGAAGCAAAATTGTTGTGATTGAAAAGTATTGCGAAATTTCTCATAATCCATGGTATGAGAACTGTCGGATTTAGGATTATATATAGAAAATTAACACGAATTAAGAATGTACTGTCAAGTAAATGACCGCTCAAATAGATGTAGGTTTCCTCGAGGTGTATCATTCTGTACATTATCTCTCTAATTAGCGAGTTGTTGTAATCGTTAATATAATAAAATTTGTTAAAAAATATTTAATGCTTGAAATCATTAGATTCAGAAAGCTATCGTTAATACATAAAAGATATATTTTCTTAAGAACACTAAAATAAAAGAAAAAGAACATGGCCTAATTTGATGAGTCTTCGTCTGCGAAGCAACAGCAATAAGCAAAATTAAAATATCCTCTCTAATCAAGATCTAAATACAAAAAAGCAACTAATCACTTCCTCTGTTAACATCATGCAATGTGGAATAACTTAATAACAGAAATAAGTAAAATTAAAATGGCCTCTCTAATCAAGATCTAAATACAAAAAAGCAACTAATCACTTCCTCTGTTAATATCATGCAATGTGGAATAACTTCTGGTTAACATTTCAGCAACTTTGCTGATCGCTCACTTTTCAAAGAAGTCTGTCTACAAATATACATAGCACGAAAAAATTTTAAAAAATATGCGTGAATTATTTTTAGAGAAAATTACATTTGAATCGCTTAATTTTAACACATTCACCGCTATGGACGAGACACCTCGTCCTTCATGAATCTTCGCTGTGCTCTAGAATTTGACTTTCCTAACAAATTTATCAAGTTAAACATGCTAATAGATGTCCGTAGAATACGCTCATCTCTTTCTTTTTTGATTTGTAAATTGTCTAGAGCGAGCACGGTTACTTTTTGTGTTTCTTGGAGTTTGCATCCCAATAATTCCCCCATAGAGATGAATGTCTTAAAAGGTGACTTTTGACATCTAGCGGAGAACATTAAAATAAATTTTAAAAGGAGTCGGTCCTCCGCGGAGAAGACCGCTTCTAACATCATACGAAAATTCTGATCCTTAACTACAACGTGGCTGTGAATGGCAAAAGCTCATTTTCTACACCAGATGATGTATTTACCTTCATCAAATTCAAAAGGAAAAATAATAACGAATTCAGCCAAGACTGCAGGAATCCCCTTTTAAAATCAAGCGGTTCATTTGTATTCAAAGGCAGATACAATTAAAACTGGGATAAAAACAGATTTACGATTAAGTGTACCATTTAGCATATCGTTAACCACAATTTACAAATTTTCGCTGCTTAATTATGATCATATGTGGTCTACGGCTTCTAAATTCGTTGCTATAAGTGATTTAGCAACAGTTAACCAGCTACTGTCCGTAATGGAAAAGGTCAATGGATGCTAAATTACTTTTCGCTATACAGTAAGACCCCGGTAAACCGAACTCGGGTTAACCAAAACCCGGGTTATCCGAAATACGTCTGAAATCGCAAATCCAAACCAGCGAGAGTGGTTTTCCCCTAAACTTTCTCGTATACTTCCCCAAAATGTGTCATTTCCCCTCCCCCCGTGTGGATAAAAAATTCGGAGCTACTGTAACCCAGAATGACCATACACGAGTTTCCTTCACGAATACTATTCACGAGTATAGCTAAGCGCTCGGCAAGACTAAAAATGACCTTGAATCATAGTAAAAAAATTAATATGCCATTTGAACGCCTTTTTTGCAACCGATTGAAAAAAAATTGGGCACAAATCTACAATTAAGATTAGAAAGCCACATAGCAAATTTCATTTACTTATGTCATTTTCTTAAAGAGTTATAGCGTTTTATAGGCATACGATTATACAGACCGACAGACAATCCCCCCTGTGGCGGATTTGGTCCAAAATTTGATACGGAACTACATTCCCGATGAAATAACTGTGTACCAAATCTTATCCATCTTGCTATTTCAGTTTTTGAGCTGTAGTCTTCACATGTACACGGACAGACAGACTTCCCGCGTACGGATTTTGTCCAAAATTTGGTATAAACCTACAAATTATGTGTAAAGATCACATACCAAAATTCATGTCTCTAGCTATAACGGTTTTGAGTTATTTTGTTCACAGACAGACACATAGACATACAGACATAATTTTTTGACGATTACAATACTTTCTCTGTGTATTCTTCGTATACGAGAAAGTAAATACACGCACTGTGATGTACGAGAATAATCGCGAAGTGAGAGCGCCGGGCTATGCCTAGCGGAAATGTGAACACTAGATCTAAAAATGTAATTTTAACTTTAATTAAGAACATAAGTGTAGCCTACAAAGAACGTTTTGAATTCGCTTTACACACAAAACCTTTCATAATTACGCATGGTAATTAGATACAAAATATAAATAAAGATTCATGGCTTAACCGAAAAAATTCATTAACAAAAACGGCCCCCTTTTTAGTTCGTTTAACCGGAGTGGTACTGTAATATATGCTTTAATATGCATTTCAAAATATTTTTATCCGTATTATAGATTTATTTTATATCTCGATTTTTGTTCATATATTAGGCCACTTCAATTAACATGCGGATTATTTTCTGATTTCATTGTTGAATTTTGTTTCGTTGAGTGGTCGCTTTAAAATATTAGGTACATATTGAAAAATAAATTCAGAATAGATGTTTAAGGTATCCGACTGTGTTTGGAGACATTTTTTTGAAAAATAACTTATATATATTTTTAATGTTATTTTTCAACTGCATATGTTTTAAAACTATGAAAATATTGTAAAATTAGGCCTTCAAAATAATATTTTTTTAAAAAACTGAGAAATTTGAAGAAAAATGACAAAAATATTTGCCTTACGCTAACAGCCATAGACAAAATTATATTCTAAATATACATAAATCCTTGTAGGAGTACATTTTTATGACAGTTATCCGTGTTATGCTCTAAAATATTTCTTGTACTTCAAAATAGTTTTGAGATATAGCTGAACATAGTTACTAAACTGGTAATTTTTCATAAAAAATGCTTTTCGTTTATATTTAAGCACTTAAAAATAATACTTGATTTTAAAATTGACCTTAGTTTTTAGAGGAAAACATCAAGCATATTACAGAAAACAATCTCAGAAAATTTCATATCAATACTTGAATAACGTTTTGAGAAATCATTGTTACGGTCGACAGTTTTCCTCAAAAATATCATTTATCAGAAAACACACTTAAAGTTTTCATGCAACATAAAATAATGCTTACAGTTCGGTAATAAAACAGCTGCAACTCCATTTGTAATTCACGTACAGTAAAAAGTGAGACAGTTTTAGAAAGCTGATTAAACAGGCTATAAAATTAAGTCATAATTTTTTTGATAATTTCATCAGAAACGACGATTTTAAACCAGTCGGATACCTTAAGATGAATATACCAATCATAATCTTTAATTTAATAATATTCTGTTTCACAAAAAATAATTTAAAATTCACTCATCTTAATTTTTTTTAAATGCAAGGGGGTTACACCCCCTGCTCGCTCGCTCCCCAACCCCCAAGAATCACGTGATCCCAGCTCGCTTCGCCCACTCGCCATACAGGTATGCATTTCTGGTAGTAATAGGAAATTATAAATACATTAATTACTGAAAGTAAATTTAAGTTATTTAAAATTGCATGAACTGCTAAAATTAATTTTTCATCAATTACTAAAATTAAAATCTTCTGGTAGCACAGAGATACATATCTAAATGTTAGAAAGAAATCTGAATGCTAATATATATAATTCTAAGATGTTTAAAAATCAAAATTATTTACATAAATCAAAAATAAGCCATTTAAAACTTTTTTTCATACACAATTGACAATATTTTCTACAGTTTTATTTACCCTTACTTCATTCCACCAAAATTTTAAACATGCCCTATTTTCAATGAAATTTTATTGAGAAAAGCTTCCGCACATGTATTCACACTCACTCCAATTATTATGTAGCCAAGAAAGATATAACTTTTCTCTCTTATTTATGTGTTAAACCCCAGAAAATTTAAGTTGTCAAGAGATGATATGACCCATTTTACAATCCTTTAACTAAAAAGGACCATTTAAAGAGAAAAATGATTTGAAATATACTCATAATAACTATTCAAAATTGAAACCATAATGATTATGCACTTCTAGCTTTTTAAAATTGATAATATCCTAATTGCTCAGAAAGCTTCCCCGCATGTATACAGACTCACTCCAGTTGCAATTTAATCAAGAAAGGTACAACATTTTTCTCTGGGTTGTCACTTATGTTTTTTAAACTCAGAAAATGTGAGTAATCGAAAGATGAAATAGCCTAATACTCAACCTTTTAACTAAAAGGACATATTAAGGAGGCATTTATTCATATGCCTAATCGAAACTGCAAGAATTAAACTTATTTTGTTCAAATTATTTAACTGAAAAAAATCGTTTTCTTCGGGCTTTCCGCCGATGTAAGCAAACCAAACTTGCGAGATGGTGCCAAACGGCGATGAAGAAATTCAATCCTTTTTTGTCGCTACATAAGAGAATTAATAATACAACCTAACTAATTATATTATAATTATTATAAAAATTCTTTTATAATTATTAACAACCATTTACTTAATAAAGGACATATTGTGGAAAAAGTGAGTTAAAATATTTTCATATTACCTACTCAAAATTTAAACCAATAATAATTATTTACGTTTAGCTTTTTAAAATTGATAAGATAGCCTTTTTCATAATTTACAAAAATTTACAAAAATTTTTGCTTTTTTTAACCAAAATTTTAAACATGCACTATTTTCATTGAAATGTTCCTCAGAAAAGCTTCCCCACTTGTTTACAAACTCACTCCATTTATTATTTTGTCGGGGAATATTTTGTCTGGGTAGCTATTTATATTTTTAACCACAGAAAATTGGAGTTGTTGACAGACGATATAACCCATTTCACAACCTTTTAGTTAAAAAAGGACAAGTTAAGATGAAAAATGGTTTGAAAATGAGAACCCACAACAATTATTTACTTTTCACTTTATAAAATTGATAAGATAGCTTTTTTCTAAATGTTTTCTTTTTCCACAAAAATCCTAAACATGTAATCTTTTAAATGAAATGTTGCTCAGAAAGCTTTCCCACATGTACGCAGAATCACTGCAGTTACAACTTAGTCAAGAAAGGTACAACATTTTTCTCTGGGTAGTCACTTATTTTCTTTTAAAACTCAGAAAATGTGAGTAATGGAGAGATGAAAAAGCCATTTCTCGACAATCAATTCAATCGGGCCTAATCGAAATTGCAAGGCTTAAATTTATTTGTTCAAACTATTTAAGGTATCCGACTACGTTCGGAGGCCTTTTATTTAAATAATGATATTTGAAGCAATATTTTTGTATTTTTATATGACATTTATGTTAAAACTTAATAAATCATAGAAAAAAGTTAAATGAATTAAATATATTTTTAAAAATTTGAAAAACTTAGATTTTTTTGCACTAAATTTGACCTTTTTTCAAACACCCTCGTTCAAAAAGAAATGATCAGAATGATAAATCCTTTAGCATATATAATCCTTCAACTATTGGCTAGATCCTGAAGCAAAGGTTTTGCATTGTATCTAAAAACATGTAAATTATAAGAGTTTTAGTGTGAAATCATGAATTTTTAAAGAATTTTGGCCTTTTTTCAAACCTTAAAAGATACATAACTTTTTAATGGAGCATTATTTCACTTATATTTTGGTTCATTTCCTAGACAATATAATAAATAATATGTATGCCAAATTTGAGACGGATATTTTAAGTTGAAGTTAAGTTATAGTGTTTGAAAAATGAAAATTTTGCAAAAAATCACATTTCGAGAAAAATGAGTTTAAAGTTTATGTTTTTAATTTACGACGAGAAGAAAAAAGAATTTTTCTTCAATACTCCTCCAGTTTTGTAGGCTAGTCCTTAGTTTTTGCCAGCTTAGCACATTTTTAAAAAATTTCTGATTGGAATTTTTTTTTTAGTCGTTTTCTTGAGCCTTATATGTCATTATCGTTTTCTATCATTCAGCCGCCATCGATAGATTTGAATATTGTTTTTCGGTCAAATAACTTTATAATGCCTATTAGTTGATCTAGAGATACTTTTAGTGATTGATATTGATCATAAGTACAATTTATGTACTTTTCCTACGTTTATTATGAAAAATTACATCATTAACGGAGAATCAAGATAATGCAATGATTTAAAATTACCTAAATTTGCAACAATGTCATAGAAAACAAAGAAAATCACACTGAAAATCTTTCAAAGTAATACCTGGTATATGTAAAATAGTATAAAACAAAAATAAACAATTAAATTTAAATATCTTAAGTAAAAACAATGAAAAATGCTTCTTTATCGTATTATTTACCACTCCATTTTCAACTGTCAAGTTCTACTAAAATGTCTCTAATTTCACTTCTGATCATGATAGATGTAAAATAAAAACTATTTTGAAAACTAAAAACAATAGGCTTTCAGATAAGACATTAAAAAAAATTATGATTTTCGGTCAAAAATGGGTTTTCGAACGTATGCGGATATCTTAACTAAAAAAAAAATCGCTGTCTCAGTCCTTCCGCCATTGTAAACAAAACAAACTTGCGAGCTGTTGCCAAACGACGAGTAAGACATTCGACCCTTTTTTGTCACTACGTAAGAGAATTATATATATAGATAACTCAACATCTCATTATCAGAAATGAAATATTACCATTACATTGTCCATTGACAAAATAAACGAAAAACCTCTATTCTATCGACAAAGCCTTTAGTATTTTATAAATTCAATAGATATGCTTCATAACCAGTGAATCCATTACAAGTACCGAACCTCCCAGGGCATTCCAGGTGTAAGAAGAAAGTACTTAAAAATAAAGAAAAAAAAGAAAACAAATAACTTTTAGAAATATCTTCAAAAAGATGAAAATATTAGCACTAAAAAAACAATATTCCTCTAGCTTCGAGACAAAATTAAGTTCTCGAAGTATGTGGAAGTCAGACTTGAATATTCGATATACATCTTAGATAGTCATACTTCCCCGAAAACAAGGAAAAGCACTTTAGAATCTTTGGGTTCTATCCGTGCTTGATTGGAAGCAAAGGCAGAGGAAATAAAAATAATAAAATGTTATTCCCGGCCATATTTCATACCTCATTTCAGTTTCCACGGTGATTTATTGTGTGCACGTAAAATTGAAACTTCTTCTCTTTGATATGAAAGACTGGGGGGAGAGGGAGTAAACACGTTCTTATTTTCAGGTTTTTCACTCAAGAAAATTCATAGTTTTATATTCTTTTTCTTCTTGTTTTTAGGAATTTATGATTCTCCTGAATGCAGGCTGGCAGGTATTAGTTTCTATCTAGGCTGGGGTAAGGTTCCTGCAGCGTAATAAACCTTCGCCTCGTCTATGTTTGCTTTTTAGGGACGGTTTTTATCTCAATCATTTCGGAGGTCAGAAACTTATGTCTCGTAGTTTCTTTTATGACATTTATGGGTTGTGTCAAATGTTGCCAGTTCTCTGTTTATTGTCGGCTCGATTTCATTGATGGCTTAATAGACCGAGACTCGACTTGGGAGAAACAAGACCCCATTTTTCTCTTTTGCTAAGCTAATTTAAAATTGTTTCTGCAGGTTGTAAGAGAAAATGAACATGCAGACTTCTTCCGCTTTATTGCTTTTGGCACAAGAATAAACATCGTAAAAATGTTCATCGCAAGTAAAGTTTGGTGAAAGACTGTGAAAAGGAATGTAATGTCAAAGTTGAAAGAGGTTCATGCACTTATTATTTTTGATTTATCTAAAGCCGTATTTCGGTTATTATTTTAGATCCGACTATGTGAGAAATAAAAAACTTAAATAATCAGGCGTGTTGTCTTCTTGACATTTTTGTATACTTCCATATAATAAAGCACCAATCACATTAAAAAATTATTGTGCCCAGATGATATATAACCAAGCATTCTGGATTGCATCGGTGAAAATACTCAAACATGTCTACAACTGCCTTTTCCACTGACAATTTGACTCTGTGGTTGGTTATTCATGGAGTGTTAAGTGTGCTTGCAATTTGCTAATGGTTTTTAAACGCTTTTACTAAGTTCGAAATGTTTCATGTCTGTATGCATGTAAGGTTGGAATTTTGTGATCGATTTTTCACTCACTTCTTAATGCACTAGAGTTCTGAAATTTTGCATATTTATTGGGTATTGATGGCAATGCAATATTTTAATAATTTTAGAGCTCTCAATTATTAATTGTTTTAAAAAATTCTCAAAAGTACGTTTGAACTCTGTAGGTTTCAGTGGCGCCATCTATAGCATTTTTGAGAACTAAAATACCTTAGTTAGTATATGTATAAAATATTTATAATACTGAATTATGACATAAATTAAAGACTAAAAACTAGAAAATAGGAAATATAAGAAAAACTTTTAAAAAACCCGCTTTTACCAATGCATTGAAAAAGAAAAAAAAATTTTCTCAAAAATCTGGAGGTCAAAACAAAAATCGTAAAGGCTTGAGGCTCTGAAAACAATAGGAAAAAGATATAAAACCACAATGATTATCATAAGAAACGAAATGTTATTAAACATTCATCATATAAATTATATTATAAATATGATTACAATTCTAATTTACTTACAGCTTTTCTACCTGCACCTCACGCTTTTCCGATTTTTGTTTTGACCTCCAGATTTTTGAGAAAAAATTATTACCTCAATCAAACGAACGTTAGAAACTTAAACTTCGTCTTTTATGACATTTTTTCTTCTTTTATGACGTTTATCGGACGGTCACTAATTCTCTGCTTATCGCTGGTTCCATCTGAATTTAATAAGCAGAGACTCAGATTGTTAGAAACAAGACTTTCATTTTCATTCTTGATGACCTAATTTGAAACAGAAGTAGCAGATTTTGTAAAAAATGAAAGTGCTGATACATTCTGCTGTATTGCTTTTGATGTAGACTAAATAGCGTTTGATTGTACACACTGTTGAATAATGGTCATTTTTGGTGAAAACTCTTGACATGGGCATGAATCTGAAAATGGGTAGAAATTGAGGCAATATAATTTTTTTTGTTATAAAAACTATATTTAAGATATTATTGTTTTAAAATAAAGATAATACGGAAAACGGATGAACTTTTACATATAGTATAAAATAATTATAGTATATTAATTTTAATATAAATAAAGATTATATTCAACCCTCTGAAAGACGGAACAGGCTTTTTCCGTTTTGCAAGCTCCTTTAAAAAGCACATAATTCGATACATATTTTCTTAAACATCGATGGATAAAGAATTCTTAAGAATTCATAGATATGATTAAATACAAGAATGTTCATTTCATTAACTTTAAAAGCTTATTTTTCTAACCTAAAAGCTCTTAAGATTAAAATAATTGCGCGCTCGGAAAGTTAAGTGACTGAATTTGAATAAATGAAGACATGAAAATGAAGAAGTTGGAAGGTCACTAAAATAAGTTTATAATGTCTCTCTCTTTTTTCAGCAAAAGTAAACATAGCACTTGGTCTTGCGTTGCAGAAAAAGACTGACATGCTTGTTAGAAATACCATAATATCTATATGAATTTGTTTGATGTCTCTATTTTAACGTGATATCGGAGTCGCAACATTTCATAATTTTATACAATATTTTCGCTTCTGTTATTCATGTTAAGTCCTCCTACCACCCCAGGTTCAGCAGTTTCCACTAGGTAGGTCATTTCCTATGAACCTTCAATCCAAAATCTTTAAAGACAGGACGTTTTGGGGTGGATTATTAATTGAGAAGGCAGGAAAAGTATGTAATTGGCCTTTTGCATAAAGTCCTGGGTTTTAGCTTGTACTTGCTCGAGAATTTTGCATTTCTTTCTGTAGAATAGTTAAAAATTCGACTACAATATTAAAAATTGGAGCAGAGAATACGGAAATATAAAGATTTTAAAGCTTATTTATTAGAAAAATCTTCAGTTTTGAGTTTAAGAAATACAAGTTTTCTTTATATGATTTAGAAATTATACTATCAATTTGTTGTGAGAAATCAAATTTTGAGGATCGGAACAGCTATTTAATAGACGAGAATCTCGTTGATATAGATCATAGATCTATACCAATCCATATAGATTATAGATCTATATGGAGTTATAAGTCTCTATTTTAACATGGCATCACAGTCGCAACAATTCACAATTTTATACCACATTTTCGCGTCTGTTATTCATGTCTCACCCCAGGTTCAGCAGTTCCCACCAGGAAGTTCATTTCCCATGAACCTTCCCTCCGAAATCTTTAGAGGCAGGAAGTTTTGGGGCGGATTATTAATTGAGAAGGC
>BGPR01000088.1:87326-107325 GCA_013235015.1 Araneus ventricosus | reverse complement strand
AATTTATTAAGAGATTCTACTGATTTTTTGAATCAAATCCATTTCTAGACCAATATCAATTCCATACATCAGCCACGTTAGCATGCCGTTTGGGCAGCGGCGACAATTGTAAAGAGATTCCTACTGACTTTAAGTCAATCACATTTCAGACCAATATCAATTGGCATCAGCCACGTTAGCATGCTGTGCGTTCTGGAGCGGCCCTTGGCTGAATTTATTAAAGTTCTGCTGATTTGCCCAGATCAGTCATATCAGATTGTACGTCAGCCTCGTTAGCAGTTTGGGCGGCCCCTTGAATTGATTTATTAAAGTTTTCTACAGTTCTTGAATCAAGCCATTTCATTACTGTGAAAATATCAGACCTTGCGTCATCCTCGTTAACATGCGTTTTGGGCAACATGAATCAGACATTTATTAAAGAGATTTTGCAGGTTTACTAGATCAAGAATTTTCTTATTTCGTTCAGATCTTCTTCAGATGTGAAAGAAATTAATTTTGTTATTTTATGTGCTTTAAGTAGTGTTTCCCAGTGCGATTCAATCAATTTCGTTAATACCGTTTTGAATTGCAATAAAGAAAAGAATTTTATAAAAGTAAATGAGTGCTACTAAATTTAGAGTGTATTTAAAATCTCTTCCGTTAATAATATACGTTTTATTCTAAGTTCATATCAGTTAAATGCTATTTCTGTTTCATTTACTATTTCAATTGACGGAATGATAAATTTTTCAGGCGTCGCTACTTGAGAAAAACCGATTTTTTAAGCCACATTAAACAAATTTGCACAGAACGATATTCACGATGAGGTTGTTTTTTTTAAAAATAATTATCGATAATAACTGCATTTAATCAATTTTCTGCGAATGTCAGAAACGTATTAGATTCACTTGACAGCTTCCACTCCAAGACCCACTTAAAATTCTTTCAAAGTTCGTGAAGAATTAGAAAGCACGTGATTCAATTTAATAAGGTCATTAAGTTTAATTTAGAACGAAAACCTTTACTCTCGCCTCAAAGGGATATTCTTCTGAGAAAGATTCCCGAAACTACTCAAACGAAAATTTATTCATCTTGCCTAGCCCTTAAACGCGATTGCTTCAATTACTGTCGCAAACATAAAAGGATTCATTCAAACTTGCCTCAGAACAAAACAGCAAAATTTTATTCAAGACAAAGAGCCAAATATTATTTCTCTTTTCATAATCGCCATTCGTCTAAAATTTTGCCCAAGATAAACCACAATTTAGAAAGCGATTCCTGCTTTCAGATCAAAAAGCTTGCCAGATGGAAACTTCTAGAAATCCGTTGACTTTTCGAGACATTTAGTTTAGTTGCAGGATGGATGAAAAAATCAGGGTTCCTGGAAGATAATCATGATTTTCGATTCTTTTCTGGTCCAGCTAGTCAAAGGTCCGTTTGATACAAGTTTGGCATTAAAGGAGGTTCCGCCATTCGGATGGTCGACAACTATGATTCTAGCTTAGTTATTCTTCCTTTCATTTTGAAGAACTTTGCTTTCTTCGACTATTTGAAAGGACATAAATGGCTGGTCAAGCCTTCATAAACCATTTTCTGGTGTAATTCTGTAAGTCAAGTACCTTACATTGGTTGCCTAATGAGTAAAGGTGGTCCACCTTTTGATATTAGTTATGGAACTGTATGGAAGGGACCGTACTTTCATTCGTTCATTTAGTAAATTTATTTTTAGATTCATTTACCGCCATGCATTTGATCATTTCAAACACGGTGAACAAGTAAAGGGTGATGTTTTGTCTAAATATAACACAATTTATGGACCTTCTAAAGACAACAATATTGATTATGGAGGGAATTGTGATTCTCACCTCACTCTAATGGACAGTTACAGTTTCTTAGTGACGGTATTATGTGGCAGTAGTAACCCTTTCTAGGAGGTGATGCCATTTGGAATCATGTTCAATGTGCTTTTGGCATCTAAACCTGCAAATTCCATCATTGAATTCTTCAAATTTTCTTTCTTTTTCAAATAGATTTTTAATTCTTACTAATATAGCAAAACTTACTTTACTATCTGATGTTATCTATTTAGAAAAATTGCTTTTTTTGAACTTCACTTCATTTAGCAAAGATGTACAGTAAATAGATTTATAACACAAAATTTAAATGAAATTACAGGTATAATTTCATTTACATATTATTTTTTAAAATACGTTCAAATATATTTTTTTTTGATTTGTTTTGATAATGTTGTTTATTTTTAAAAATTTTAAGGTTTTTGTATCCCCTCAAATATTATGGCTCCAATTCTTTTAATTTTAATTTAAAATTAGAATAATTTATTTTTCTTTTTTGAACTTTCAAAATGTAAATAATGTATATTTGCATTAATACACATAATATACATTTTCTATTAAAATTTCAATTTGGAATATACATTTCTTAAATTTCAGAATTTTGATGTCATTTCAAAATTTCTGGGAATTTAGAAACCATACATTCTAAAATTTCAGAATTGCCCAAGAATATACATTTCCCAAAGACACAAATTTTAGAATATACATTCTTAAATTTCAGAATTTTAGAATACTTCACATTTTATTAAATTTCAGAATTTTAGAATATACATTTCTTAATTTCAATTTTGAAAATATACATTCGTTCCAGATTTTTTAGAATGTACATTTCTTAATTTCAATTCAAGAATATACATTTCTCTTAAATTTCGAAGATTTAATTCATCACATTCTTAAATTTCAAATTTTAGATATACATTTCTTAAATTTCAGGGTGGAATATACATTTTTTTAAATTTCAGAATTTTAGAATGTATTTCTTAAAGTTCAAAATTTTTAGACTATACATTCTTAATTTCAAAATTTTGGTCTCACATTTCTTAATTTCAGAATTTTTTGGAATATACATTTCTTAAGTTCAGAATTTTTTACAGACTATACATATCTTAAATTTCAGAATTTAGAATGAATAATAAATTTACTTCAAAGGGGTTAAAGAAAGATGTACTGTACGTATACTCTTAATGTTTGCTTTAAAGTTCCTTCCATCAGAAAAAGGTATATTTTTCAATAAATTAGTTTATCTAAAATATTTTATTTGTACTTTGAAGATAGATAGCTTACCGTTTACCAATTCTTTTCAAGAAAGGTGTATACAGCCATTTTTTCAGCTATGCTTAGAACATAATTAACACCAAATTCAGAAAATTAATTCTTTTTCTTTAAAATCTTTAGGACTTATGACGAATCAGGTAGTCATTACTCAGAAAGGATTTCAAATGACCTGATTAGATGAGATAAATATGCTTATCATCCGCAAGAAGAGGGTAAAGGAACCCAGAAACTGGGCTACTACAGCAGTAGATTCGAAAAGATGGGGAAAGAATAGAGCTACTTTTATAATGAGTGAAGTAGATTAATTTGCGATTCAAAATCAATAATAGCTACATGTAAAACTGAGTATAAATAGCCAGGTATTAAAATTATCAAGGAGAAAAGAAGCGAAACTTTTGAATTTCATTTACGACTGTAATCATAGACGTATATAAGAATAAGGCGGCAGTCAAATCGCCAACCAGAGAATCGAGTAAAAGAGCTAAACAGAGACTTTTCTTTGGTACGACAAGGTAGACCAATATGAAGTTACGTATCTAAATATACACTGCAGTCTTCTTTTAAAGTAAGTGTGATTTTAATGAATGTTTACAAATAGAGAGTTTTGTGCTTTTTTGAATTTCATTTACAGCCTCCTGGTCGTAGACATCCAACAAATAGACAGAATCCAAATCCTTAACAAGAGGTCAGTGAGAGACTTTCTTTATTTTGACAAAGGTGAATAATATAAAGGAACCTATCCCAAATACCTACGGAGGTCTGTTTAAAATAAAAGTGCTTGATTACATGTTTACAAATACAGAGAGTTTTGAGCTTTTGAATTTCATTTGATCTCTTAATCAGCAGACACATCCAACAAGAAATGGGCAGCTTAGATTCAAATCCTGTAAAGTCAAAAGAAACAAGAGCACAAGTAAGAGATTTTCTTGCTATTGACAAGATGAATGAAAATATGATAACTATCCTAGATACCTGCAGGTCACTTTTTTTAAAATAGTGCTTAATAGATATTTACAAATACAGAGTTTTTATTAGCACTAAATTTCTTTCATTTATAAGTATTGGCGACGTCAGAACATTGTTTGGTTGCGGGTAAGAGTTGCGATTTTATTGGTGGGGTAAGTGCTATCTACGATTTCATTGGTCAGGTTTTCTCGAATTTGAATAATTTTGTTGGAATTTATCGTTTTGGGTGAAATTCTCGTTTGGAATTAAAAAAACTGGTTCTAACACGCTCAATGAAAAGGAAGCTACTATTTTTCAGTTTGCTGCAAGCTGAAGCCACTGATATTTTCTGTTGTTTTGTTTAAAAAGAATTTGTCAGGACCCTCTTGGGGTACAAAGCATTGCATTACAAGGCAACAATAAAATGCTCACTGCGTACCCAAACTAATGTTCTCTCCCATCGCCATCCTACCTTTTTGGCGACAAAAGGATTAACTTGATCCTAAATTTGGGAGAACGGCATGCATCATATTTTACCATGTAGTTTTCCGGACTCAGGTCTAAAACGAATAAATTATTGATCAAGATCTCAGGGAAGTTTCCTTTATCCATGACAATATTTTCTCTTTGTACTTTTTTTATATCCTGGAAAATAAAAATTAGGTTGAAATGCTGAAATGGCTAAATCGTTCAAGGGGCCGCTCCAAAACGGCATGCTAACGAGGCTGACGTACAATTGGATATTGGTTCGAAATGTGATTGATCTAAAAATCAGTAAAATCTCTTTAATAAATCGTTCAAGGGGCCGCTCCAAAACGGCATGCTAACGAGGCTGACGTACAATTGGATATTGGTTCGAAATGTGATTGATCTAAAAATCAGTAGAATCTCTTTAATAAATCGTTCAAGGGGCCGCTCCAAAACGGCATGCTAACGTGGCTGATGTACAATTGGATATTGGTTCGAAATGTGATTGATCTAAAAATCAGTAGAATCTCTTTAATAAATCGTTCAAGGGGCCGCTCCAAAACGGCATGCTAACGAGGCTGACGTGCAATTGGGTATTGGTTAGAAATGTGTTAAAATACTTGCTATGTAATAAATGCACACGTATAATATAACGGTACATGCCCGCTTTTGAATTCGAATACAGAATCATTTTAATCTGTTATTATGCTTATGTATTCAGAGATTATTAATAATTAGCCGCCTTCGCCAACCAGCTTGTTCGCCGGGAATATGATTTCAATTGAACGTTCCTCATTTTATATTCATGGTTCTCTTAAAAATACAATTTTAAACTTCAGATTGTGATAGATATTTAATCCATGTTCTATGAATGACCTTGTACCTGTTCTGTTCATTTTCTATATAAATGTCTCTAATGGAGTCAAATAACCGGTCATGTCCTATCTTCACTTTCTTACTCCTCTTGTAAAATATGGAATTGCAGCGGTATTTTAGTTGGATTAAAACACGTTGAAAAAAGAATGAAAACATGGAAACCATAACCTTTCGGCTTATGTTTCTTAATATAAGCAAAGAGATACGTCGGAGAGCTTTGCTTACAGATTTCACAAAAATTTTGATGGAATAAAATGTGTAAGCAAAATGTATTAGGGTATTATCTCAGATTACAACAATGAAAGAGAAATACGCAATTAAATATTTGTTTAAACAATGAAAACCTTTTGAGTTGCGTTGCAACAATGCAAAGTATTGTTGAAAATTATGCTAGCAAATATTTTTGAAAATTTATTCAAATTCAAGAAAACATTTTGCGGCAGCTTAATTGATAGCATTGAAAAGTGCATTTTCAGACAGTGTAAAAATAATTTTTGTGCTGTAATATTTTCGAAAGTGTGACATAAAAGCATCAGATTACCGTATTTTTAAACCTAAAAGTTAAAATTACTCTATTCATTTGATGTCATAATTCAATACAGAAATTACCTGGAAGACAAAAACGTCTCACATTTCAGTGAATCTTTAGATGAATCAAAACCAAATTCCCAACACAGAAGAATTGTCTTCTTGGATAATACAGAAAAGCGATGCAATTAATGGGTTAGTATTGCCATTTAATATGGTGTACAGATATTAGAAATAAAAAAGTTTAATGTGAAAAAATAAATACTGTCATAAATAATAATGAAGTATAATCCTTGTTGTTCAGAAACAGCTTTTACTCTATGCACTCGAAAAAGTCAGTCTCGTGAAGCAGATTTATTTAAATATAAGCTTACGTAAAAAAATACTATAAGCAATTTTTTTTTAAAAATTAATAACACACTATAAACACGAGGGCTTTTTCTTTAAAAGAGCTTGCTAAGAACGAATTTTTTTTTATTTCTTAAAAAATAAAGAATAATATAACTAATTATAGTTAGGAAATTTAATATTTTTTATATTTCATATAAAAAAATATCCAAATTTCCTCAAAACATTAATCATTTCTTTTTGTTCAATTTCATATTAGAAATTCTTTTGGATACATTTAGCAGATAAATGGAAATTAATTGCAAGATACAATTGGAATGTCTTAATGCTTTAACTCTCTGATCTGAACATCCTTTGAATACCCGTTTATTTAAAATGTGATTTAAGGATCATAATGGAATCTATTCCGGTCAAAGGTTTGGATAATAAACCAACTCACCAAATATTTCCAAAAAGGAAACAAGACTTCAAGACTTCCTATTTTTCATTTTTATGTGCACTTCAGTTTCAATAAATGATATCTTAAAATTCCTTTTTAAATCTTCGTCTTGTTTCTTAAGAACAATACTTTTAAGATGCCAGTTGAATCTAATGTAAATATAATTTCAATCTTTGTCATTTACTCAAATACAAATTTAGTATATATTAGTATATATTAGTATATATTAGTATATATTTAGTATTTATATTTAGTAAATATAAATTTAGTATAATTTAAGATTCAATGCTGATCAGTTAGATACATCATCTGAAATCTAAATATATGTGTCTTACACCACGTCTTTTCATTCTGCAAGACACTCATTCAGGGTCGGATAAAGACCTCTAGGGGCCCTTAAGCGTTGAAAGTTTCTGAGCCCTCTTTTCTACCCCCCCCAGCTCAAAAATCAGCTATTTTTTATTGATTTTAATTGAATTCCTATATGGCAACAAATTATGACAAATATAAATAGCAAAACACTTAATTACGGATCACTTTCAAGAGAGTGCGTTTCAGTACACAACGTGCACAAAATGCAAATTTAAAATTCAAAAATAATTTTTTTTTACAAAATAGTAAAAAAATGATAAAGCATTTTTACGATTTAATTATAGGACCCAATATATTTTTAAATTATAAAGTATCATGTTATTCAGAATTATAAAACAACATAATATAAAACTTGCAAAAAGTAATCAATTAGGAAAATTGTTAGAATAATATACCAATTTTTTTTAATTTTTGTATGATTTTTTTATTAATAAGTATCCTTTACGATACTTGATTTTAATTTGAATAAGTTCGAATGCATGGCTTTTGTAAATTAAATGAAATCACAAAAATTAAATGACTCTGAAAATACCACAAAAAAATGTCGGGTATCCCCGAAAATTGCTGAGCCGGTAGGTAGTTGTCTACATTGACTATTTATTAACCCCGACCTGCAATCAGTGGTCGCAGTGTCCTGGTGGTAAGGTCTCTGTTTTGGACCGAAGAGTTCCAGATTCGAAATCCGTTACTACCATATATCCACTTTTTATGTCTGCCTGGTGCATACTATAACTAATGTTGTAATAACTAACAAGGCTGAGACGTCCTCCAGCTGGTGTGGCGGGAAAGTTTAGAGAGAAACATCTGGGCCCCAAATCCAGTTGCAGAAAATTCTTTGGGTTGCTGTCTCATCCACAATAGGACTTCGTGTTGAACGTCGTCATCATTTCATCGTCATCGTTAGATCAAAATCGCTTGGGGAAAATCTTGGCTGTAAGGTGGATGCTGTAGCACTGACCAACCAGACTTAGCCCCAAGCGATTTTCATCTGTTTGGTTCACTAAAACAACATCTTGGAGGCAAAAGCTTTGCAGATGATGACGACGTTCAACACTGAATCCTATTGTGGATGAGACAACAACCCAAAGAATTTTATACAGCTGGAATTGGGGCGCTGATAAAACGATGGGATAAGTGCATCAACATTGGTGGAGATTATGTTGAAAAATAAAATTGTTTCCAAGTGATTATCATGGTAAATTATTTTTTTCTTATCTTTTGTGACTTGCTTAATGACTTATCCTCGTAAATGCGATACAAATCAGCACAATTGGGCTTAAGGTACCTTACCTCTCAAGCACAGTTATTGATTTTATAATAAATTAATTAAAAAATAAGTGTATCTAGCGACATATATTTACTCAATTTTTATGAAATTTCATTTGTAATAAGTGACCATTAGTAATAAGAAAATGAAAACAATTTTTTGATCAAAATAATATTTCATATTTCTTTTTGATACGCTTTTCATAGAATGTAGACCGACATCCAATATTATTTTTAGTAGGTATTATTTTGTCTACTTTATCTTTAAAACACCATTAATGCAGTAAACCTTTCGCAAAATTTGATCCTATGAAATTGTTAATCAACCAATCCAAATATTCCGAAATTAAGTTGGCGAAACCGCAAATAAGAATAATGAAATTCAATCAGGCCATTTCCAAAGCAACGGGGTTGCATGGCACACTAACCTGCTGATTTGCCGATTGTTCTTAACTCGGGACAGGCTTAAATGAAAATCTCCACTAACTAATCCAGATCATTGAATTATTATTTGGCGAAGCACCGGCAAGCATTCCCCGAGTTTCTAGGCGAACTGTCGAGTTAATTGACATTCAGCAATCGAAGCTCTTTTAATGGAAGTGTCGGAAACAATTTTGTGACCAATTTGCAAGTAGATACCGAATCATTGATTTCGACGGTTTGTCACCAATCTGATTTGGGTACTCATTTAGAGCTGTGTGCCGCTAATGCGAGGTTCAGACGTCGAGGATGATTCTTTGCTTGGGTTTGGAGTTAATTCTGTGGGTTCTGCGGGATTAATTTCCGGGAAGAGATAATAAAACTAGTGCAATTCAATGACACTGTTTCATCGGATATTTGCATTTTGATAACATGACACGGAATCATTTTGAGGAATTGAGGTCATGAGATGTGATGCTTTGGTTTGAGTTTTACAAAAGGAATTTGTTAAATTTCTGCAATCAAATGTGGTGAAAACTGGTTTATTGAAAGATTTATTGAACTGATGCTTATTTTTTAGCGTTCTATTAGTTATTTGGTGAATGAATTGTATTCAGCCCACTTTACTTTCTAGTATACAAAGCATATAAAGAGAAAGGATTGTCAAAAAATTTTAGCAAGGGATTTTGATTTTCTTCAAGTTTTATACCTTCCTGAATAAGTTCAGAGTTCAGTTCAGTTTTTAGTTACGGACCTCATAATTATGAACGGCGGTCAGATGACGAGGACGAGACTAGAGCTGGCATCCCCCCACTCCAAACTTCCTCACTCCACAGCAGGAGGACGTTTGGCCACCTACGACTGATTTAACTCTATTGATAAGGGACCGTCCCATACGTCCCTCCAAGCAAAAGACGATAGCCGTCCGAAATGTCCAAATGTCACTCTGAAATTTCCACCCCCTTTTGTTAAGTGTGATTGATTTCATATCGGCGGCGCGTGCTTTCTTTGTTAGAGTGGCAAAACACTACTTGGCTGAAACTGGTAAACTTTCATCTTTACATAAAACGGAGGAGACCATGTTTTATCATCACATGATGAGGCAGCAGTACCAATAGAGCTTGAAAGTTCGTTTCCCAACGAACTGAGGCCTGCAGCAGCCATTGCTACACAGATGGAGTGATCTTTTTTCTTTCTTTCTTTTTGGGATATAGAATAAAACTTGCGTGCCGGTTTTGTCATTTATAGCCCAAAAATATTTATCTCTAGTCAAAAGTTCTGGGACTTCCAATAGATTGGTACCATCTCTGAATGATATTGTTTCCGATGAGAGAAATTGATTGACATGGATTAATACATTGCTGAAAGAGTTATTATGTATAAGAACTAGAAAATCACCCATCATGGTATGACCGGTGTAAATTTCCTCTTCATTCGAGAGTTTTCACGTCATATTTGACGTGTTTAAATAGATATATAGGCAAGAGAAATGTTTAACATTGATTGAAAACAAATAAAATAAACATATGTTTTATGACAGGAATTTTTTTTTTATTTTCAAACATTCTGTGTGAAGTATTTTGGTTTGTTTAACAATTTTATTTTAATTCAATAACCATTAAATTCTCAGCTTGTCAAACGTAAGTCAAAAGTTAAAATTTCAAAGGAATTCTTCTTCGGAATTCTAATCAAAACAAAGCATTTCTCTGTTTATCAAACGTTGCCAAAAAATATTAACAAATTATATCATCACGATTGTAATAAATAATCAGATGCATCGTGGCGTCCAAACTATACCAAGCGCATGATATACCAATGACGCAATTTACTACTTTCTATTAAAAAACGGAAATTAATTTCAAATACATGATTAAAATAATTTAGAATTTATCGGGAACTATCGATCATAGCGAGATAAATTTTATATCAAACGATAGAAAATTTTGTTTCACTGTTTTATGGCTATTAAGTTTGAAATTAGAACGACAATTACTCTTTTAAATTTAAAATTACCGAAATTTAGGTTCTCTAACAATGAATTAATGCTGTTTGACGTCTCGCAGTGCTATGGCGCGGGTTTTATTGTTGGTGACGCCAAAGCGTTACCGAGAGATAGATCTGGGCTATTATGTTAGTAATTGGATCATAAGTATTGGCCAATGGTTTGATTTCCTGTGGAAACGTAAATAACACTTCTGTCTAAATTGTTTTTTTCTGAAAATAAAAAAAAACGAAAACAGGTTGCTTTGAGAGGTTATAACAGCCAGGTTAAACCGGAGATTGAATAAAACGGAAGAAATTAAAACCGGTTATTTTTACAATAACCGCCAACCCTAACAGAAATCCCAGTCGAGAATCGAAGCAAAAGTTTACCTTGGAAAAATATTTTGCCAGGAAAATTAGGTCGCCATTATTAAATTTCAAATCCTCCTAACAAATTTAAGTATTTTAAAACAGCTAATTGGTGTCATACCTTTTCAGAAAATAATATTTTCCTTCCGTCAATTTGTTGAAACTAACCGTGCCTAGCAGAGTTCCTAAGCTGAGAGTAAGGAGCCAGATCGAAACTAAGGTTGAACCACATTGCGCTTACCCAGCTCGAGTAAATCCTCCCCCCCACCAGGAAGATTTAGTTTATTCTCTCAAAAAAATTCTCCCCGATGCTCGGGGCAAAAATTTCCCTTGGAGAAAATATATTGTCGAGAAAATTCACTTTTGAAGTCCAGGACATCATTTTTTCTTCCTTCTTTTCATCTTTTAAGTAGATTCATGCTCATTAAAAGTGGTCTGGGATAATTTCATCTTAAACCATTCGTAACGCTCAAAATGCCATTAGGATGACATTTTTTTCCGAGTCCGAGCCCCATGATGATGATGTAATTTACACATCATGATCTTTTTATGCATGAATTAAATAAGAGATGTCTAGCCATTCTAATATAAAAAGAGATGAATTAGGAAAACATCCTGATATTATGATTATAATGAGGCACCTCTGGGAGAAGTTTGAGGAAATTTTCTCTGATATGAATTTTAAATTTTGCCATTGGATAAATGCAATTAGATTCTTGGCATGAATACTTGAACATAGATCGTATTAAAATATCTCCTAGAGGAATATTTATACCCAAATTCTTCAAATTAATAATTTATAAATATAGTAATAATAAATTTGCTTTAAACTGGCTCGAAACATTTGAAACATTTTTGTATAAAAATAAATTAACAGATATAATGAGATTTCAACGGAGTTAAATAATAAACAAAATATTGCAATCTATATTACATTAAAATTTTTGTGTCTTATCATATAATTAGAGATAAAATAAATATATATAAATTCTGATATATATTTTTACTTTATTCGTATTTTCGTGAATCTGATACTGATAATTTTATTCGGTAACTAGCAGCCTTCGGCGACCTGCTTGTTCGCCGGATTATGATTTCAATTGAATCTTGCATCATTTTATATCCATGGTTCTCTTAATAATGGAATTTTATATTTCAGATCGCGGTAGATAATTAACCCATGTTCTATTACTGACCTTGGACCTCTTATGTTCGTTGTCAACATAAATGTTCCTAATGGAGTTAAATAACTGACCATGTCATGTAACCTCTAATTCCATGTTGTTGGTACAATTTTCACTTTCTTATTGCTCTTGTAAAATATGGATTTGATTGTGACATTAAAATGGTGCAGTACATTTTATGGTCAGCTGCATGTTAGCTGGATTAAAATATACTGAGAAAAGAATGAAAACATAGAAACCATAACCATTCAACTTACTGGATATATTTCTTAACGTAAGTAAAGCAATATCTCTGAGACCTTGGTTCAGAGATTTTCCCAAAATTTGACGAAATAAAATATGGAAACAAAATGCATTAGGATATTATCTCAGATTACAACAATAGAAAGAGATATATGCAATTAAATATTTGTTCAAACAAAGAAAACTGTTTGAGTTGCGTTGCAACAATGAAAAGTATTGTTGTAAATTATGCCAAAAAATATTTTTTTAAATTTATTAAAATTCGAGGAAACATTGTACGGCAACTTAATTAATGTCATTGGAAATGTAATTATTTGCACTTTCAGATGGTGTAAAAATGATTTTTGTGCTGTAATATTTTCTCAAGTTATTAAGGAAAAACGCCAAAATGTCTCTTAATTTTTAATTAATTAACAGTCTAATTAAAATGTCAAAAAAGGGCTCCTAGGTGTACATTCCCACCCTCCAAAGTATGTTTGTGCCAAATTTTGCAGGTCTAGATCCAGATGTCTGACCTGTAGAGCGCCGACAGACAGACCGACATTCTCCTTTATTATTAGTAGAGATGTGGTGCAAATTTAAAAAATTCATAACTATACCAAATGGATATTTGTAGCTTTTAAATAACACTATATTACAATCCATTGATGCTATACATCATTTATCCGCTTTCGGCGATGTCCGAATATAGTCTTAAATAAACTTATTGTATTTATGCGTATACTCAAGGTGAAGAATTAGCTGCTTGTTTTCATGCAAATTTGTCACACCCCAAAACTTTCTGTTCGAAAGATATAGTTTACTTCACATTTTAATTTTCAGAAATAATAATATTTTTTACTAAAAAAAAATCCAGTGTTATCCAATGCTGATTTGTATTAATCGCCATCATTTTACATCACTCATTTTTTCTAGTACTAATTTTCGCGAATATTTTGCTAACATAAAAACATATATATTTGCTAATATATTGAACATATATATAATTTGCATTTAAAAGATTTTCTCATTTCATAAAACTGTTTAGATGATTTTTTTAGAATGATTGCGTTTCTTTCCTTTTGTAGACTTGAATAGAAATTTACTCCTTTTTTGTTTTCTCGTATTGGAAGTATTATAAGAGAAATTTACTTCTTTTTTGCCTTCTCGTATTTGAAGTGTTACATAAATTAATACAATTGCTCAAATATCGGTCCCCAAATTTTGACGAATATCGTAGTTTCAGACTTGAAAATGTTTCAGTTTGAAAAAAAACAAACATTTTCTGGAATTATTTGTGTTGGTCTTTAGTCTGTGGACAAAAAATAATTGGAACTCATTTATTTTGCTCAAAAAATAATTTGCACAAAATATTTCGTCCGGATTTGTTTTTAATTAAAAACTGATCGATAAATCCTAAACTGAATTGCTTTCAAGTCGGTTTATTTAATGTTTAAAAAGCAAGCTTCATGTCTGATTGAAAAAATTCATTCTTAGAATGTTCAGTATTACTTTCGTATATTTCTTTAAATATATTTTCAACCTAAACGCAAAATACATCTTGAAGCTCGACTGTTCCATTCCTGTTTTTGTACATATTCTGGAGAAACATTTAATTATAAAGCCCTGAAAAAAATTTCCATTGAGATAATATAAAAAATGCCGTTCGAGTTGTACTTATTCAAACAACATTTTTTAAGAAAATTCAATTATAGGGAAACGTATACATTTTCTTTTTACAGAATATGCAGGTGTATTTTTTCACAGTAAAATGTAACATGGTATTTTGATGGATTATTATCTTAGTATCAAAGAGCAAATTCATTTTTCCTTTAAAAAATAAATATTTTATTTGCTATGGAAATCTATGTAAGCTTATTTTAGAGTTTTCATTTTGTATGCAAGGAATGTAGATATTATATGAGCGAAATGAATCTTACAAGCAAATAATAATATCTTTATCTTTCAGATATTTAATTAAATTTTTCTTCAAAAATTGAAAATCTTAGATGTTTTCAGATCAAGAAAGCTTTTAACTTAATTAAGATGAATTAAATGGAATAAAATACGTCAGTTTTTGTTCTTCCAAGTCATTATTTCCCTGAAAATTGTGTAAACAGATTTAACGTATTTTTATGGCAGTATAATTTCCTTTCTTTGTTATACAAAATATTTTTAAGTTATTTTATTCCACAGCTAATATAGTTGTCTTTGTTAATAGCTTTAAAAATTAATACTTTGAAAAGTAGAGTCAAATCTCATAAGCATTTAATTTTGAGATAAGGTCACTGCAAGCCTCCGGTTTAAACAAATATTTAATTTTAAATGAAAGTCTGATAGAATATTTTACTTTTGCCATGAAGTAAAAAAGTGAAATAATAAACATATATGTTTTAAAAAATTATACTGCTGTTAGTGTACTAAAAATTAGAAAATACTTTTTTTTATCAAAAATCATCTTATGGATTTTATATCCAAAGAAAAGCGAGTTTCTGAAAACAATTTTTTAATTTCTCATTATTTTCTACTTCTTAGTCTCTAATACATTTCATAATCTGTTATTCTAATTATAATGAAAATCTATAATCTGTTTTCCTCAAATTCATTACCAGATCATTCCTCTCATCCAATATCAAAATTAATTTATTAATAGTTCTGTAAATAATAAAATATTGCATTGTCATTTGGAACACCCAATTGTACAGAATTTTAGAGTTCCAGCACATCAGGAAGTGAGTGTAAAATCGATTATTAAATTCTTTGTTAACAAATATTGTTACGAAATTCATTCGGTGTGCGTACGGTGGAAAGAGTCTAACAAGCAGGTTAACGGAGATTGAAGTCTTATTCTAGAATATTCCAGAAAACACGAAGCGCAGGTGACAGTAAAAACAGCACTTTCACAACCTAGCAGTACTCGCAGACAGCAAATCACTAACAATAACAGCGATAGCACGAACAATAGCGCTCAGCGTCTCACAGCTGACTAAATCGCAAAGCGAACAAGTCTCCAAAGAGATTCTTCGAACTCCGCAGACGTTCAAAGACGATTGTCTCATCTCAGCAACTCCCGGATTTTATACCTTTCCTGACAGGATTTGACGTCACATAGAATCATCTAGTAAATCCTGTATATCTCCGCCCCGATTGAAATATCGAGAAAATTCCAGCATTTTTAGGTCCTTCATTTTGATGCTAAATTAGCCAAATTTGTCTCCAAGTCGCCAAAATTGTCGCCAAGGTCGGGGGTTGATAGGTAGTAAGAACCTCTGTGAATGTCTCTTTCCAACCATATGACTATCATTGTGGGAAAGCGACATTACATGTGCCTAACAATATGAAAGAAGTCAAGTTAAATAAAAAAGTAAAAAGTTCAAGTTTATTTAAATTAAGTCAAGAAAAATGTTATTTCCTTCCCTGTCATGAAATAATATTTTTTGTTCACGCATTTGAAATGTATTTATGAGAAAATATGTGACATATTTTATAAAAAATCTATTTGCAGCGAAATTTTACAAAAAAGACCATGCATAATAAATTTTAAAACATTTGTATGAGGAATTTTCAAGCGAGAACCAGGGATTGAAATGGCATTTTTTTTCTATTATAACTGCCGAATTTTGTTCATTTTCGCTAAAGATACATCAAATATAAATCTCAGACATGATAGCTTTTCAAATATCATAACATACTTCTAAAATACTTTTATAAAATTCTAGAATATTAGAGAAAGCGAAAATTTCATAAAATACGAACTAACTTCCGACAACTGAACATCTGATTATCGAACGTCAATTATGAATTTAGGCACTTCCGAACTTTGGTTATTTATCCAGCTGTGAAATCTCTGATAAATAATAATCATCATTATTATTTATTTCTCACTCACACTGACTCAAATGGCGACTGGCTTGAAATCAGTAGACAGAGATATCAAAACATAGATGGGACTCCAGGCACAGTTTAGACAAAAAATGTTTCTTGCAACTTTAAAAAACACAAACAAAAGATCAAACTGAAATTTATATGTCAAATTATATCAAAAAAGTATTGCTGTCGTTTGGAAAATTCTTTTGTGTTCTTGGTTTGAAAAGTATATCTCAGCATAATTGTTTGTTCCCGGTTGTGCCGTAAGGTAGAACTTATTCTTTGAAATTACTATTGTGTCTTAATATAGCAGTTTTGTTTTCAGATTTGTGCGACAAGAAAATTGTTGACATCATGTTGTGAAGTATATATAAAGCCATTTACTTTGTCAAATGCTAGATACAGAGGAGAGACATGGATATAATGTGATACAATGTCTTGTTATTTTAATTTTTAAAAATATTGTCGAGTAGATAGTGTAGATAGTAATAAAAATGATTTATAAATTTATTCTCTAGTGATTCAGCGGGTCTGGTTTCTAACAATAATTACACTTTGCATATAAAGAAAAGGTTAAAGTTTCCTTTTCATAGTTCTGTTATTTCCATCATTATTTTAATTATATTAATTAAATTAATCAGAAGCAAAAAAAAGGGTGATATAATGATTTAATCTTTTAAACAATCTCATTTTATGTTTTAAAACTTTATTAATATTAAATGAAGTGCCAAATTAAATCATTTAGAAATAAAAGCATTCTTCCATTCTCTCTCGTGCGTTCTCGTGGAAGGCGCCGCGATGCACCACTATGAAATGTATTAAACCACTATGCATGAAAACGTTTCTCTTTTGTTGTTGTCACAGTGGCGTAGCAAAGGTAAATGGCACCCAGGGTTCATTACTTATTTTTCACTCCCTCCACGTCTCATAAACTAACTTTTAGCTTTAAAAACTGAAAATAAGCGCAAAAAAAATTGTCTTCGAGGCCCTTCGAAATGATGACACTCGGCGTATCTATACCCCCCTTGCCAAACCCTCGCTGTGCCACTGTGTTGCCCATGCATTTCTGTGATGTTAAAATTGTTTTGCTCATCATCCTCACATACTTAAAACCTTCGCGCATTTGGGCATGCGCCCGGCGGAGTTGATTTCCCCAAAAGAGGGGTGAAGTGAGAAATGGTGGGGGAGATGTTTCCATTTTATTTAGAACTAGCTGTTACCCGCGACTTCGTGCGCGAAGAATTTGAATTATTCATTTTTTTTTAAATTCACGAATGTAAATGTTTCGTTACATGTTGAAACGGGAAATTAAAAGTTTTGACTGTTGACAATACATAATTGGACGACTAACAGGAGTGTATGCTGTTATAGTTAGGTAATTTGTTCATCTATGCAAACACACTTTTGTATCCTACGTTTTTTCTTTTACGTTTTTTGCACGGATGTAGAGGTTTTGTGGTCTGGACACACGTGAACACGCCATATATAGTTGTCCATGGGAAAAATATTGTTTTTCCAAATGTACGCCTGCCCCTTTGAATGTCTGGTCCTGAACCTGGCAAATGCTAATTTTAAAGGGAATTGTTACATTTTAAACTTGGATGTTAAATTCTTCGGTATTATCGGAATCCGTGAAATTAAAAACACTCTGTCGTTTTTAAACACTCTCACGACGTTTGGACCTAGGTGTGCAATTTGTAACTGTGCGCAGTGTCGGTACATCGAGATTACGTATCAATAGTACTAGCACACCGACTTTTAATCTCAGTTTGTCGGAAGAGTACCCTTGACAATTCTAAAGGAGTTGAAGAGCTTGTTATCTGTCATATGAAGAAGTTGATGTTAATTATTATTGCCCATTAGCATATCTACAGGTAGATATTCTATAATACCTCCCTCCATTTGTGACATATTTTTTTATCTAACCTTTTTTATCTGACCTAAACTTTCATTAATCAGCGCCAAAATTACCAATTCAACAACCATTCTCTATTCCTCATATATTCTCCGTTACTGTAAATTACATCATTGTACTCAATGGTATCATCAGGCCCTTATAATCTGTGGAATATACCATCTACCATTCATAAGAGTACATAAAACAAAATACTATATCTTCGCATATTTTCCTTTAGTTATAATTAACATTAGTTTCTAAATTTTAATTTAAAAACCCTTGCAGCTATATCATATCTATCAATAGATTTCTGTCCCGACGTCAATTTATCGACAGCTTCTTGAATAAAATCTGATATGGAAAAGATACAAATATAAATAACTAAAATTAAATAGACTGCAAACTCGAAAAATGAAAATCAAGCGTCAAGTTGAGTAATTTCAGTTATTATTCCATAAATAAATTGTTTATTTTCTCAGAAAGATCACATAATCGCGGTTTGCTTTATGATCACGTGATGTTTGACATTCAAAATAAGTTATTCCACGTGCAGTTTGGCCGTGAAAGCGTAACAAACAGACAGACACACTTTCTCATTTAATATATTATTAAGGATTTATTATTTCTTCGGAAACGCAGGTAAAAATGACAGGTGATATGAACTGCAGTAATTTTTTAATCTAATTAAATAAGCTTTAGAATTCTTTAAGAACCAATGAAAACATTACCAAACGATATTTGAAAAAAAATAAACAGAAAAAATAATGGCAAAGTAATTACACCGTTGCCTAGCAACTCATCAGTATCAATTCTAGTATCTTTAAATTTGATTTATTTTAAAATCGTCTGCGTGTCAACTTTTTTTTAAATATTTAAAATTAATACAAATTGAAGGGAAAATGCCACAGATATAAAATTCATATCATTAAAAAGGTAAAAGTTTAAACTTTAAGATGGTATAAAAATAATTTTCGGGGGATAATTTCCTCCGAACTTACAGCGGAAAAACGGTATCGGTTACTTTTTAATTAACTGACTGTTTAATTAACTTTAGCGCTTTAAAAAGTTGACAGTAATCTTACTCTAGTCTTAATTAATAAGTGTGCAAAGTTTGGTTGAAATCAGTGCCGTGGTTTAGGAGGAGATGTGGAACATAGATACAAACATACATACAAACCCACAATGACTTTTATTTATATTAAGATTATATAGAAACATTTCATTTTCATTTATTGATTTACTGTAAATACTTAAAAAAAGTCTAACTAAAAAAATACGCCTAATCGGAACAAAGGTCATGACATTGAATATCAAGGAATAGCGTTCATCTTACTCATTGCCTGTTACCCCGTTCCGTCAGAAAATGTTCCAAAAGTGCTATTCTCGGGTTTTTGGAAAGAACAGTACAGCATCCTGCTTGGACTTTTTATTTATTTTCGATTTATGAATTTATTGAAAGTTAAGTTTAGTTGATTTGATTTGTACATGAGTAACTCGAAAACGAATGTCAGTTATTAGAAATGCAGTGACGCCGGCTCTTTACGAAATGGAAATTTAGAATGTATAAAATAAATTTTTAGAATGCATATTTAGAATGTATAAATTAGAATGTCTGAAAAGAAAACCATCGTCTAAACCAAAAAATATTTCTCCTTAATCAGCTTTTAAATATTTCCACTACATTTCACGATTTAATATTTTATAAATA
>BGPR01000088.1:76079-87316 GCA_013235015.1 Araneus ventricosus | reverse complement strand
AATGGAAATTTAGAATGTATAAAATATATTTTTAGAATGCATATTTACAATGTATAAATTAGAATGTCTCAAAAGAAAACCATCGTCTAAACCAAAAAATATTTCTCCTTAATCAACTTTTAAATATTTCCACTACATTTCACGATTTAATATTTTGTAAATACTGACTATCAGAAGCAATTTTAACCGCAAACAGAATAACAATTTTTATATATCTCCTATATATTTCGAGCTTCAGTTTTTAAATTACCAGTTATCAGAAGGAATTTAAACTTAGCTTAAACAGAATCACAATTTTTACATTATTGCAACACATCTTGCGTTTTCATGTTTTAAAAATACCGAACATCAGAAAGAATTTAAACCGATAACAAGATAATCGTTTCAAGATACTGAAAAATAAGGAATAATTTTCAGAATTCAAAATTATGCTTTCTTTACATACTTTTAATCCAATGATTCTAATTTAAAGCTTTCATATATTAAATGAATCGAATCATTAAAAAAAGAGTAAATTTAAACACTATAATTAAATGATTTGGCTGTGAAACACGAAAAGCAATTCTAAGTAAAATTCTGATAATAGAAGGAAAATACTCAAATGGTAAAACTCAAAACTACTTTATGAAAGCTAAGCATTTTTCAATTCTATAAAGTTGCACACAACAAAATAAAAGAACAATAAGATGGAATTAATTTAAAACATTAATACTTACCGAACTGAATATTTAAAAAAAAGGAATAAATTTAAATACTACATCTCAATGATCGGGCTGAGAAACCCAACGTATATCCTTAACTAAACATTTGAAGATTAGAAAAGAATAAACTGAAACGCTGTAGCTCAAAAACAGACTAAATGAAAAGTCACGCATTCTTCGATTCTATATTATTGCACAACAAAATAAAAGAACGCCGACTTTGCATATCAAAAGAAAAAATAAATAAAAATAAAAAGCAAATGTTCAGTTTCCTGAAATTGATTATAACTTAATGGATAAATGAAATCGATAGACTAAACTCTGAACTTTTTCCGATTCCTAAACGTTTTATTGGGGCTGCCTTATCGACTACGACTAGCGGTTTACGTGAAACTTCCATTTCGACTGCAGCGAACATTTGAACATTTACGCCCTGGAAACTTTGTGGTTAGCTTTACGCGTGTAGTTAATATTAATCGTTTCACAGCATATTTATCGGATTTTAGGGGGGAAACGTAGTGACAGAACAAAGGTATTATATTTCGACTGTCAGGGAATTATTTGCTGCTGTGTAAAATTTCAGATTTATTTTGTGGCTCGCGGATATTTTATTCGTTGCTTGAAAGTTAGATTTCCGTCGTTTTGATGAATGGATTCGTGTAACAAAGAATACAGAGAGCGAGTTGGCAAAAATTTAAACGTCGCAGAAGGTCATATTTGGTATTTGTGAAGCCTTTCTTCCTATTGGACACAAGCAATAAACACTAACAATTCAAATTTTAGGTAAAGATACATTTAGAATAAATGATTATTTATAATTTTTTCTCCTTATTTTACTTTGATTGTATTTTAATTCATGTTTCTTGGTAATTAATCAAGATTTTGTGTTTAGGAAGGTTTGAAAGTGCGTATAGGAATTTGAAATTGTGTTGGTCATTTTAACATTTTTTCCTATGAAGCAGTGTACTTTGTGAAGAAATTTTGTACTCGAATTTGCTGGCGATCTTCGGAACTGTCAGTGGCTCGATATTTGTATGTCCATAAGGACAGGTCAAATTACTAGTTATAAATTCTGTATCTATTTGTGTTTAGATTTCGTTATTATATGGGCGCGGTTGTATGATTAGAAACCAAAGACCATTGAAATCCATACCAAAAAGTACAGTCAAATGCCCTAACTTGGGACACTTTTCAACATTGAGACACAATTATTATATTTAAAATAAACTTAATGTATTCTATGACCACTTACTTTATATGAAGAGCCTTAATACTTTACGAATAAGGTAATATTTTTTTCAATTACCCTTTTCCTTCTATATAATTAAAAACAAATTGCTTTGTCCCAAGTTAGGGATATCCCCCCTCCCAACTTGGGAAACTTTGTATTTGAAATATTGTCCCATATTAAAAAGCCTTTTTCCTTACTTGGTACAGCATATACATTTTTAAAACGTTTCTTCTTTATTTAAAAACAAAATACTGCACAGAAAACGCCAAGAGAAAGGGTTTTAATGAAATGCTTTGAACATGTTAATTTGATCAGAAGTTTTTAATTTTAGAAGAAATGAAACAGCTACATTTTGCATAGTTTACACTTGGAACAATAAAAATCAATACAGCATTTTAGCATATGTTGACTAATTTTAATTAATTATAGTATACTGTACATCAAAGTATAACAACTAATATTTTAGTAGTTGAATCTGAAACGTCCCTTGATCTCACTCACAAGCTTGATGACTCTTTCAACTCTTTCAAGAGGAACATTTCCCTCAATGTCTATCTCGGGTCAAAGTTCGTAGTTTTGAGCGAGTTAGCAATTGAAATGTCTTGTGCCATGGCTTAATGACGACAGCGACACCTGAGACAGTAGCCTCAGGACCACAGCCACGGAAGACTTATGGACCACGACAGGTTTCGACGTCCAGTCCGTAAACACAACAAATCGTGAGTGGAATCAGGTTTCGAACCCGAGGCCATGCCACAAAGCCACCGCGCCACCATTCTATTGTAGTGTAGATATAAAAAATCAGCAAGAGAGCGGTTTAATCAGCATTTAATGCATAATTATATAGGATATTTAGGTTACTTAGCTTAATTTTGGGAATTTGGTATCCAAATATCACAATTTTTGAAGTTAATTCATGCTCACGTGACACACGTCAAATACGCTGCACCAATTTAATTATGGAAACCAATATGCATCTTACAGGACGAAAAACATATGTCACAGCATTCGTGAAACAACGAACAATTATATTTATGGCATGTGCAGTAATGTTTGACATATAACTATGTTGTCATCATTATTGCTTCTATTAACAGTGAACGAACTGTAATATTCTAATTCTAACGGATATTTCTTTAATTTTTGATTTTATTTTTAATTTGATGCCTATTTAGATTTCATGTATGAACTAAAACTCTCAGAACAAAGTAGAAAGAGGCCAGTGTATTTCTGTCACATGGGATGTTATAAAGGAAAATGACCTTTACTTGTTTTGCCTAGAAAATAACCAGGAAAATCAAACGCAAATGGTCCATCCCAAAGATATGCTTTTCAGAAGTTCACATTCTATTTCCTAATTTTCTAAATGATATCAAGCCGAGACTCTCTGTTCCAAACAACATATACTACTATTATACTGCTCTTGCAGAAAAATATAGCAACATAAGGAAGAAAACACTCAAGTCGGTGAAATATATTTATAGCAATGACGCATAGAGATTTCAAGAGCATAAATGTAAAAACAAACATGAGAAGCATCTTGTAAAGTGTGAGGAACTGATGTTCAGAAATGACGCTACATTGCTGAATGCAGGCCTAAAATGGGCATGTATTCGACTCTACAAGCGTCGAATGTCATTCTGCGGTAGGGCTATTCACGATTATTGAACGCGTTCATAACAATCACCAATAGTCGTCTCGAATGGGAACGGAATCAAATCTGCCTTCCAATCATGTCCTACCCATGCCTAGTCAATGATAGATTTGATGATCCTGACGCCCATGATAGGATGCTGGCATATCTAAGGGCATGTCGGATTGTGATTGCGGTATGGATTTTAGCAGTTTCATACTGGAATAATTCTTCAACCCTCCATTGGACGGCGTCACAGGGGTTGAATCAGTATTCTGATGTATCGCTCTGCATTCAGAAACATAGGAATATTAATAAGCGAGATCTCACTGTCATTCCAAATCCCTCCTTTAACTATAATACCCGAAGATTGCACGCTCCGTTTAAATAGTGAAGTATTCAGTGAAAAGCCTTTCATGTGATCTTCTTGATGATCATGATCTATCATGATTATCACTAAGAGAAGAATAGTATCTCGACCATCAAAAACATAATTATCGAACTTTCAATCAGTTTACGTCGGCACTGAAGATGGATTAGACAGTGCCTAAAAGAATAATATACATTAAGTCTGGATAGGAGACCACAGTTCCAGAAAAGATTCCTTATTGCCAAGATGCAACAACAGAAGCAATGTCACTTCGAATTCGCTCCACAGACAAACTCAGATCGGCAGTGACCATCCTCTGAATTTGTCGGTCTTTCACTTCACTAGGAACAAGCCATCTCTAGCAGCTAGATAGAAAAGAGATTCCTCCGTGAACACAAATATCGAACTTTCAATCAGCTGATACACGACGCCACTGAAAACGGCTTAGACGGTGCCTAAAAGAATAATATACCGTAAGTCAGGATTGGAGACTAAAGTTCCGGAAAAGATTCCTAACGCGATACAACAGCAGACAGTTCGAATGCAGTGACACTTTGAATTCGCTTCACAGACGAACTTAGATCGGCAATGACCATCCACTGAAATCGTCGATCTTTCCCTTCACTAGGAACAAGCCACCTCTAGCATCTACACAGAAAAGAGATTCGTCCGTGAACACAAATATCGAACTTTTAATCAGCTGATACACGATGCCACTGAAGACGGCTTAGACGGTGCCTAAGAGAATAATATACGGCAACTCTGCATTGTTGACTACAGTTCCAGAAAGGATTCCTAATTTCCGCGATGCAACAACAGAAGCAATGTCACTTCGAATTCCCTTCGGAGGAAAAATTCAGATCGGCAATCATCATCCTCTGAATTCGTCGATCTTTCCCTTCACCAGGAACAAGCCATCACTAGCATCTAGAAAGAAAAGAGTCTTGCTTGCGAACCCCGAAGTTGACTGAAAATTCTAATCAAACTTCTTTCACGACACTCCTGAAGACAGCTTGGATGATGGGTAAGCAAATATGATACAGATTGATTGGAGGGGACAGTTCCAGAGACGATTCGTAACTTCCGCGATGGGGCTACAGAACTGGTGACAGTCGCACCAATAACCTATTTTGATCAGCCACGACTGTCTTCTGAATTCAACCATATTTCCTTTCACTTGTCGTCTGGTGTTCTTAAATTACTACCTTCAAAAAACCATCTCTGTCACAAATTGCACATATTTTCGACATTTCCATACTTTCATTTTGCTATTTGGCAAGAGCAAAATTCTTTCTCTCACAGCCTTATGATCCTATCCGGTTCAAACACATTGAACTTCACATAATCTGGCTTTTGTTTCTTTGAGGCATTCAGTAAAGATTTAATTAAAATATCAATGTATAGAACTGTTGGCTTTTTGATTGACATTCATAAGACTCTGCTAAGACTAAAACAAACATTTATTAGAACATTAAAAAACAACTATTACACTTCGTATCTGCGTACAACGTAACATCGTTCAACAGTACTCGTACTCATCTCGTCTCTCTCTCATTTTTAAATCAAATTCACAGTAAGTCAACATCTGTCTGTAGCCACTGATCTGATATCATACACTGTTATAACATTAAATAAGTTGCAGTCATGCTTTTGTCAGGCATAAATATTAAATACGCTTACAGAACTCCCTCAAGTAAAACTTTTCAGATTTTCATTCCTTTTTCTTAGAGCACTTAATGTACAAAATTTAGAATATTTCAAATTAAACTTCAAGAAAAATGTATTATTTTATATGTTGGTTGGCATACTTAAATACAGTTCAAATTATAAGGAAAATAATCACATCCATGAACTTTTTCAGTATCAATGCTTAATTTTCTAAACATATTTGAAATTAACAGAATATCCACTAACAATATTTTACAAATTCTTGTAATATTTGGTAAATCAAGGTGCTACCAAAGAATCCAATGAAAATGTTATAAAAAATAAAGGATAGTAATAATTACATTTTTGTATTGCTTTCGAAATCGTTCTCAAAGTGTCTAATCTTCAATAAATGATAAGTAAAAAGTAAGTTGAGAAAATGGCTTATAAAATAGTTCCAAATAGTCAAGAAATTCTATTTACCAGCTAACCTTTTTTGATTATTGTATATTAAAAATAAACAGTTTTCAAATATTTTGTTATTTCTTTCGTAAAAATGATATGGCGAATTTTCTGTTTTATTTATTTGGGGTAATATAGACCTTCTATGGCCGGAACCAATTTCCGGTGTAGTGCTTCGTTAAAGGGAAAACACAAGTGGATTCTCAGCAATGAAGTTTTGGGTATCCAAAATAAACATAACAGAAAACTCGTCCACTATACTGAATGCCAATTTTATTTTGAAATCGAGATTCAGTCATTGGACGAAAATATTAGAAATTTAATCATCTGAATTTTTGTAACCTGTAATGCAACTTTGGAGCTACTTACTGCAAATTTACTGCTATTAAATTTATGTAAAGCTGAATGTTAAGTTTGTTTTGTATGTTCCTGTATGAATATAAAAAATATACATCCTTTTTAAATTAAATTCTGGCATTTTTATTATTTAATTACATACAGAATAAAAACTTCTAAAAAAATTAAAAAGACTAATCTTCTTACTGGCTGTTAGAATTTTCTATAAAACTAACATATTAAAATTGTGTTTCACTCTCTAAATTAGAAACTCTAGAAAACCATTCTTTTATTTAAAAACAAATAGAATCGCCAGGGGTTTACCGTAACCTCGGAATGTAAGAATTTTAATTAACTAACTGAGTCATGATGAATAAGAAGAAAACATTTGCTACTCTATTCTTGTTTCTAATCTTCCGTGTATCCCTGTGTGGAAAATGAATTTTAGTAGACAACATGCTTTACTCTGTAAGAAACAATAATAATTTAAGAAATCATTAACAATGTAAATTTTTAACCAAACAGGTTTTGCAAAATCTATCTTTTTATGGATTTCGAGTTCTTTGTTGTTGTTAAAAAGTGCAGTAGTTTCGTTACATTCTTTTATATTTTGACGTAGACTTACGTCTCTCCATAGTGGTGTATTGGTGCGTCGGGAAAGGAAAAAATTATGACGCTTTTCGTGGTATTTTTAAACGTTTATATCTCCGAAACCAAATAAGATAGAGAGTTGGATTTAATTTTATTGAACTTTTAGACAGACTATCCAAGTCATTAGGCAATTCATTTATCGATCTTACGTTCACGCGAAATATTACTCAAGAATTGTTGAATTACGTTGAATGTCGTGGTAACATTAAACGCTTATAGCTCCGCAACCAAATAACAGAGAGAGTTGAGTTTAGTTTCATTTAACACGGAAAAGTAGACATTGAAGATTGCAAAAATAATTTTAGAATTTGTAATTATGGTTTAGTCACAGTAGAGTTTCAAAGTTGATGAAAATCACTAAAATTTTGATGACGTCACAGCGACCGATGCGCGCGCACGCATGGTTTGTGAGCAGGATATTAACTGGATTTCAACAGGCTGATAATTAATTAATTCTCATTAATTCATTCAACAGAGAAAGGTCATAGGTCAAAGTCACATAGAGCTACTTTAGTCACAATTAAGTAATTGATAATTAATTGTCCTTAATTAATTATCATTAACAATTGTTGATTTAATTGAGCTGTCCTTTCCATCGATTTAATTGAGTTGAGTTGGTTTTAGTTTCATTTAACAGAGAAAGGTCATAGAGCATAGGTTAGGTCAAAGTCCCATAAAGCTACTTTAGTCACATAGAACAAATTTAGTCATAGAAAGTCACAGTTGATTAAGGTAAGTAAGTCTACGCCCCTCAATCCCAGAGGCCATTTCTCAGAGACGGCCTCCCGTCGAATTTTTTTTCATTATTTTTATATTTGTATCGATATTGTGTAATGTTTTGATTGATATCAGACTTGTTTCTTAACCTGTATTTTACCATTGCCCTATACATAGGACAGCACAGATTTGTCGAATTTTCAAAGCCAATATCGCATTTTTAATTTATATTCCGCTTCTAAAGTATATTTTAAGATTGATAAGTGCTATTTATTATCTTTTTAAGTTGAATTTTGATTATTTTTAAATTTTTAAAGAATTTTGAATTTAAGTTTGGCTAATTTTTGCAACTTTATTTGACAAGAATTATATTTTTCTTTTAAATAATTATGAGAAAAAAATACAATTTCCTTTTTCAAATTTATTCATGGCATGTCTTATATGTTATTTCTGATTAAAATTTGCAAACAAAAAGCTATATTCAAATTGGTTTTATAAAGGTTTTAGGTGCCGTCCTATATATAGGACGATAGTAAAATCCCCTACTATGCACATCCATACAAAGGCGTTTGAAATTCCGGGAATAAGGATTAGAATATCTATGTTTTACTTATTTCAAATCTCAATAGCATCTAGTTTGCTTGGAACATGAACCTGTAGATGTATCTTGAGTAATATATTTGTTCTGTTTCTTTGGTCGAGAGTTTTGGTCACGTGTTGACGCTATCTTTTGTAGGGAAAAGAATACTACTGTTCGAGGTGTGATCTGATTTCACATCCCCTCTTTCCAGAACAGAATTGGAAATTAGTCGGAGATTTTTAACTGAAGAAGCTTCTGAGTATTTAATGCCATTGGCCGATGAGTATGATGATAGTGATTTTTAAATTATAATATCACCACATATTCCAGAAATTGTCACTGATGAATAAAATGCTGATGATACCTGTAGCAGCATTGAACATGGTTGCGTTTGACGAAAAGATTCAAGAAGAAGCAGATGGAACAATTGAAATTTTAAAGGAAAAAAGATGCTGCTGAATATGCTTCAACACCTATATGGACCACCAAATCACCATGGATCACCAAAATTTTCATCAGCTCCTAATTATTTTACGGATATGATTTCAGGAAAATGACCGTGAAACTTCTCGAGATGATGGCTGAAAATGTGATTGTCCAGCTATGGTAGAAGGTAACAAGCATACTTGACAGAAAAATATTCACGATTTTTGTACAAAATTCTAGGAACTGTAACAAGTTTTGGGAATTATTTTTTATGGCGGATGTTACATTTTACTCAGAGAAAAAAATGTAGTGGGGAAATGCTTCTGATACTGGAACAACGCTTGTTAGTCAAACTATGTCAAGAAAGCGATACTTAGATATCAAGAGTTATTTATACTTCAATGACAATACTGCTATTGATTCAGATTGCTATTAGAAAGTACGTCCAAATTAGAAATTGTTGAATAAAGTTTTATAATAGTTTGGTATGTTTTCTGAACAATTAAGTAATGATGAATGAATAGTCCGCTATTTTGGAAGACATGGATGCAAACTGTACATGAAAGGAAAACCCGTAAAATTTGGACTCTCATCTTTCGATGTTATATCCTTCTCGTATTATACCATATCAGGCAGTAGAGCAATTGTGAAAACAAATGTGGCATGACTATGAAAAGAAAGAAAAGAAATCATTAGCCCAACCAGTCGTTGAAAACTGGCTGTATTTTGTTGAAACTCCTGCAAACCACAAAATTTATAAGGATAACATTTTTACGTCGTGTGATCTTTTTGGTCTCTCAGAAGCAAGCGTTTCTTTGCTACGGGAACAGTTAAGGAAAATAGAATGATAAAATGCCCTTTAATAAAATCGCAGCTGTTCCATGGATTGACAATAGAGTTGTCTCATTGATCATCAATTTTGACAACAAAAGAGGCTTTGAAAAAGTAGAAAGAAGAATGAAGGGTGGAAAACAGAAAGTAGACATACCATTGTGTGTTGTTTCGTATAACTTGAACAAAATTTCGTATATTTCGTAAAAATTATAGATTTGTTGGACAATCTCATAAAAACATATTTTTCATCCATGCACGAAAAAAGTGATATTGACCATTATTGAAAAATGCATTTGACACATCACTGGTTGCACTGGTTTAGAAACATTAAAAACGTTTCCTCCAGAACAAGTTGTAGAACTCTTCGAATTTCTTCGACATTTTACAATAGGATTTACCTAGGATTGTGTGTGCCTCGCAATGTTGCAAGAATGAGTTTGGGCATTCGAAAAAAAAAAAAAATCCAGATTACTTCAAATTCCAAAGTGAACCCTTTCTAGTAAATGGAAAACAACGCCAATGACAGCTTAAAAACTGTACAAGAAAACCCTTAACTATTTGCCAAAAAATGTAATTTAGGACTTTGCTTTGAATGTTTACTACCATTTCATGTAAACCAAGATGCTTGACTGCAAAGCATGTAGTAGTGGATTGTACCATCGTCCTATATATAGGACAGCTTGCAAAAAGACAACCGATAAAGTTTTCTTAAGTTTTTTAACTCTATACGTTTGCTTGATGTCTCATTAGTCTGTGATAGAATTTTTTTGGAAAAATATTAATTTTTTCTTAATGTGGTAAAATATGTGTTAAACCAGCTGGAGTGGTCTCTCTTAAACTTTCTCGTATACTTTCCCAAAAAGGTGCTGTTTCCCTTCCCCCCGCGTGGATAAAAAATTCGAACCTACTGTAACCCAGAATCCAATGACTGTCAGAAGGTTTCTCATTGTAGATTATAATGATTATAAAATATTTACGTAAAGAATCAAATTCAAAGAGATGCGTAGCGATTAAATCCTACCCGATTTTCCACTCTTACCGTCTCAAGGACAAAGTGGCGTAATCCTCCCGCGTGCACAGGCATTGGTACCAGAGATTGTTACCAGCACGCATCCGCATGGAGTTTGTTTCAAAAGTGAACAAGTATGCGATTATACGGATAGACAGACAGTCAGCCCGTCGACGGATTTGGCCCAACATTTTATACGGACCTACATTCGTGACGATAAAACTGTGTACCAAATTTTATCCATCTAGCTATTCAAGTTTTTGAGTTATAGTGTTCGCGTGACCGCGGACAGACAGACTTCCCCTAAACGGATTTTGTCCAAAATTTGATAGAAACCTACAAATTATGTGTAAAGACCTTATACCAAATTTCATCCCCGTAGCTCTAATAGTTTTCGAGTTATCGTGTTCACAGACAGACATAATTCCAAAATTGTGTTTTCGGTCTCGGGGAAGTCTAAAACGTGGAGATTCGACAAAATCTCGAGTTCGAATTTTTTGACGATTGCAATACTTTCTCTTTGTATACTTCATATACAGGGTGTCCAACAAAGGACTCCCTCATTTTAAAATTAAATAACTCGGCAACGGAGATCGATAGAAGAACGAAACCAGTGATATGCTTAGTCTGAAAGCCGTAA
>BGPR01000088.1:64328-76069 GCA_013235015.1 Araneus ventricosus | reverse complement strand
TAAGCATATCACTGGTTTCGTTCTTCTATCGATCTCCGTTGCCGAGTAATTTAATTTTAAAATGAGGGAGTCCTTTGTTGGACACCCTGTACGAGAAAGTAAAAAAGTGTAAAATGTAAGCTGTATGGTAGGAATAAAATGAAACAAATGGTTGACTGCTAAGAAGCAATGTTATATTTTTTTACTGATTTTTAAGTTTAATTTTGCACCAATTATTATCCACCGTAGTTACATTGGTAGTTTAAAATTTCTATTATAATACGAGTTTCTATGTAGGACTACTTCCGTTAATGTAAGTGTGGACAGAGAGTTTGGGGACTGAGAGAAAGCAAGAATAGATTACACTGCGGGTGGTGGATCGGGACCACAAATCTTGTCTTTGAATGACTTGAAAAGACTTAAAATCACTCTCCTGTTTCTTCGTCAAAATGTCTGTTTCAGACGAATTTTGTCTAACCCATCATTTATAATCGATTTTGGGAACATATCTGAAAGTTAATAGTATTAAGCAACTGCCAAATCTCACCAAAACGTCATCATAGCGAAATCAGAGCTGAGATCTGCTTGGCAGAACCCGCAGTTCGCCAAGTAAGCTCAAGGGGCCGCTATGGGAAGGAAGTACCTAAAAGTCTTTTGCTGTTGTAGAAACTCTTTATTTTGCTGCTGAAATCGTAGTCTTAAGAAGAGATCTTGGATTTCACTTACCAGTAATCCAAAGGCTATTTCGAAATATTTTACTCCATTAAGTAAAAAACAACAACAATGATTACAATGTCAGAATTTATTTGCCGAATAAACTGAGAAACAAGAATCTGTAATTAAATATTTTTCATTCTTCCGCAAATATAGGCAGACACATGGAAGAAAAGACAGATTCTCCTTCAGTGCAATAGATTTTGTCCAAAATTTGATATAGGCTTCTGGCTCAAAGACCAAATTTTATTCGTATAACTCGTTTCATTTTTTTTGTTATAATTTCCTTAGACTGACAAATAGACCGACAGACAGATACGCGTAATGATATACAGTCGACGATCGTTATAACGACCACACATTATAAAGACCATTCCATTATAACGACCAGTGATAAAATCCCCAACTGTGTTTCCCTATGCACTCTATGTTATTTTACTTCCGGTATAACGACAGTCCAGTGTCGTCTAACCCCAATACAATGTCCAAATTCAGTGAACACTCTTCCCGGTATTTTTCCAAAAAGAGCATGTTTCTAAACGTAAATTACCGTGATTATTGTATTGCCAAGCTTTGTAGATGCAGAGTCTTCAGTGTTACAGTTCAACTTTGGCAGGGGGAATTACCACTCACCACAGCGCGGAAATTAGAATAGCCTAGAATAAAAAAAATGTTTCAAGTGCTATTGAGACCTTAAAATGTTTTTTTTGAAAGGCAGAACATTATTTATCATCTTTAACTGAAATGGAAAATTATGTTTTGCAAAAAGCACATATGCAGAAAAGACAAACAACCATTTTTGATTTTTCTATAGAAAATAAATGTTTTGTAAGTATATAACACCCTTTATTTTCTACTTTAAAATCTGTTTCAGAAATATATTTTTAATTGATAAAATTTTATTTTTAATACCAATGATCAAAAATAATTTGAGTATTTAGTTGAAATCTCCTTATAAATCGCCTATTTTTACGGAAGTGCTGAGAGTGCATGTGTAGATTTTTTAATTATATCCACTATAGCGACCACTCGTTATAAAGACCTTTTGCTGTGGGACGCAGAGGGTCGTTATAACGAGCGTCAACTGTAATTCCAAAAATGTTTTTAAGGACTTAGTGAGATCTAAGCATGAGAGTCCCTAGTAGCACAAAGATATTGTACAATATTGTATAATATTGTACAATATCATATAATATCGAGCAATATTGTACAATATCGGACGACATGTTGTGCTACCTGGGTTCATCAAAATCACTGGGAGGAATTTTTTGGCAACTGAAATATTTTCTCTCCGTATGCAAAGAATTAAAAAACACAACAAACAATCTTTGATTACAATGACTGCATTCTTGGCCTCCTAAACTGAAAAACAAGATTCTTTAATAAAATATTCTCCATACTCCAGTGCAGATAGACAAAAGATTTCAGCTGTTGAAAAACTGCTCTTCACTTTTTACTCTTGTCCTCACCATCCTTTCCATACACGCATAAACACATCCTTGCCATTTAAGAAGTAAAACAAGGCTCTCAAGCAATAAAAGATATGCTCCCCCCCAGAAAATAAATTCGAGGACATCGACTCTGTATCACTCTCTTGGCGAGAAACAAGAAAGGGAGAGAGAAATCAATGAAATAAAAGAAAGACGAGTGAAATCCGCATGTGGATTTGCACGATGTTCGGTGATATCGAGTTTATTTGAATTTCAAGACGATGCAAACTGCGAAGCGGGTGGACGAATGGACCCAGAAAGAGATTCGATTCGGATGGTCGAACGCACCCTTCCCCCCCTCCAAGAAGGGGCTGTTGGTGGGAAGTTGGAGAGTGGAAATTTAAGGCAGAGTAGGGGATTTTGGGTATCTCGAAAACTGTAGAGCTTTCTCATGTGTAAAGGTGGGATCGTGTTCCAGATGCAAGTGCTTTTCGGAGAAATAGGGGTTGTCTGGAGAATGGATTCGTTTCTTTTGATGCAGTTTTAAGGTGTCTATTTCTTCATGTTATTTCATTGATCATTGTTTTAGTGCGGAATTTAAAATTAAAATCCTCTTTCAGTTTTACTTATACATGGATATTCAAAACAACTGTTGCACCGGTTGCAAATAGCCATAACTTTCTTGTCAACAATGGCAGTTAAAAATAATTTAAAACAAAAGAAAAGAATGGTTAAAGTTTTGTTTGGATTCCTAATGATAGCCCTATGCAACTTCCGTTGACCACATGGACAACCTCCATGCGGTAGTCCATTTAACTGCTTCTCGGTCTCTGGTTTCGCAGTGAAACCACATATTGAGGATTTGTTACTGCGCATGGGCGAAACATAGCGTAATTTTTCTTTCATAACTTTAGAGCCAGACATATAGGTCAACTTATATAAAAATTCCAGTTCAATACCGTTAGTATTCACAAAGATATCGGCATTGCAAGAGCTAAATTACTTTTGATCTCTAAGAGAAACAAAATGATGAGGGTTCTTGCACAAATTGATATTTTTTAAAATTGAATCTTCGAAAGTAATATTGAATTGTATGAAGGTTGAATATCCTAAATACTTGGGTATGCTTATAAATTAAATACATAGTTTAAATGACATTTCGTTGACAACTTATTCGGAGGAAAAATAGCCCGTTACGTTTCATTTGTTTCACTGTGAAACCACAGATTTCTTGAAAATAAAAAATGCTAAATTTTTTTTTCCTTTGCATATTTATGATCAGCTACATGTCTAATACTCATTTTTGAAATAAATTTAGTAATTTTTAAAACTAAACATGTAGTGAACTTGAAATGGTTAAGGTAGGTACTAGGTACTGTGAAGCATGCTCTATAATCATTAAGCCATAGATGCGGGTTCGATAGCCCCATGTATGTTCTGTATATGGTATGGTTTGTTTAAACTAATTTTCCAACATTAGTTTAAACAAAATTTTGTAACAACGCTTTTCCTTTATACAGAGTTCCCACTTATATCCGTTACCCCCCCCCCTTAACTTCTAATCGGTGACAGCTTACGCCATAAAGTTGCTGTCGAGATATAATAAAAAGGCTATGCGCTACTCGATGAGACAACTTACAACGCCATCTATCGGCAAATTCTGAAATTAGCTGTCCTATCTCGTTAACGGTGAAAGATACGAGAAAAAAGTCAAATAGAAAGTTGGAGAGCACTCTCAATTTAGTACGAAAAGATACCTTGCGCACATTAATACTCAAATCAGAATGTTAAAAATAAACATTTGTTTGATTGTGATTTTCAACACTATGGCGTCGTGAAACGCGAGCGAAGCGAGAAATCCAGTCCAGAGTGCAAATGTGTATAGTGGCTAACGGAGAACATTTTGAACAATATAAATAAATGATCCAGAAGACAGGGACGTGTCTCAGTTTCTTTCTTCCACTCTTTATGACATGACAATCTTCGAAATCGTGACCAAACAAATGTTCATTTTTTGCATTCTTTTTTGAGTATTAATGTGCACAAGGTATCTTTACTAAATCGAGAGTGCTCTAAAATTTTCTAATTCACTTTTTTCTCGTATCTTTCACTGTTAATTCACCGCTAATTCCAAAATTTGCCGATAGATGGCGTTGTAAGTTGTCTCATCGAGTAGCGCATAGCCTTTTTTACTATACCTAGACACCAATTTTATGGCCTAAGCTGTCACCGTTTAGAAGTTAAGGGGGTGTAACGGATGTAAGTGGGAACTCTGTATAACCTAATGCAACAAAATATCAAGATTATGAATAATCAGCGTAGATATTTTAATAGCTGTCGTGCGTCTAATCAAAATTAAATTTTTGATTTTTCAGTTTATTTCTATTTAATGCTTTAACATATTTCAAAACATTGGAGTTCCTTTCCACCAATTGTTTTCAGGCTACATTCTTTGATTGAGTGATGTTAAAATATTTAATCATAAAATGATGCAATTAAGCCAGAGCAAAACAAAACATTCTTATAAAGCCTAAGATAGTACAGGGCTTTGAAGTTTTGGAGTAGAGGCCCGAAGCACCTTTAAATTTTTTATATGAAATTACTATTAAATTTACAAAAGTTTCTGTGAATATTTCATTCTAAAGTAATCCTAAGTTACTTCAAGTGCTGAAAGTAATTCAAGTTGATTAATTTTATAGAAAAACCGTATTCACTAATCCTAACACAGAGAAACCCCAACACAAAGTATTTCAAAGATTTTCTTGGGTTTTAAACAAATGGCAGAAATACGAATAAAATTTAACTGACATCTCATCTGTCTCTAATTAACCCTTTGAACGGCAAAAATATTTCAACTGAATGCTTTGAAAACGGCCTCTCTGTAGCTAAATGGTGAACGCAAATGTTTCGGAGCCGGTTTTCGGGTAATAAACAGAGAGCAACTTTCTACGCCGGAGCCGGTTTAAGAGTAATAATCGGAGAACGACTTTCTGAAACGGAGTCGATTTTAGAATAGTCATCAGAGAGCGACTTTCTACGTTCCAGCCGGTTGAAGGGTTAAAAAGCAACTTATAGTTTCTGAACAAAAACTTCCATCAGTACTATCCTACAAAAGCACCAAAATATCGGGAATAAGGCAAATTCCTTTTCGATTTTATAATAAAGGAACTGCAACGTTCTGCACTTAAAAAAAAATAGATTTTTCAATTTCAGTCTCATAAAATACATTTCACCGATTCCAGAAATGTATAATAATTATAGGTTTTAAAAGCCGAAAGCTTATGAATTGACTTTTAAGAACGTATACAACAGGAGCTCGTATGATAAAAATGTTTTGGTTTTTTTGCATTTTTCTCAGAATATGTTTTTTTAAGTTTAGGTAGGCAAACATAGCATTCTTTTCTCTGGAAAGATATGAAAGTTTATACAATAATATTTATATTAGGCATCTATTCAATCTGTTTTTATTTATTTGGGGACTGTAATATATTTTTAAGATGTTATTGATAATAAAAGATGCGTGTTTTTCAGATTTTCAAGTTATATGATATTCAATATTTCGATTTTCATTGCATTAAAATGAAAATAAGGTCACTGTAATTATTGAATTTTTACTCACATATTATGTTTATTTTGGGGTGATTTATTTAGAATTCTTTTTCCTGAACATAATGATTTTTTTTGGTTATGAACATGCACATTTTTGAAATGCATCGCGATACATTTTCGATTTGCTATTAAAAACAAATACTTTAACTCTTTAATCCCGAGTCGGCTTTTTTCTTCTAGCCCCTTTAACACCTGGCCCTTTTGGGAGGATACGACATGAATTAGACTCTCCCGACCTGGGTGGTCATTTACCCCACCCCCTGCTATAGCCCTTCCTTAAGTCGCACGAAAATGGACTGTGATTGGCGAGGATAATCGGACCCCCTACCGCTCTTATCTCTTAAGCGAAATCAGAACGTCCCCTCCCTCAAAAGAAGCCAACCGCCTCAGACCGGCCTTCGTTTCTGTTAAGGGGAAATTTTTAGACCGCCTCTCTCGGTGTGAGAGGGTTAAAAAACAAATATTTTTTGCTGTTTTTTTATAGAAACACCTTATTCTTTCTATGTATACTATATTTTACATCACATAAAGCTTTGGTTTGGAAAAAATCCACTTTATTTACAACTCAGATTTCGACAATTTTTGTTGTTTAGAACGTCCCAGTTTCCTTAATCAAATGTAACCTCACATTATAGTTATTTTACAAGTATTGGAGCAATGCGATTTGCTGTAAACTATAGAACTCCAACTTAACAGCAAAGGTTTTCCAATTCCGATTGTTTTGAAGCTTAATTCAATGAATATTTATAAAAAACGGATTTACAAATTTACAATTTACCAACGGATTTACTAAGTATTTATTCAATAGCATGAATTTCCTTGTTAAGTTGAAAAATTATTAAATTTGATGAGTCAACTAGATGATTTGTAACTAATTTGTACAGTTAAGATAGAAGAAACACTTATAGAATCATTTATGAAAATTCTTGTCTTTTTATCCATCAACGTAGACATATTTTTAACGATATACAAAGCTTGCGGATAATACCGCACTAATTTTTGACGGAGAGAAGTGCTATTCATATGCAATTTTATAATAATTAATAGTTAATTATTATAATAATTAAAATAATTATTAATCAGTATAATTATAATAATTATCTGTTATTATTTAGAGTTATTAATTTAATAGTAATTTTATAACAATTAATACGTATTAAACATCGTTGAATTACAACTAATTTAAACCCATTCATTATAACTTATATTTATATTGCCAGCGAAATATTATGATAAATTTGAGTAAATACCGAAATAACTACAATTTCTACGTTGCCCGATACAAGAGTGGTGAAAATTTGTTTTATAGTATTAAAAAAGTTTCAGAACAAACACCATTAACGAAACAATTTATAATTCAGTTCAATCAATTAATAAGAACAAGTATTTATATAACCCGCAACAATGTATGAAATAATCGAGACGCAATATCTACGTTACCCTATGCTAACAGGGTACAAAATATTTTAAATAGTTTTAAAACTGTTTGAGACAAATAAATAGTTGAAGATTCTTCAAATTAACATATCAGATACTTCAAAACTAATTTGGGAAACTTAATTATATGATAACAATTACTCGTGACATGCCATCAATTTAAATACGAGAGAGTTATAATCAGTATAGATAAAAACAACATACAAATTGAGTACGCTATCTCAGATAATAAACACGGCATCGAGTGTCTCAGGTTAGAGCACATTAACCATTAAGTGACAACTCCAATCAAGAGACAGCGTCACTGAAAATGCCAGAGGTTGCTACTGCACTTGACAACTGGACAAAGAATCGGGCTTCTGATGGTGACATATAAAGTTTCTTTGACAAGTATCTGGCGGCAAGCAACAAAAAGTGACAAAAATTAAGTTTCTTCGAAAACTCATACCCTTAGGTCACATTAACTCTGGATTGCGAGTCGATGTCATTTTGATGGCTGGCGGTCGAAGAATTAATTTGAAGCCAAGCAAAAAAGAGCCAAATAATAAGGCAATAATGGGTATTGCGTTCGTAACTGTATGAATAAAATCATTGGTTGGATATGTAATCGAAGTAAATTTTTAAGTATTACATTTTTATTTTGTTGATATTATTTTTTAACAATATTTTTGTGCTAATGAAATTGTGTTAAAATCTATCAGAATTTTTAAAATAATTTGTATACATTTTTCACCCTTGGTTGCATTATTTAAAAAACGCCGAATTGTGAAATATGCAATTCATACGATTTAAGTTTGTTGAACTACTAGTAAATAATTAAAACGCATCGCAAATTGAATTTGCAATAGTTTTAAATTAAATATTTTATCTATTATACTAAGTTATACATGACATACATTTTAGATGTGCAATACTGAAAAAATCCTTAATTTCATTTTGAATACCTACCTTAGAAATTGCTGTTGCTAGTTTTAAAAAGGTTCAACTCATTTTATAGGTTATAGATAATCTAAATAAGTTTCATAGAATACTAACTGTAGAACTGTTTAAAAATTAAACTAATGGTTTATCTTAGTATATAACGGGCTGTAATTATATTCAATTATTTTCTTAAGTAAAACATATATTTAATTATGGAATTTGAAACGATAATTTAAATATCTCAATTAGTTAAAGAGCATATATTCATTAATAGATAGGCGTATTTGGTCTCCAGTAGAATTACTTTCCGTTTAATTTATCATTTCCATTTATTTTGAGTTTATATTTTATATAAAACATATATTTAATTGTATACTTAGGAAGATACATTTGTATGTTTCCATTCGTAAAGAAAGAATGCGTTCAATGATACAACTAGACCAGGGGTCGGCAACCTGTGGCTCGCGAGCCGCATGCGGCTCTTTTCATGAAAAGTTGCGGCTCTCCAGTTCCATACGAAAAAACAAATAATTTATTATCAAAACCCTTAAAAAATAAGACAATAAATTTTTAAGTACCTAATTTCTCAATAGCTTCTATTTTCATAATCTTTAACATGACCGTAATGGGATAAATTTGAACTATTGTTTTGCTCTTAGATATGAGACTCCGTAACCATGTTTATCTTTCAGCCAATTGGATTCCATTTCCGTCTCACCCAAACAGCCACCGTCTAGAGTCTAGACAACAAGTCTAGACTCTAGACGTGTTGTCAGTCAGTCATCCTCGGATAGCACGGCCGACGTTACGTTGCATGTGTGTTAATTTAATCGCTTGCGGTTTTTGCGTGTCTATTTGCTTGTTGTTTCAATAAGAATACGATTTAGAAGCGAATTATCTTCTCAAAGGTATGTACGCGTATAATGTAATAAAATCAGTAACAGAATTGGATTACATATCTGAGAATCGTGTTAACGAAGTAATAATGGTAAATAAATTGTTTGCCGTTTTAGATAGCTAAGTAAAATTTTTAAAAATCATTTTTTCAGCTCCGCCGCCAGCATGGCATCTGGTAGAAAAAAGAGAACTGAAGAAGAAAACCGAGAATTCAATCAGGATTGGACGGAGTGGTTTGCATTCATATGCAACACAGATGGCCTTCCGACTTGTCTCATTTGCCACGAAAAACTCGCACACAATAAGAAGTCAAATTTGGAGCGACACTTCACTACAAAACATACCCAGTTTGCTGGTAAATATCCACCCGGTGTTGCACGAAAAAAGCCGTTGAAGAGCTCCAAAAAACAGTCAAGTTCCATGCTAAGTAATTGGGCGCAATCTTCAAATAATGTAAATCTGGCAAGCTTTGCAATATCATTAGAAATTGCAAAAAGAGGAAAACCATTCACAGATGTTAAGTACTTCAAAGATTATTTTATACGTGCATCTGAAGAAGTGTTTCGTGATTTTAAAAACAAAGCAGAAATCATGAAAAAAAATCAAAGATTTGTCATTATCTGCTAAAACAGTACAAGATAGAATTGCTAAAATGTCTTCAAATGTAACACATATGCGTCTTGCGACATAAAAGACACGACACAAGTTACCCTTTTCGTCAGGTATATGACGCCCCAAGGTCCGAAAGAAGAACTGCTAGGATTGCTACCGCTCTCAGGGCAAACTCGTGGAGAAGATATAGCAAATGCTGTGCAAAAATGCCTGGAAGACAATGGAATCGATATAAATAAAATCGTTTCTATAGCAACTGATGGAGCCAGAAGTATTACAGGAATACATAGAGGGGTAACATCAATTCTTCAGAAAAAAATAAACCTCGAAATTCTAATGTTTCACTGCATAATTCATTAAGAAGCGCTTTGTGCCCAAACATTTCCGGCCGAAATAGTTGAGGTCATGAACTTGGTAATTAAGATTATTAACAGCATCTTGGCAAAAGCACTCTATCATCGCCAGTTTAAAGATTTCCTTGAAGAAATAGATAGCCAGTTTTCTGACCTACTTCTGCACAATAAAGTGCGATGGCTTTCCAGAGGTAACGTATTGCAACGTTCTGCTTTGTGCTTGAGTGAAATAAAAACATTCCTCAATGAAAAAAGCGCTGGCCATCCCGAATTGGAAGAAGACAGCAATTGGCTGCAAAAATTCAATTTCATGGTAGATACCACAATGAAACTAAATGAACTAAATCTAAAACTGCAAGGAAAGGGCAACCCAGCCTACACCTTGCTTGAAGAAGTAGTTTGTTTCGAAAAAAATTACTTCTTTTTGTTGAAGACATGGAGAGCGGTAAATTACTTCATTTTAAAAATCTGAAGCAATATCGCGATGAGACCAATACAACTATTGACAAGAATTACTTCAGCATAGCTTTAAAAAACATGAAGTATGGATTCGCTGAGAGATTCGAGCAATTTAAAACAAACAAAAGTACTCTTTCGTTCATAGTAAATCCTCTCAACACAAATACAAATGAGATCAACATTGAGCCATTTGGAATTGATGCTGGATCGCTTCAAATGCAATTGCTGGATGTGAAAACCAAAGACTTGTGGAGTGGAAAATTCACAGAACTCAAGAGCAATTTGGAAGAGTTGGAGGTCCAGAAATGCATGCACATCGCGCAGCACAAGTGGACAACTTTAAAAGAAATTCCGCGAGTTGAGGCCCTCATATTCGGCGCATGGAATAATCTTCCAGAATGCTACAGTGAGGTGAAGAAGTTGGCATATGGAGTGCTGACGATCTTCGGGTCGACATATTCGTGCGAGCATGCGTTCTCTTGCATGAATATAATAAAAAGTAAAGTTAGAAGTCAACTACCAAATAAAAATCTAGAGTCGTGCTTGAAACTTAAAACAACAAGTTATAAGCCAGATTTAATCAAACTTTCAAATGGCATGCAAAGCCAATGCTCCCATTGATGTAACCATCTATATGTGTGTTTTTATATGAATAAATATTATTCCGTATTTAAAGCCGTTTATTTTAAATCAAAAATCAAATATATATAAGCAAATACTATAATATTGAAACAAAAATTTTTAGTGGCTCTTTAAAAACTGGAAAATTTTGTAAATTGCAACTTTTGGCTCTTCCGTTTCAATAGGTTGCCGACCCCTGAACTAGACGTATTCAGCCTTTTGTTATATAACTTTCCATTTACATACCAGTTTATTGCACTGTGTGAAGCATGATGAGACTTCTTACAAAACAACATATTTATTGACAATTTACATTCAATCCAGACACATTATATTCATTGAATTCAAATTCCTCTTAAAAAATATTTGTTCTTCCTTATTGCTAGACAACGTTCGCTAAAGACAAATATGACGCTGCCATTATATTTTTATTATCTTTTGAAATATATTCTTGCCAAACGATTTTTAATTTGATTAATTTCTTTTCTGGGCAAAAAATTCTTTTGTTAAAAACATTTAATAATTAATTCATTCATTGAATTCAAATTCCTCTTAAAAAATATTTCTTCTTCCTTGTTGCTAGACAACGTTCACTAAAGACAAAAATGGCACTGCCATTATATTTTTATTATCTTTTGAAATATGTTCTTGCCAAACGATTTTTTATTTGATTAATTTCTTTTATGGCCAAAAAATTCTTTTGTAAAAA
>BGPR01000088.1:48027-64318 GCA_013235015.1 Araneus ventricosus | reverse complement strand
TTTATTTGATTAATTTCTTTTATGGCCAAAAAATTCTTTTGTAAAAAACATTTAATAATACATTCATTGATTTCAAATTCCTCTTAAAGAAATATTTCTTCTTCCTTGTTGCTAGACAACGTTCGCTAAAGACAAAAATGGCACTGCCATTATATTTTTATTATCTTCTCAAATATATTCTTGCCAAACGATTTTTTTTATTTAATTAATATCTTTTATGGCCAAAAAATTTGTTTATTTAATTAATTTCTTTTGTAAAACATTTTAATAATACTCTAGGAATTAATAATTTTACAAATGTATATATTTTTTATTTGCTACAAATATCACATCAGACATGTTAAACTGCTAGAGGGAATCAGAACTACAAAACAACGTCGAATAGAACATTTCCTGTACATTTCCCTACTCGTCAACCAAAGCAACATTGGCCATTTCTGACCCATAGATTCAAGATTCACCGTGGAAGTGGTGAGTGACTCCGACTAAATCGAAAGGTCGATCAAGTGACATTTCGACTAAGGAATTAAGACACTCTCGCATATGCGCTTCACAATCTTGCATCATTTCGTGAATCACTATTCGTAAACTTCGAATCATTTCAAATATGAATTGAAATTAAGAATATCTTAAAAACTTGAATGGATGTCAAGACCAGATTATTGGCATAATAAAAAAAATTGTGATGTCTCTTGAGAATTTTACTTAATTTATACAAGATTTACGAAAACTTTTTAAGCAAATAAATTGCAGCCTATTATTTTACATCTGTAGAATTAATTTTCACTAGGAAACATTTTTGATGCAATTTCTTTTTTAACCGTTTTCAGTGTTTATAATGTTTTTTCGGGTCGTCTTTAAAAACCATTCGGGAAAATTTATTTTATTTCTGGTCAATTAAACAGCTTTTTTTGAGAAAAATGTTAATAAATTAATCTTTTGAAAAGCTATTTGAACAATAAAGTTGGCGTAAACTAATTAAAAAAATATTTTTTTCAAAAATTAATTATTTATACTTATTCCTCAAACAGAACTATAAAACAAAAGAACAGTTTGTTGAAAAAGAGCTTCTAAAAATTTCTTAAGATGCGAAGAAAGTACTTTGCTGAAACAACTATGATGCATCAGATAAAAGTAATCACATGGCTTGGAGCTAATAATTCCAAAATAGAAAAAAGAACTTTAAAAAATTATTTTTAATAACATTTTTAATTGGCTCAGCTGCTGCCTGAAACAAGTGTTATCATTATTCATCGAAACATACTTAAGATGTCCTCTGTGACGGACAAAAAATAAATTAACATAGTTTCGCAGTGACACTTTTATATGATGAATACTACATAAAGAAAGTAAATTGATTTTTAAAAACTAATCTCGTTACTGATCCATAAATTTATATTCTTCACTTCTGAATTTTATTCTTCGTTCTACAAAAAAGGATAAATATTGAAAAGACGGCTCAAAGCATAAATCCCTGTTCATTAAAATGTTACTTTTTTATTATTATAGTATAAATATATAATTAATTATATTTTAAACACGCTCCGTGGCAAACAATAAGATTGTTTTTTAAAAAGGTCTTCACGTAGTTTGGTTGATTAGAATGAAAATTCAGGTTTATAAGAGAATTTTGTAGAATTAGGCAAATGTATTTTTTTTCGCAGTTGATGTTTAACTCATCTTTCTGAAATTTGCTCATAGAATATAGGCAAAAAAAATTAGCAATGAATATTAATTCCCTTATTGATTTTGCTAAAACGGTACCAAAATTTGATAGATTTCTGTATGAAATGCTTAGAAATCTTTGCACTCCTGTACATAAATATCTCGAAATATTGTTACGAACCTATAATATCGCTTTCCCATAAAATTTGTCTTATGGTTGGAAAGACACATTTACAGAGGTTTTATGGGATGTTAGAGGAAGTGCCATCCAATGACCCCCACCTTTAAGACAAACTTGGCGACCATTTGGCGACAAAATGAAGGTCCTCTAAAATACTAGAATTGTCGTCCCATTTTTATTAAGAACACAGATATAGAAATTTACTAGACGATTCTAGGTGACGTCCCATCCTTTCTGGAAAGGTATAAAAACCCGGAGGTGCTGAGACGAGTGAACGTCTTTGTAATAGGTTTGAAGGTCTTTGGAGTTCTGTTGGCAGTGCGAGCTGGTAAGCTGATAGACGCCAAGCGGTACTGAAAGTGCTATTGCTGTTGTTATTAGTGATTTGCTGTCTGTTGTGTTGATAATTTGTAAAAGTGCTGTTTTTCTTGTTTCAAGTGATTCGTATTTTCTGGAATATTCGCGAATAAAGCGTCATTCGCCATTATCCAGCTTGTTGGACTGCTTCCACCGTACACTTACCGGACGAATTTTGTAACAATATATTAGGAGATAGAAAGAAAAATGACAAATTTATGAAATGGCACGCGAATTTACAACGCAGACTTTGTTTAATCTTCCTACTTTATTGAAGATGGGAGATATAATAAAATGAATAATAGAAATGGATCAATTAGACCCATTCAAGGTAGGAAGTTTTAATTTTTTTGAAAATTGCTGACAAATTCTGGTTCCTACGTTCAGATTGATTTTACATATGGAGTAGTTATTTAAGAAATAATAGAAATTATTTAAGTAGTAGTTATTTAAGTAATAATAGAAATGGATCGATTAGACCCATTCAGGGTAGCAAGTTTAAATTTTTTGAAAATTGTTAAAAAATTCTGGTTCCTACGTTCACATTGATTTTACATATGGAGTAGTTATTTAAGAAGTAATAGAAATTATTTAAGTAGTAGTTATTTAAGTAATAATAGAAATGGATCGATTAGACCCATTCAGGGTAGCAAGTTTAAACTTTTTGAAAATTGTTAAAAAATTCTGGTTCCTACGTTCACATTGATTTTACACATGGAGTAGTTATTTTAAATAGACATCAGTGTTAGCAATAATCATTAAAAGCTTTTATTAAAAAATCAGTATTTCTAAATAAAAAAATATTTTTGAATAAGTGATACAATCTTTCGATGTATGCAAATATTAAATAATGAAATTGTGTTCCCTTTAAAATTCCTTTTATGAACATTGCGGCTAAACTGCCATTTAATTTCGTATTTATTCTAAATCACTATTGTTGATGTTCTGATCTTACTGATTGAGGAAACTATTTCTTCCCCGTTGATTAATTTACACACTCCTTTCTTTTGGTAGACATTCTACTTTTTTTCAGACGCAAGAAGAATTTTTAAGTTTAATTGCAATCTTAATGAATTATTTCATAATATATTTTAGGTTTAAGCAGAATTCACTAACCATAGCCTTCATATGATTCTTTTCCCTGAAAAAGTGCAAATTGCAATCTTCATCCAAATTTCGATTTATGGAAGAATTTTGATAACTACGATTTATTTATCTCAATTCAAAAACTTTTTTGAGGAATCAAATAATTTTTTGCTGAGAGAACTTGACTTCTTGGTGTACTTTAATGACGCTAAAGTACGAATTAGTCACGGTGCGTGAAATATTTGATGCAAGCGGTACTCGAAAATAATAAATAAATAAATTCACGATACACGTGTGACCAGTTAGTGAATTTTTCACCTACAGACTTTACAAAAAAATGACTTGAGGCTATCTTTTTCAAACAGCCGCTGATGTCCAAGGCGTAGGACTGCTTTACCCGTGCGACTCTTATTTCTCGAAGTTTCTCGGTTTCTGTTTGTTACTCGCGATTCTCCTTTGTTCTTGATTCTTTTCGGATTCTCTTTGTTACTCGCGATACTCTTTTGTTTCTCGAAGTTACTCTCGATACTCTTGTTTCTCGAAGTTACTCGTGATTTTCTTTTGTTTCTCGAAGTTACTCTCAATTCTCTTTTGTTTCTCGGAACAAAATTTTCAACTCAATCACGAAATTTCGCTCTCGGAAACTTGGCAAGAGAGAGCGTCAGCCAATTGTGCTCACGCACCTCATGCATGTGACGTCACCAATTCATGCGTATTTATTCCCAACTTTGCAACTCAGTAGTCGCTGAACTACAATTCCGACTTTCAATTTTTTTTGTGACTTCTGTTTTTACATTTTATCACTAAAATAAGACATTAGATATGTTTTTAACATATGTAGTTACCGAGATATAGAGGATCTTCAATACAACGTTTTTTGTCGCGTTTTGGAGTGTGAATCAAATTTCTTGCTGTGACCCCAATGGGAGAAATGTAGTCCTACGTTAAAAAATGTAACGCTTCTAAAATTAAAAAAAGGACTGTAAGATCGTGATAAAATAAACGACACATGTATTAAATATTAAAAACCGCACTCAACGCTATGCGAACTACAAGATGAAGTGTAACAAATATTATCATGTCAAAGCAAAAGCAATAACACTCAAATTAAACAAATCATGGCTAGTACTTAAAAAATGAACTGCAAGTGTTATTTTTTTATTATTTATAGGTATAATTATTCGTTAATAACCCCCTTTCACTTTGCAGTCTCTTGTTTGACCTCGATACTTTAACCCTTAAATGCCATAAAAATCCATAAAAGCAATAACACTCAAATTAAACAAATCATGGCTAATACTTAAAAAATCAACTGCAAGTGTTATTTGTTATTGATTATAGGTATAATTATTCGTCAATAACCCCCTTTCACTTTGAAGTCTCTTGTTTGACCTCGATACTTTAACCCTTAAATGCCCCATTTTTTAAAAATTGTTTAAAAAATGTTTTTTTTTCTGATTTTCATTTCTTGTATAAAACATTTGAAAAATACTTTAAAAAAACTTTTGTTTTAAGTATGGTTTACGGTTAAAAAATATTTTTTACCGATCGGCAACACTGGGATCTAATTGAGAAAAAGATTTCCTTGATAAAATTCTATAATATTAAACACAGATGAATTTTAATAACTAATAATAAAGATAAGGAATTTCTTTCAACATTGTAGAATAAAGTATTCTATTCCCAAGTGTACAAACAAAGCAAAAACGACGCAGCCGCCATTGAGAAACATCACTTTTTCAATTCCTACTATTAGTCACACTCTCCCTATATATATTTATATATCTTGTTCAAATTTTCAATCGTTAATAAAATACTTTTTATTCATCCACTCAAGTTCAAATACATTTTTTAAACTTGTAGTGGATGACACTTGATGTTAATACAGTTTTTTCAAATATTAATTCATTAATTAAATTTAATTAATTTTATTTTTATATGGGAGAAAAAAATTTCTCTTATTTAAGATATTTAGCAGGATACGAATTTAGGAATAAATACCGCCAGTGACGAAGCGTGTAGATCGCTGACCTAAGCAGGAATTGACTTTTAAATTTTTTTTTATATTACTTGTTTATTTTCGCATCAGCATTTATGCATCATTTGTATGTTGTAATTTGATTTAATAACATTTTCAGCATGTATCCTATTGACAACAACAGGCATTAGAGATAAGTCTTATTTTCAACATCTTAGAAGGCAAAATTGGGTATAATGCTTAATCAAAATAATAACTGGGTAAATGCTTAAAGGCAACATCGGGCATTTAAGAGTTTATTGATGACAGCACTTCTACTTAAAAAGGGAGCTTAAATTGTTTTCTTGTATTTCCAAACTCCAGAAACTTCCACAAACTATAAAATTTTCAATCTTCTGTTTTCATATGAGTATATTAAACGACAACTAATAATGCACGTCAAAACTGCACCACGGAACCTTTGAAGATCAAACAGAGTCTACCCCAGTCTTTGGCATATCTATTATTCGCGAAATTCCGGAATCCAATGCCAAATCCATGGAGAATAAGTCGAGATCTCGGAACCTCGCGTATCAAGTCATTGACCCCCCCCCTTCCCCCTCCCTCTAGTTCCATTTCCAGCGAAATCCTACAAACACGGCGGAAACTCTCGTCTTTTGCAAACTTCGACAACAAACCCCAAGTAGTTTGGCAAGAATAATTTCAAAACGTGGGTTTCGAATGAAAGGTTAATGGGTCTTTTGGTTGATTAAAGTTTCCTTACGCGAGTGGGATTAATTCCAGTTCAAAGGAAGATATCTCAGTTATCGGGTCTTTGAGATCTCACATTATGAGGACCGAATTTTCATTGAATAAGGGATTTGACCTGGTATTCGCGAATTATTGGAGTTGTTTGGGGGATTCGGTATTAAAGTAGGAAGTTGGGTCGCTCTGAGCCTTATTTATGGATTTGGCATGGAAGAGTCAGTCAGTGACTTCTGGAAACGTATTGATGAAATACAGAAGTATGTTTTAGGGAGTTTTGCTATAACTTTATTGAAAAATTATGCAGAGAAATTTTGTTGAGAAATTTTCATATTCATCTCCTGCTTTTTGAAATCAGCTTTCATTCGTGTTGAAAGGAAGTTATTTAATTAAAATGAATCTCAAAAGTTTTGATTTTTAATTATGTTCCATAGATATTAATATTTAAAAACAAAGTTTAGAATGAATGCTTGTTAAACTCACAGTATTATTATGAACAGCAATCCTCGATGGTTGAACACAGCTCAGTTATTGGTGGTTTCGCTACATACCGAAATTTTAAATAGTCCTACTTGACTAGGAGTTTAGAGACAAATATTTCGACGTATGGTTGTCATTGTATATATTTTATCGGCATAGGCTTTATGATTATATAGTTACGGAAAATACAGATATTTTATTTCTAGGCGGGACTTAAGGGACCAGATTTTCAGATTTTTCTTCATTCCTGGATGTTCTAGAATCTAGGCGCGCAATCCGGAAACCTTCGTAAGGAGGAAGGGCAGGGAGTACTGCACAGAATAAAACAAACAGAAATTACCGATTAGGATTAAACTAGGCTTGTTCTTCTTTTTATATGGATTGTAGTTATCTAGACAATAACGACCTTTATTTAATGTTAATTTGTTGTCTGTTAAGTAGAAAAAGCACCTTTAAACACACTGGGGGGAAAAAAACCTTTTCTCCTTTGCCAAGGACATTTTAATGATTTAAGGTATCCGACTGTGTTCGGAGACATTTTTTTGAAAAATTACTTATATATAATTTTTAATGTTATTTTTCAACTGCATATGTTTTAAAACTATGAAAATATTCTAAAATTAGGCTTTCAAAATAATTTTTTTTTAAACTGAGAAATTTGAAGAAAAATGACTAAAATATTTGCCTTACGCTAACAGCCATAGACAAAATCATATTCTAAATATACATAAATCCTTGTAGGAGTACATTTTTATGACAGTTATCTGTGTTATGCTCTAAAATATTTCTTGTACTTCAAAATAGTTTTGAGATATAGCTGATCATAGTTACTAAACTGGTAATTTTTCATAAAAAATGCTTTTCGTTTATATTTAAGCACCTAAAAATAATACTTGATTTTATAATTGACCTTAGTTTTTAGAGGAAAACATCAAGAATATTACAGAAAACAATTTCAGAAAATTTTATATCAATACTTGAATAACTTTTTGAGAAATCATTGTTACGGTCGACAGTTTTCCTCAAAAATATCACTTCTCAGAAAAATCATTTAAATTTTTCATGCAACATAAAATAATGCTTACAGTTCGGTAATGAAACAACTGTAACTCCATTTGTAATTCACGTAGAGTAAAAAGTGAGACAGTTTTAGAAAGCTGATTAAACAGGCTACAAAATTAAGCCATAATTTTTTTAAAAAAATAATTTCATCAAAAACGACGATTTTAAACCAGTCGGATACCTTTAAGGGTATCTTTAGGCTGCTGATTTCAAAACTAATTTTACTTTTGCTGGATTGGCTCTAGTGTTTGAAATAATGCATATTGTTAACATTTCAATCCTGTCTGCAATAGAGTGGGCCGAAAAAAGTCAATTTTCCCCCTGTCAATATGCAGCGGGAAAATTTGCAAATTGGTGAGAAATAAAACGAAAAAATTAATTAAATTGATTGATATCTACCGCCTTGAATGGGCCTTAAAAGCCCTAAAAAGTGGCGAAATTAAGCTGTTTTTCATTGATATTTAAAATTTTAAAATTTCTCTTAATCTCTTTATTATAGCATAAACTGCTAAGTATTCTAATTCTTAGGAGTCATAAATTTTATTCCATAAAATTACGTCTGTAACTTCCTGTCATTGATTCCCTTCAAAGTTGTCCAAAATATCTGAAATTACTGATTATTTTTAGTTCCTAATCCACATGTGTTAGGGAGTATACGAGAAAGTTTAGGAGAGACCACTCCCGCCGGTTTTTACTGAAATGATCTATTTCCATTCATGAACATTGAAATATTTTATATCCTCTAGGGTTTCACACCCGTTAGATGAAAGAGAAAATAATTAAATCTATTTTTTTTTAAAAAAACTTTTTTTTTATTTCAAGGCATTTTTGAATCCAGAGTCCCCGGTGCGCTGACTCCTTGTTTACATAGTCTATAATCCACGGCTGTAAGACGGGGTGTGTTTGCTGTGATAACTGATCGTAATTGTCATAAGGTAGCGTTACATTCAAAATTTATCTTTCATAGAACAGGAACGGGACGGTGCAAGCTTCCGCCTTGTTAACATTGCTGGGTATTTTTATTATAATCTTATATTCAACTCGACACCAGTGTCCTCAAATCTTGAGATCGATTTCTTACCCACTTCCAATCGAGCTACAACTTTGAAATTTACCACAGTGGTGAGTTTCCGGTGACAATACAATATTATGCAAAAAAATTTGCAATCTATACCTATTTTAAACCTAACAAAATGATTTTAAAGTTTTAACCCTATATCTGGGAGATAAAGTTTGGAAGGTGGTAACCTCACGTTACGTAGGATTGTAACAACACCACGAAGCTAACAGAGAATACGCTAAACTTCCGGCGCTGCACCGATGAATGACGTAATAGCTCGTGTTTCTACGCGTCTTGGGTTTACTTTCTATTAGAATTCGCAAACAAACACATTTTTTTTACTTCGCGTGCCCCAAACATTTCGCACTCAGAAGCAAAAAGAGGAAGTTGTGTAGATCGATTCTCTTTTTATCTATTACATTGTTGATAATGATTGTAAGTTATCACGTAACATATTACGGATTTATATTTCAGAAAATTAATGTCATTAAATCATTTTAAAAATTTAATTATACATATCTATTTAATAATTTTAATATGTGTTTTATATTGGAGAATTCAATAATTGAATTTGGTTTACTATGCGTAACAATTTCGTGTGTATTCGTGTCAGCCGTCACTAAAAAGCAGTAAATAAAGTAAATTTAAAAAAATTAAGGTATAAGCTTTTATTCAAAATGCACTTTAAATGAGAAAATACGTTTACACATTATAATTTTGTCAAAATGAACTCAAAAGTAAGAAAGTAAGATTTTTCTGACTACAATAAAATGCATGGTTCCAATAAAAGCGTGGGCGTCTTTACCTTTTAGGAACTTATCATCAGGTTTGTCAGGACGGTGCAATTTACGCAATCATTGTTAGCTTACAAAAACTCCACTAAACATAGATTGTCACTTTACACGCCTTGTCGTCATGGAAAGTAGCTAACTACCGATGCAAACACAAATCAGGCAACGATTTGTTGGAGTTCTACGTATAACAACTTAGGATTTGCACCTTACCCCAAGATTATTTTCTTCTCCGTAGAATTTTTTTAAATAAACCCAATCATTTTCTTTCTATACTTATAAGTCTCAACTGTAGATAACAACCCCATAATTTTAGTAATTTAATATCTGCTTGTGTCTATTTTTGCAAGAATGTCGAAACAGGTAAAAAGTTACAACATTTCGAACTATTGCTGTGAATATTGTATTTTCTGCTTTGCTTCGATAGAACGTTTTAATAATTTGTTCCGAAAAATATTACCAACCATTTTGCAGGCTTTCGATTTTATAAAACAATACTAAGTGCATGCATAAGATTTGCTATTTAATGCTGAAAAAGGAGTTTATTATTTATTACAAAATATAATTACGTAAGGAAAGGAATTGTAGTCTCAACTAGTTAAAATAAGATATTTTAGCGACAGAGAATTCTGTGAAATAAATTTAGAACTTCTATGCTTGGTATTACAAAGAAACGACAAATTAATGTTTCAGGAATGTCTTTAAATCTATATTAAATGAACTGCCATACCATATATTTTATGTTTCTTATACATTCATTGTATTGAATATATAGATATGTCTTAAACACACTAATACTATTGCAGCAATTAACGTTATGCAAGATTTGCTGAAATATTTTTATTTCGTTTTGCATATATGAATATGCATTGATTTAAGTATGTATGTTTTAATTATATGACCCAGTTATTAAAAAGTAAAACGACTTAAACATTGAGAATACTAGTTTTATTTTTAAAGAATTATTCTTTCTGTGTACGAAATGCAACCGAGAAAGTATTAGAAATAAATGCATCAAATTTAAGTTAATAAGAGCACAGTTCTACGCAAACCTTATTTATAAACACCTTTGGGACTTCCTGTGCTTATGGCTTATCCTCAAAATACTAAACATAATTCGATGTACTAAATCATGCATGAATTACAAGCAGCCTCTTATCCTCCCACCTCCACTCAGAATGGCAGCGATAACTTTCTGTGGATTAATGCCGAGAAAATGTAGTGAATAATATATGGCTGAAAGTGACTCGACAAATAATTTGCAGTATACGGCTTTATTTTAAAGTTTGTGCGAAGGGGAAATTGGATGCGAAACTTAAAATGGAGGAATAATTATTTGGTTGCATTCCAGACAACAAGCGTTTGCTTAGAAATAGAATAGTGGAATTTTATATCTTGCATTCACAGTAAAAAAAGAACGTATATCTTTTCAACAAATTAATGATGCCGAATATTCGTTTAATATTTATGCTTTTAGCTAGAATCATGATCTGTTTTCATTTCAGTGCAGCAAAGAAACATTTTGAAAATCGTTTGCTTTTTTCGTTCTGTTTGGAATAAATTTGGTTGAAAGAATTAATTTTTAATGTTCTTTCAAGGATTATGTTCCAGAAAAGTATTTTCGAATAATACTTCTGCATTTAAAGTTTGATGAAGTATGATAAACTAAATTTTTATTTCATATTTTATCTTAAATAAATGTGAATTGAAAATAAAATAAAAAATTACAGAATTTCAGAAAAAATTCCACGGGTTTTAAATTTTATTCAACTTTCATGTTTGAATGTGATTTAATATCATGGTTTATGAAAAGATTCTAAAGATTAAAGATTTGCATTTGCATTGTTTTTCAACTACACAGTATCGGAAACAAGAGAGCAATTACCTATTATTGTAATAGAATTTAAGATGTTTAGTTTAGAATTTTTCAAAATAATATTTAAAATCTATTTGACCCTATCTTGATTTTATATTTTTAAAAATTAATATGTAGAATAATTTTAAATTCATTAGTATTCGTTTACATTTTCAATTATATGTTGCTCATAGTTATAAGAGTAATATTCCTGAACTGAAAGAAAATTAAACATGAGATATGAATCTTCTGGATGAAAGTTTTTTTCATTGTTATCATGATTATTTTCATTAGTTACTGAGATACATCGTTGGCATTGGTTTGGTTCTCCACATCTTATTATTAGGGAAATAGAATGTAAAATATTTTCGAAAAGATTTGCTTACTCATCTTACTTCGTCTTGTTGTACATAATGATAGCTCGGCTAAGTTTATCAGCCATCGATTTTTTGTAATGCAAGGCCGTATATCTCTACAAATTCATAGTGCAGAGATAATGGCTATATGACATTCCTTGTTTTCGAGGAGTCAACATGATGAATATTTTCTTTAGTTACCGAGATGTATGGTTGAAAGTAGTTCGGTGTCACACAAATTATTAGGATAATGTAATCTAAAATACTTCAGGAAAGTCTTGTTTACTCATGCTACCTGCTCTTGTTGTTAGTTCAGCTAAAAATTCTTCCATCTATTTTTATAATGTAAAGCCCCATTCCTCTATAACTTCACGGGCAGTGATAATGCCTAAGTGGCATTCTTTTATCATTTTGTGGAGTCAATAAGGGGAATAATGGTATGTGTAGAATATTCTGCTATGATGCATTGTTCTGAATATCACTTCAAAGCTGCTATTAATTTCTAAGGCCATGACCTTGCTATAAATTAGCTTTGAACCAATATAAATTAGCTTTACATCTTTTATAAGTGCAGTAGCTTTACATCTTTAATAAATGCAGCAGCTTTGCATCTTTTACATACATCTTTTATAAGGGCAAAACAGTGCTGATCAATCATCTAGCTTTATAGCAACAGTGGACTCTCAATAAACCAGCACTGCACCAATCTGTCCCCTCTATTAATACGACATTTTCAGAAGGGCGAGTAGGGGGTCGCTCGAAAGAAAACAAATGCCCGCAAGCCGATTGCAGTGAGCTACGTAAATAATAGGTGACAGCTCATTTTTTTAAATAAAATTTTGTAATATTTATTATTAATAGTATAATTTTGTTCATTTTTTGTGCAATGAACATAGGTTTTGCTATTTAAATGCGGTTTTAATGAACCTCCACTTATCCGGCACTTTCGTGAATCCGGCAGTTCTTTGGTTTGGTATTTGCCGAATTACTGAATTACTATTATTAGGAATATTTTGATTTTCACTCTACACCAGAAACATTTTACAAGGCAAATTTTATCAATTGCTTTTTTGGGCAAACCCGTCACTTTCAACCACAAGAAACCTTCTATGAACGATTTTCTAAACCAGGTCCTAACTATGATTTTAATTCGCATTCTAAGATTACACTGCTCAACATTTTTTTTTGCCAAAGATATCCCAGTGGTTTTAGGGCAATTCCGTGGTGTTTTTTCCGAATCCGACATTCTTTTTGCCAGACTGGCCCTAGTTTTTGAGATAAAGTGAAAATTATATTTCAATAGTAATATGTAAGCACCACTCAAATCCCATTGAAACTCTCTCAAATATAAATCAATTATAAAATTAAATCAATGCAATAAATAAACTTCATCCTAAAGAGAAATTAATATATAAATCACAAGATAAATCTATCCAGAAATTACATAAATTCTATGATAAATTTAAGTAAAAGAATGAAATTTAAAACAATATTAATGAATGAAATAAAGAAGTATATTTCAACAAATAAATGAATGAATCATAATGGTTTGGTAAAAATGCGTGATGATGTTGCATTAAGTCAAATAAAATGAAAATAATGAAATAAGCTGGTTCAGGTACTTCATGGAAAAGCTTTTATAAGAATTCCTCTTGCGTAGAGAGGAAGTTTCGCGTTGGAGTCTCTAGCAGTAATTTGCCACCATGTGTGTGTCCCACCTCCCTTGATATTTTTTTCCATTACTTTGATATCCTGGCAGCCGAAGTCTTTTTTTAAAGGTGTGTTAATTTTTGTGACTTTCTGTATTCATGGCATATGTTCTGAACTAATAAATAATATTATAGTTCTGGAGCTTAGTTTTGCAAGTGTGACTCTAAACAAAGAAAATAAATAAATTTGATATTTTTTAGACCTAACTAACCTCTTGCTATGCATTCGACAAAAATACAACAAACTGACTGGAATTAAGCTACAAAATGACTGAAGCAAAATTAGAGTAGAAGCCGGCCTGGTGACTTCATCAAGGGTCACCCCTCGGTATGTATTTATTTTTGATTTGTTACTTTAAAATGCAATTTCTACGTGATGTTATAGTTCTGTTTTCATTTGACTTCTGGCTTGCATATACATTGACCTGCTGCATTCAATCGACAAAATGGTAATTGGACGTTATGATGTTGATATGAAATTAAAAATTGCATATTCAAGTAATTTCACATATTCTTGACAACATTAAAAGGAATCTGTGACAGGAAGTTATGGGCCGATTTTGACAAAATAAAATTTATTACTCTTAAGAAGTTGACTATTTAATAGGTAATGTTATAATAAAGAGATTAAAAGAAATTTTAAAATTATAAAATTTAATATAAAAAAACAGCTTAATTTCGGCACTTATTAGGACTTTAAGGCCCATTAGAGGCGATAGATATCAACGAATTTAATTTATTTTTTTTATTTCTGACCAATTCACAAATGTTCTCGCTGTATTGTGGCACGAAAAAGGTTTTGGACTTGTTTCAGCCTTTTCTAATGTAGACACAGTTGAAATACTGACAAGATACATTATATCAAAAACTAGAACCAATTTGGCAAATGCAAAATTCGTTTTGAAATCATCAGCCTCAAAATATCCTAAAACAGTTAATAGTTCCGTTTCAAATGTAAAAAAGGGTTTTTTCGGAGGGTTCCCCAGTGTTATTACAATGAAATGTACAGGGTGTTTGAGAATTGTTGGACCAATTTCAAAAAATAATTTAAAAAACTTATAATGTTAAATCTGTAGTTTTTTTAAATGATAGAACAAATAAAAAGTTTTTTTTCAGGCAGGTGGTGTACCATTACGACATTCTAAAGTTGCTACAGCGAGACATTTCCATACGCAATGGCTACCGATCAGAAGGAGCTAATGCGCGTTTTCTGGTTTCCTTTTTTAGTTTTTCTTAAATATCTAGAAAACTATTCAGTTTTCGAATTACAATAGATTCAACAGATTAAAGAGCGTAAAATTCCCTACAAATATATGCTTTTATTTTTCTTCTAGCTTTAATAGTTTCGCAGATAATGGCTATCAAAAATGGGAGATGTCCAGTAATTTACGACCGCCTAGACCACCGTAACGGCGCGTTACCCATGTAATAAAAAACTTTTTTTTAATGCGCTCTCATTTTAAAAGAAAACCGTAGTTGTAATATTATTAGTTTTTTAAATTTATTTTTTAAATGGGTCCAATAATTATCTAACACCCCACCCTGTATTATATAAGCATTTTAATGCATTAACATATATTTAATTACATACATATACTTTACTTATTATTATACTTTTACTTATTATACTTTTATTTTACTTATTATACTTTTTTAATTACATACATATACTTTAATTGCATGTATATTGAATACATCAATATTAATTGTATCTGTATTAAGTGCATATATTTAAATTATTACGGAACCAAATAAGAATATTCTAAATTTTTTTTATGAAAATTTACAAATTATTGACCATGAAATTCTGCGCGTGGGTAGCAAATTTATGAGAAGGAATGGAGTATTTATTTACTGCAATTTAAGTTCATTTTCTGAAAACACAAAACTGTAGTTTAATTTCTCTTCTTATAATTTGAAAAAATTGGTGTACTTTTGAGTTCATGTTAGTGATTTTCACGATTGCATTTCCTTCTCACATTTCCAGAAATAACACAATCTTAGATTACAGATGCTTAAACTTAAAAATTTTGATCCATATGTATATTGCTTGTATATTAATTAAACATGCATCAAATTTATAGTGAGAGCCTAGAAATTCTCGCCTAGTAAATACTGAATTTATGAATTATTAACTTCCTGTCGTCATATCGATATCAGTGGATAAGTAAATGCTTCGCAGGTTACAGTAACACGTACCATTTCTCCCATTTCAAGGAAAAGATTTTCAATGGTGTGGAATTGTCATTTCCGACTAACGACGCTTATTTTTTAAACCTCTGTTTTCCCATAAAAGACAATTCAATGTTTGAAAACCCTTTTGATTTAAATAACAAGGAACGTATAGAGTTATATAGGCTCAAGAAAGCAATAGCTTGTCTACTGAAGATTTTATAGGATTAGGGCTTAAGGTCAGACTTGGTAATAAACGTTAAAACTGGTATATATAATTTAGGATAAAGTAAAAATCCTGTTTTCGAGAGAGTTTATTTTTTATTAAAACTCTTCATGAGCATATAATCATCCCAAAGATAAGTTAAGGCATTCACTTACTTCTTTAGAGCATGAAATTTCCCCATTTCTTGGAATAGGTGAGAGTCGAAGTGGTAAGGTCATTTCGGACTAACGATACTTCTCCGTCATGCCTCTCTTTCTCCATAAAAGATATTTCATTGTATTATAAACTTTTTTTACATAAATAACAGTCAAAGTATGGAATCACATACGCGAAAGAAAGCAAGAAATTGACTATTGAAGATTTTGCAGGGTCAGCACTTGACTCTTTAATCCAGAGGTGACTGTTTCCCTCAAGGCCCTTTAAAACCGGGACTTTTTGGGAGGACGCGACATGAATTGGACTCTTCCAACCAGGGTGGTCATTTAACCAAACACCCCATCCCTGCTATAACCTTCCCTTAAAGCGCACGCAATGGGCAAGGATAATTGGACCCCCTACCGCGCTTATCA
>BGPR01000088.1:4485-30405 GCA_013235015.1 Araneus ventricosus | reverse complement strand
CATAGCACAAGAAGAAGTAACATACGAATGCAAAAAGGAAAATACGAATTTACCGGAATGTTCCGGATTTTCCAGGACAGTCTGTCCTGAATTTTGTGTCTTTGCTCTGCATTTTCCGGACTCTTTTACCCTCGCAGGAAATATCGAGGCAACTCCAGTTCTGCCAATTTTAACGCTATACATAACTCACGAAGAAACAAAATTCGAATGCAAAAAGGAAAATACGAATTGACCTGCTGCTCTAGATTATACAGTACACTCCTGAGCTAATTATTAACAAAATATTTAGCAAAGGCAGAGATAAAGGAACATGACTAATACATTTTGCTATTGCTTTAAATGTTTTCCCTTCAGGATAATCCATCCGCACCCTCGGTAGTAGGACGACCCTTTTCTCTTTATAGCAAAAGTTGGGAACGAGAATTTTTAAAAGAAAACTAAAAAAAATTTACATAAAATTCATATTGCTAAATAGGAGTATGGATAATCCGGGACATTTAATTTAAGTTCAAGACAAATACGGTTCACTTTTGTAATCGGAATATAAGGTGGAAATTCCGGGTTGATCCAGGTTGTCTAGTCAAGTTAAATAACGTCACTCTACTTTAGCGAATAATGGCAGTTCAAATCTTAATTCCTTTGAATGTTAAGTTTCGTCTTGTATAGGCTAGTGTTAAAGTTTGTATCAATGGTTAAATGACTAAACCTCTTGAATTAGGCGAGACAGTTCCTTTATTTGATTCTTATTAACTTGAAGAATTCCTCGACGAATATCCAGAAAGCCTCGTTTGATCATTTTAATTAGGCGAGACAGTTCCTTTATGTGATTCTTATTAACTGAAGAATTCCTCGACGAATATCCAAAAAGTCTCGTCTGGGCATTTAAAGATGCAACTCTCCTGTAACACGACCTTCTGGTAACACGTTTTCTCAGAACAGTATATAAATATTACGACAAACATCCTACAATACAATATTGTGATAAATTAGTTTTCAAATAGAACGATATAACCAACCTTTTCATTCCACTGCAAATAGTAAGAATTGTTCCGTTGTTTGGAAAGTACTAAGCGTATTAGTTTTGCGTAGCATAGTTTCAGTATGACACAGAAATATCTTGCGTTATGCAAGAAGGCTGAATGTATGTGCATTTATTACATTCGGCACTGCATTTTTCATCCAGCAGAAAGTAATTAATAAAAACTGCTCTTTCCCACAAAATCTTAAGCGCATGATTCTTGATATGACATGGGGTTTAATATATCAGTGTCCTTTATTTTCGTTTTTAAAATAAACTGTTTACTACAAAATATCCTGAAAGGGTTTTGAAAGCAATTGGAATGGAAAAATAAATTTTTAATAAAAATGTATTATTTTATACATCTTAAATAATGTCAAGAAGCTTGATTCACTAAATTATAATTCATAATTTGTTAAATTTAGCGTAACAAATGACTTACAAAATGTGGCAGTTGAATCTGCCATATTTTTAATTAAAGTATTAACTCTATTGGTTGATATATTTAGTTGTTATATAAATGTAAAATAAAATAATATGAAATCATATCAATATATATTTTTAATCACCTTATATAAAAATAGGCAAACAAGTGTATTTCGATTTTTTTAAAAATGATGTTCCTTTTTTTAGTTCTAAAATACTATTTATACTCGAAAAATGACACTCTACCTTCAAAGTTCATTGGAATTATAAGATTTTTCCCAATATGTAAATATAAATAAGATTAAAAACTGAAAATTTCGGACTATAAAACACTGCTATTATCTCAAATCTATAAATGACTAGCAGTACGCTCTTGGCGTTGCCCGTGCCATCATGACTTCAACGATAGGGAGAAAAAAACGCCCACAATGACATGAACAAGTTTTGAAAATAAAATAAAAACAAAAGAAAGACATTATTGATTTTTAGGAAAACAGTACAGAGTACTTTCATCCAAAAAAATATTAAAAAACTGCAACGTGAAAATCATTATTAGACAGCAAGCGAAATATGCGAGACAACAAAACATGTTAATGAAAAATGTTAAAAAACACTGCCGAAAATAATAATCGAAGTCATTCAGGTAAAGGTTATGACGTAACCTACGTTCTTCTCTGTCAGCCAATGAAATTGCAACAATGCATTCTGGGAACGAAGAATGTCTCGCTAAGAAGCTCGGTAGCAAAAAAACTGTTTTTAGGTTTTCTTGAATCGCTCAAGTGCTAGCACCGCTAATTCAACAAAGTATATATATTTTTAAAGATTTTTTTTTCTAATTGTTTTAATCCAGTTTTCATAATTAGTTTTGATTTAAGTGTTGGTAATCAAAAAATAATTCATTGGAATGTTTATAATGTTATTTAAGTATTTTAGTTGATAGAATTCCGGGCCTTTATTGTTTATTTTTAATATTACTATATATTCACATCTAAAGTGTAGTACAATATATATATTCCTCAAGCACTCTGTCAATGTGAATGAGATTTTCTACTACTACTTTAGTTAGAAAATCTGTGAAAATCAGATTTGAGATATAGTTTGCAGGATAAAAACCCGTCTAGACGGGTATACAGCTTCTTGTTAATATTATTCTGAGAAACTATGGTATGGAATTGCCATTATTCACCAAAATAGGGTGACTATATTCTATGTTAGGGAGGAAAGGTATTCAGAAACTTATTTTCCAAAATTAAATTTAAATAAACTTGTTATCTTAAATTTTACCTACGAATCGTTAGCTTTTCAGTACAATATGAGACACTAAGATGCATTTTTCCCTTCAAAATTCTCCTATCTTTCCAACAATCCAGAAAGTTCGTTCACTTTAATGATGTAGGGAACCGCAGATTTGCTTTATCAAAGTCTGAAAATCAAATCTATCAAAAAGGGCAGAATTAAGTCTTATAGAGGCCCTTAGGTAAAGCAAGTTTTGAGGCCCTTATTTCCTCTCGATAACTTCCTTAACTAGATATTTTTTTATTGATTTTAATATAATACCTATGCAAGAAGGTTTAAGTTAACAAAAATTATAAATAATAAATCATTTAACTGTGGCTGACCTTCCAGAGAGATGGTTTCAGTATCTTGCATATAAATAAATTAGAATTAACTCCAAAATAAATTTTTTAAAAATGCTGAAAACGGCAAACCGTTTTCAACACAATCTAAATACTCTAATACAAAGTTTGGCAATGTCTTTTACTCGTAAATCAGTCAACCAACTACAAAAAAAATTAACTGGGCCATACTAATTTACAAGCGAATTTGAAAACAACATAAAAAAATCGTTAGAATAATGTTCTGAAGTTTCAACTATACTTTATTTCACCTGAATGAGTTCAAGTGCATGCCCTTGTAAACCAAATGAAAGCATAAAATTAAACTATCCCAAAAGTATTACAAAAAAAAAGAAATCTGGAGGCTACGTGGGTCCTCAACCCAGGTAGCACAACATATTGTACAACACGATATTGTACAATATTGTTCGATATTATATAATATTGTATAATATTATACAACTAGAAAAATCACCCGTCATGGTTAGACGGGTGCAAACTGCCTCTTCATTCGAGATATTTCCTTTCAAATTTGACGTGTTTAAATAGATATATATGCGAGAGAAATATTTAACATTGATTGAAAACAAATAAAATAAACTTGCGTTTTATGACAGGAAATATTTTTTTATTTACATATTATTTAAATATTTCTTTATTCAAAAATCCTCTTCGTAAACAACATTCCGTGTGAAGTATTTTTCGTTGTTTAATAATTTTCCTTGTACTTCAGATGTCTTTGCGTAAATTTTAACGTGATTGGGAATCCTAGACCTTGAAAATGCAACATAGAGCTGGCCATGTGAAAAGACAGGCTCATCGAGGTAAATTCCAACATGATCGAAAGTTTGCCCCTGCGATTTGTTGATAGTCATCGCGTTAGCTGGAATTAACGGGAACTGGCGGCGGCTGAGAACGAATGGTAGATTCACGTCACTGGTGGCTAATTTAATTCTTGGCAAGAAAACAACATCGCCACGATTGCATTCAGATACAATTTGGCGTCCAAACTATATCACGCGCATGATATACCACTGACGTAATTTACTACTTTCTATTAAAAAACGGAAATTAATTTGAAATATAGGATTAATATAGTTTAAAATTTCTCGGGAACTATTGATCATAGCGAGATAAATTTTGTATCAATCGATAGCAAATTTCATTTCACTATTTTAGAGCTGTTAAATTTGAAATTAAAACGACAATTACTCTTTTAAATTTAAAACTATTGAAATTTAGGTTCTCTAACAATGAAATAATGCTGTTTAACGTCTCGCAGCGTTATGGCGCGAGTTTTATTGTTGGTGACGTCAGAGCGTTACCGGAGGGTCTGGGCTATTATATTAGTAATATTGCGAATATTGATCAATATGGTGCAAAATTGTGTAATATCTTCGGTCTAATGGGAAGGTTGTGAGTCCCCCCAAGAGGTTGTCCAGGCAGTTGTCTACTTGACAGTCCGACCCTGTTATCACATCGCAATATGGAGACGCCCCCCTTAACCGTCGTTATTGTTAGATCATAAACAAAGTAGGGCTTGCTGAGCCATCTGCTTCCACACTCTACTATAAATATGCAGTCTGCGGCGCCTGTGTCCAGTTTATAACTCTTTGAGGTGTACAAAAAGAAGCGAGGAATCGGCGTCCTCTCACGGGTAACGTCTTTACATTCCGACATAATTACAGCGCGCCCGAAGGCTGTAACCGCGAAGCTGAGATATAAACATCCGCCCAGTTGTCCGGGCAGCTGTCGCTTTCGATGTAACAGAAACCCTTTACGGGATTTCTCTCTTGTTTAATCAATACATAAATTAATCCGTGTTTACTTGTTTCCCGCGCAAACAATCGGGTAACTGCTTACATGTGGTTTGGTGGTGAAAAGAATGGAACGCCGCGTGTCTCTTAAACGCAATGAATGTATCATTAGATCGTATTAGGGTAAAGGTTGTTTCTCGGGGATTTTAACGTTTATAATTGAAATGCCGGCAAATATTTATGTTTTTAAATAATACTCAAGTGACCGTATTTCCTGTACCTAAATCTCTGACGCTGGTCTACGGGGAAAGTCGTGTAAGGCAAAATCCAATAAATAAATAAAAATAATTAAAAATCATAGCTAATGAAATACTTAATTATAATTTTTTAAAAAGCGAGAAGAATTAATAAAACATAAATAAAGCAGCAACACTTTCATTATTTTTTCTTCAAGCTGATGCATCCACTTACGTTATATTAAGTACCTTTTTCTTTGTATGGTAGAAGTTTTTAAGTAAAATTGTTCAGAAGTTAACTTTCTTAAAGTTTAAAACTAGTTTATCTTCTTTTTAATATGAAATATTTACTAATAAGTAAAAAATGGAAAATCTAAGGATATTTCATTCAAATTCGCGACACCATTTCAATTTCGGACTGAGTAAAAAAAATGGTCGCTTTATTTCTAAAGTAGAAGTTATCTAGGCGAATTTACTTGTGAGTCGTGCTTTGTCTTGCAGTAACATTCAAGGACAAACTTTCTCTCCTCAACAGTTTACCATGAATTAACCAATACAAACCTGAAAATACAAAAAAACATAAGAAAGGCGCAGTTCGGGTCCGCTCCGTAGGTTTTTCGTGAAAATATTGGGCTAAAATCATAAAACAAGTATTTCCTCTTAATATGTAATTTAATTATCAATCACTATAATACAACATTTACACATAATATAATGGTTACAGAATAGATAAATCACAAGCTACCATAGATCTTTGCTACATGCGATAAACTAGTGACTTATCTATTCTGTAACCATTATACTACTCTGTGTAAATATTGTATTAAAGAGATTGATAATTAAATTACATATTAATACGAAATACTTGTTTTATGATTTTTTCCCGACGTTCCCACGAAAACTCTACGGTGCGGAGTCGAGACCCGAACTGCGCCTTTTTTATGTTTTATTTAGAGTAGCGTTTAATGGCGCCATCTCTTTACAGTATATAGAACTACATTTCGCGTATGCGCAGTAAAACATTATTTACTACAAAGGCTCATATTTTCCGTAATATTAAAATTTTTGAATTCAACTTTTAATACAATGTTTCTTTTACGTATTGTCAAGTATTCTGCAAGTCTCTTAGAATTCGAAAGTAAACTCTGCATGTTATAAAAAAACATGCGGAGTTTCAAATTTTCAATTTAATACCGATTTTTACTTATATTCAGATAAATATTTTGATTGTCTCACTTTGGGTCCTAGTAATACTCATCACGCTCTTTAAAATGACACCAGAATCAACCTGCTAGCTAAGCGCGTTTCCACGCTATACTTATTTATAATCTTACATAAAGCTAATTCATGACAATCACGCGCATGCGCCTACACTGGTACGATGACGTCACAGGCAAAACAAATACTATGCGACAAACTCTTACAGATATGATCTAACCGTTGTAATGTCAACCATGCTTTTCGTATAATTAGTCTCGTAGTTATTAACGATTGAAATCTGACGGTATTTCATCACAAAAAATTCGACCGACTATCACTGTAATGATCGGAAAGATGTTTTCAAGTCAAAAATATTGAATAATTAATTTGAATTAAGAATTTTCGCTAGTTAATAGGATTATACATCTATACCAAATTATTTGATTTATGAATATTTGCTTTAAGTTATTAATTACTTTTGTAACACTTATTCAAAGTGTGAATATATATTTTGGTACTCATTTTATATGAGAATTTAAAGCTCTTTACCTTTTTAAATCAACAGCTGATCTACGTTCTTTTTCTTGAAATAATAATAGCTGTTAATTAAATGAGAATTGCCAGTTATGTGTTGAACGAAATGCCACAAGGGAAAATTTTATTAAAAATTGGTAGGTTTATAAATTTTAATACTTGAATAAGGGGATTTTTATACTACCTAAAATACAGATGCTAAGTTCAACACGCATTTTTCTTCTATTAAAATATATTCAAGTATTTAAATATTTTCGAAATTTTGTACTACAGTCGACGCTCACTATAACGACCCTCTGCATCCCACAACAAAAGGGCTTTATAACGAGTGGTCGCTATAGTGGTTATAATTAAAAAATATACACATGCACGTTCAGCAGTTCCGTAAAAATAGGTCATTTTTAAACAGATTCCAACTAAATACTCGAATTATTTTTCATCATTGGTATTAAAAATAGAATTTTATCAATTAAAAATATATTTCTAAAATAGATTTTAAAGTAGAAAATAAAGGAATTGTGGATAAATACTGCGAAGAGTGTCCTCTGAATTCAGACGTTGTATTGGGATTAAACGACACTGGACGGTCGTTATACCGGAAGTAAAATAACATAGAGTGCATAGGGAAACGCAGTTGGGGATTTTATCACTGGTCGTTATAATGGAATGGTCTTTATAATGTGTGGTCGTTATAACGAACTTCGACTGTATATTTATATAATTCGAGTTGTATTTTTAAATGGTGGTAAAAACTGCTGCTTTATGAAAAAAAAATCCTCTTTTATTTGATTTCTCTTATACAAATTTTAAATTTAATTGTTAATAATTTATTTAATTTTAAAATTGATATAGTGACTTATTATTAATATCAACCTATTTCACTTGAAACCATTTGACTGCAGTATTGGTCAAAGAGTTGACTACTGAAGGCGGCTAACATGGTTACCCTGGTATTCTGAGTCACAATTGATAAAAATGACATTTTAAAAATATACTAAAGATGCTTCACTGTTGCTGAATGCATACTCGATTAACCTTCCGTCGGTCGCATCGCATCTGTGAGGTTAAGCACCCATATTTTTTGTGTCTAAGTGCGGGCATCACCAAGAATGATGTGTGACCTCCATTAACTTCCGGGCTCCCTATCATTCACGCTATGGAATCGTGGTTTTTTACGTTCTGGTATACGAAGTATACAATGAGAAAGTACTGTAATCGTCAAAAAATTCGAACTCAAGATTTTGACAAATCTTCACGTTTTAGACCCCTTTGAGTCTGAAAAACACAATTTTGGAATTGTGTCTGCAACACGATAACTCAAAAACTATTAGAGGTAAGGGGATGAAATTTGGTGTGTGATCTTGACACATCATTTGTAGGTTTCTATCCAATTTTGGACAAAATCCGTCTACGGAAAGTCTCTCTCTGTCTGTGTACTTTCATGTGAACACTATAACTCAAAAACTTGAAAAGCTAGATGGATAAAATTCATTGATTACACAGTTTTATCATCATGAATGTAGATCCGTATAAAATTTTGGGGTAAATCCGTCAAAGGGTTGACTGTCTGTGTGTCTGTATAATCGTATACTTTTGAACACCGTAACTTCTTAACAAAATTACTTAGATAAATGAAATTTCGTATGTAATCTTGAAACCCCATTGTATATTTGTCTCCAATTTTCGTTTAAATCGTTTTAAAAAAGGCCTTGTTTGTTGGTGTTTTTCGTCATTCTACGACGCAAAAGAAAGACGCAATCGCTGGAGCGAGTGTTTTCCCCACCTTAAGGAATACCGCACGTTTTCCGGCGCGCGGTGTTATTCCCCCCTACTCGTGTTATCCGTATGCAAGAAAGTTTTGGGGAGGCCACTCCCGCTGGTTTCTCTAGTGTTCTTTTGATGTACGTGAGGGGCACGTTAATCTGGTAGATGAGTTTCGCCCGATTACGTTTTTTTTCTCATTTCTCAAAAATTTTCTTCTTATATACCTGCAGAAGTTCGTATACCTGTGTCCCAGCCTCTAATTCAACGATATTGATCGCTATTTTCAATATATTGTTTCAAAAATATCGAATTATTTCAGTCTCTCAACGACAGCAGTTGTCATTACTAAGGAACCTTACGGGAAAACAACAAAAATTAACTCCCTCCAAATTCTTTGACATTTTTTTTTGTTGAAATTGCAAGGAAATACAAAAAAGCTGTTTAAAAACGCAAATACAGCTTTATATGATTGAATAGTTCAGTTTGATAAGCTTTTGCTCAAGCCTAAGCAAACATTTAACTTTTAATCTCACAGATGATTTGCGTACGAACGTGTTAGCATTTGTATTGCATTTTTCCTTGAATTTTTATTAATTTTTCAAAATTTAATAAAAAGTTGACACGCAGACGATTTTAAAATAAATCAAATTTAAAGATACTAGAGTTGATACTGATGAGTTGCTAGGCAACGGTGTGATTACTTTGCCATTATTTTTTCTGTTTATTTCTTTTCAAATATCGTTTGGCAATGTTTTGATTGGTTCTTAAAGAATTCTAAAGCTTATATAATTAGATTAAAAATCACTGCAGTTCATATCACCTGTCATTTTTACCTGCGTTTCCTAAGAAATAATAAATCCTTAATCCTTAATAATATATTAAATGCGAAAGTGTGTCTGTCTGTCTGTTTGTTACGCTTTCACGGCAAACTACACATGGAATAATTTATTTTTAATGTCAAACATCACGTGATCATAAAGAAAGCCGCGATTATGTGATCTTTCTGAGAAAATAAACAAATAATTTATTTATGGAATAATAACTGAAATTACTCAACTCGACGCTTGATTTTCATTTTTCGAGTTTGCAGTCTATTTAATTTTAGTTATTGATATTTGTATCTTTTCCATATTAGATTTTATTCAAGAAGCTGCCGATAAATTGACGCCGGGACAGAAATCTATTGATAGATGTGATATAGCTGCAAGAGTTTTTAGATTAAAATTTAGAAACTAATGTTAATTATAACTAAAGGAAAATATGCGAAGATGTATTTTTATGTGTTCTTTTGAATGGTAGAAGTGGATGACATATAGCATGATGGATGATATATTCCACAGATTGTAAGGGCCTGATGATACCATTGAGTACAATGATGTAATTTACACTAACGGAGAATATATGAGGAATAGAGAACGGTTGTTCAATTGGTAATTTTGGCACTGATTAATGAAAGTTTAGGTCAGATAAATAAAAAAATATGTCACAATTGGAGGGAGGTATTACAGAATATCTACCTGTAGATAAGCTAATGGGCAATAACAAGTAACATCATATCCTGTAGAGTTCAACTCCTTAGAATTGTCAGGGGTACCTTCCGACAAGCTGAGATTAAAAGTCGGTTTGCCAGTACTATTGATACGTAATCTCGATGTACCGAGACTGCGCGCGGTTACAAATTGCACACCTAGTAGGCCGCAGGACATGCCTCGCTATCGTTCAAGTAATATTATTAGGTTGCGGGGAAACTTTTGAAATTAACCAAAGAAAAGAATATGAAATCAAAAAAATTATAATTCAATGTTCTACATTGGATCGACAAAAATTAATTAATACAAAGAAATTAAAGTTATAAAATTTCCATTATTCTGACCAATCAGAATGCCTTATAACGAATCACTATCGCTGAGAAAACCACAATTCAGCCAATGAGGAGCAAGGACACAATATTTCGTTGCGGGGCCGTTTTCATTTGTGCGCATTTTTTTTTCCAGAGGCTCCGACTTCTGCGATTCTAAAAAATGTTTAATATAGAAAATAAAATAGTATTTCGCTAGGATGGAATGCAAAATACACGTAGTGGTAGACTGCGTAGATGGTCTTCAGTGTTGTTCAGTTGTAAGTCTTGAAAAAATTATTAAATTTCGTACAGATCAGAGGATTTTGACAGATGAGAAAGAAACGAAAGTAGCGGCACAATTAAAAGCTTTTGTCAATGAAGATAATTCCAAACAGAGTATCAGCTATCATTGCAGATGCTATAAGAGATTCACATATAAAAGGAGAATAATTGCAATCAAACGAAAACAAAATAGAAAAGACAATGGCAGTTGAAACATCAACGAAACGCCAAATGCGAAGCAATACTTTAACAACACCCATAACATCACGATCAAAAAATGTGCTACCGAAGATATGTATTATTTGCAAAAAGAAAAAACAGATACTAGATAAAATAACCAAGAAACGGACAATTGAAAAATTGAATCAATGTGAAACAAATTCCATTTTATTTCTTAAAGCATCTTTGCAAAAAAAAATGAAGAAATGGTGTTACAAATTCGTGGAAAAGATCTGGTTGCTATAGAAGTCTGCTATCATAGTTCTTGCTACAAAAAATATACTCGTTTCCTGACAAGACCTGCTTCAACAATCCAGAAAGATGAAAAATCGAAATTTATTTTTGAAGTTCTGTAAGGATGTAATAGAAAAAAGAATAATTGTGGAAAACCAAATCCTAAGAATGAATGAACTTACATGCCTTTTTATAAAAACTGTATTTGAAGAGGAAAATATAGAATTAAATTACACAAATGGAAATTTGAAAAGAAGATTAAAAATGAGGTACACCCAATTGAGTATAAAGTACAGTACTCACTAAACTGCATATCTTTGTAAGGAGCTATATAAATAAAAGAATCTTCATAATCACATATAAAATATGAATTGAATAATTTCTTGTCAATGTAAACAAGGAACTGTTATGCATAAAAAAAATGTAATATTATTTTGTATGTATATTTTAAAAGTATCTTAGCCTTTAATGCTATGAGCCTATGTTTTTCGAAAATGATTGTTATTGCATGTTTACACAATTTACAACTAAGCAGATATGTGAATTCTTTGAAAAGCAAATATATGAAATTGTCAATTGCATACATAGAATTTTTAAAACATCTAGGAGATATCTGCAGAAGAATATTTAAAATGCCAGTTCATTTTTATAAGTAGCTACATCTATGCAAGAAGCTTCATATATATATATATAAATGAAAAATGTTTTGAATACTGAGATATTTTTATAGTAAACTAATGTTATTTGAAAATAACTGTAATTTTATTTATGAATGTATACTTGAAAGTAAAATTTAGAAATAATTTTTGATATTATATAATGTTAGGAAAATAACAATTATGGTTATTATGTATAAATGTTGATTCTAAACAAGTTGGTCTTCATTTAGGTAATTCAACAAGCATATTGAAGTTGCTAAATCTTCTTATTAGTATTATGACAGTTTAAAAATCACTATTGTATGAATAGTGAAAACCTTGAGAAGTTTTGTAATCAATCAAATATCTATGAAATCCTTAATATCCACATTTCAGTTTAATGTTTCTTTAAAAGTAATTAACACGAATAAATATTATTGTGTTTGTTTTAACTCAACAAAAATGCTGTTTATTCAATTCAGACACAAATAAATATACAATAAAAAACTATATAAATTATGAATACTTTTCAAGTACTACACTGTTGATTATATTTGTTGCAGAAATATGGAAGAATCTCTTTTGTTGTACTGAAAGGTTAGAACAAAATTCTATTGAATACCATTTATGTAGAAAAAATAAAGCGCGTTCTTATTCACATCATAATTCGAACAACTTTCAGTAAAGAAAGCTTACTTCACCTTTGTATAAAGGTGATAGGAAATAGATTAAAAGTGACATTTAAAATTGAGTGAAAGTTTAACTTCCAAACAGTGACAGAAACGAAGATCTCTGGCTTTATTGTCGACAGTTTATGGGCATTTACTTCATTTAAATTATAAAAATTAGGTTTCTGTTAGACACAAATCAACAAGCAGCAGCAAACTAAAACGTAAACAAAGCATATTCTGCAAACCAGTTTGCCGCTTTCCGATTAGTCGGAAGAACCGCACAATTTGGCTGCAGTTGAAATATATTTTGATGTTTTATAATTTAAATTGCGTCTGTTCGTTGTAGAACATTGCATTTTTAATAAATATTTAATGTTTTCTGTCCTTATATTGAGTGTTCAAGTTTCCCCGCTACTTAATAATAATTTTGCATTTTCTAGCTTATTTAGCTGCCCATGTCCTGCGGCCTATAGGCCCAAACGTCGTGAGAGTGTTTAAAAACGAGAGAGTGTTTTAATTTCACACATTCTAATAATACCGAAGGATTTACCATCCAAGTTCAAAAGGTAACAATTTCCTTTAAAATTAGTATTTGTCAGGCTCAGGGCCAGACTCTCAAAGGGGCAGGCGTACATTTGGGAAAACCATATTTTTCCCATGGGCAACTATATATGGCGTGTTCACGTGAGTTCAGATCACAAAACCTCGACATCCGTGCAGAAAAAGTAAAACGAAAAACGTAGTATACAGACGTGTGTTGGCATAGATAAACAAATTACCTAACTATAACAGCATACACTCCCGTTAGTCATCGAATTATGTATTATCAACCGTCAAAACTTTTAATTTCCCGTTTCAACATGTAACGAAATATTTACATTCGTGAATTTAAAAAAAATAATGATTCAAATTTTTCGCGCACGAAGTCGCGGGTAACAGCTAGTAAGAAATAAAGGTTTCATGCATTTTTGTTTGAAGACCGCATTTTCTGGTAACAGGATTCATGTACATTTGGTGTTTGTTGATTATGCTTTATTATAATGGGGCGCAGCTGTTCAATAGGGAACAAGAGACTTCTAATGATGTAAAGTTAATTTAGGAAAATTCAGCATAAGGACTATTTCTTTATTGGTTTACAAAATAGCTATATCTCAAAATATGCATTTGGTATCTGGAGCCCAAATGACATAACACAGCCATTTTGACGTGCTAAGAAGTAAATAAATATTAGGTTTAGATACTATTCTAATGATAAATCTCTAGAAAAAGGTGAAAATAGCACTCTTCCATGATTCGCAAAACAAGTTACCAATCTGGATTGCAGATGGCATGACTTGCGAAGCCAATGCGTTACAACAGACTGATATTTATAGTCCAGATAACACTCGAAAATCCACAAAAGCGAGCACCAGTATAAATATCAGCACGAAAACACCTCAAAAGATGAGAGCGAACTATAAATTTCGCCTGGACTCCCGTCAGTACTTCTTGCGTATAGCCTGCCCATAAACAATGAAATATTTACTCCATTCTAGAATAACAATAAAAATGGAACAGAATAACGGAAGGAAAGTCGTCCAAGTTTCGTTTCGAGGGGTGAGGAAAAAGAAGAAAGAGCAACAAAATAAAAACCCAGCGCTGTCTTCGGGAAATGTTGAAGGATGTTCTTAGCGAAGTATTGTGGACAAGCTATGATAGGAATATCATGGATCCATATATCTTCGGACGCTATGGTCGATGCGGGTTTACGCGGTGGGCCTGGATACTTGTAGGTTTTGTTTATAGAAACCCTTTATTTCGATCATAAGTGTGAATAGAGGGTAGTGGGTTTTGGGACATTTTATATCGGAATGCTCTCGCCAAAGAGTATTCGTCTGGAATTCTTTTTCTGTTGTGGACAGCGTCATTTGTCCGCCATTTTGTTTTTCAGAGCTTCTTGGTACCGCTGCTTGTTCGGTTTCCTGAAACATAATTTTTGTTTTAATGGATTTCTTGGTTTATTGAGTTACGACTCCGGAGAATTATATGATACTATGCTATACCGAAAACAATTTTTTTATATAAGTTTTAATTGAATATTTTCTTCGAAGTTAGGATTTATGTTACAGTATTTAATGGATATCGTTATTTTTTAATTTTTAAAGGAGTTTGACGCATTCATCGGTGTGGGTGAATTAGATGCAAGGTCCAAGAAAGACAAAAAGTAACCGTGCTCGCTCTAGATAATTTATAAACCAAAAAAGAAAGAGGAGGACATATTCTGTGGACATCTATTAACATCTCTAACTTAATAAATCTGATATGCAATTCAAATTCTAGTGAGAAGATTTCTGAGATTCTACAGCAAAGATTCCTGAAGAACGAGATATCTCGTCCGTAGCGATAAATGTGTTAACCTTTGAGTTAACACATTTATCTCTACGGAGAGAAAACCTAACCTAAACCTTAAGTTTTTAGGTCATATAATATATGAACAATATTTTGACTTTAATATTTTTCCTTTACATTTTCATAACTAAAAACTCTAAGTAATATTTAATTAACCTCAAACGGTTGAATACAGTTACCATTTTCTTTATATTACATGTTTTGTAATTGATTGTATATTTATATCATCTATGTTTCAAAAAGTTTGTTTTTTCAGGAATGGCAACGTTGTTTTAGTAGAGTAGAAAAATGCCTTTAGAATTTGAGTTTAAATCTTTAACTTTGTATTCTTCATATAATAAAAACGGCATTTACAGTCAGTAAATTGGATATGTCTTATTTAGAGTATGAACGAAGAGTTTATTTTAGTTCCTAGAGTAATAGTTTTAGAGAGAGTTTTTAAACACATATGAACAATATCACATTATTTACGAAATAGTCTAGATATTTATTCATGTATTTACTTTCAAAAACTGATTATGCAAAAAAACAGTACTCATTTTGAATATATAGTATTGAAATGTTTAATTAATCTAAAGGTTATAAAAATAGTGTGGCAACGATATATTTGTCTTTTGCTAACGTTCCCTAGCAACGGAGAAGAATAAAGATGATTGAACAAGGGATTCGATGTCAGTTTGTGATGTAAGTGTATGTGTTTGTTTTCCATGTTTATGCTGTGGTAGACGTCCAATAAACATATTATTTTTGATAAAGAAGGCTCCACGATTCTTCATTCTATGCTGAAATACATCACAGTAAATACGGATGCGAGTTATATTGGTCTGATACATTATTGAATTAATTTCGACGAAGAATAAAAAATTATTATTATACTTCCTACTTACATTAATAAAGTTACTTGATTACACTTGAATTTTTGACATTTTTATGCATATGAATTCTTGTACACATCAGGGAAAAAATAAGCTTCATTATTGCATCATAAACAAAGCACTTCTAAAGCTATTCGTATGAAATTCATTTCAAAAATATAGTACCGTTATTGTAGTGGTTAATGGATTGGTGGGCACGATAATTTAGGCATATATAAATTGTAGCTTAAAAGACCTCGCCAGGCGAATAAAGATTGTTACGTAAGCATATTGCCCCGCCTACTCACTGTAGCGTCCTATCAGTATCAATTTAATACTGAGCAGCTTCGCCAACGAGTGGACACGTACCTTTCCCTTCAGCAAAGTAAAATTAAAATTCTATTACCACAAAAAGTTCCATTCCCTTTATTGAATCCTCTCCTCACTTATACTGAACAGATTAAAGTATATTTGTTTTTCAATGCTGCAAAGAGACCGGGATCAACTATTCAAAAAATGATTTAATAGAGATCTTTCACGTCCTTGTCTTTTTGTATATACAGGGTGTTCACTTTAAACGTGGCTCAATAGTTAATTTATTAGCAGTTAGAGTTAGAAAAATGCCTTACATGAAGTAAAAAATATATATTTTATAGTATTTGAGTCAATAAATATACGGCTGAAAAAATTACAAAGCCTAAAATTTCATACAGTTTATTTTGACCGAATAGTCATATTTAGTAAAATATTCTTGACACACTAGCATTTTAAAAGAAACAGTTCTACTCTTCTGCAACTAAAACTGACCAAATTATGGCGTTTTAAATTGCATGATTTTAAATCAACCAAGTCGAGCAAGGACTGCGCCTTGATTGAAGGATCTTCCTTGAGGGAGCCATTGAAATTGTCTAAAATTGTCTAAAAAAACCACATTGAAAGCTTCATAGCTCGGTCAGTTTTAGTCGCAGAATTATGGAACATTTTTGCTTAAACTATTATTGTGTCAAGTATATATTGCTAAATATGACTATTAGGACTGGGTTAATCCTTTAAAATTAGTTTTCGTTCTTTTTCAGCAGTACATTTGTGTACTCAAAAAGCATAATATAAAATTCTTTAGGTTATTTAAAGTCTTTTTCCAAAAGAAGTATATACCTATCTTTGAAGGTTTAGAAGTTATCTATTGAGCCACGTGTAGAGGGGACACCCTGTATAACCAATATGTACGGTGAGGCTATAAATGTGAATTGAGAAGAATGCAGAAATCCTACTGTATATTGAAAACTAGTGCTTGATCATGAAAATTTAGTAATGGAACAACAGTTTAGTAAGACATATTAAGAATATTTGGAACTTCCTTTTCGTTTTTCCCTGAGATAAGCTCATATAATTATAGATTATTTACAAATAGCGAAAATCCCGCTCTTGAATAAGACTTATTGGGCACTATCGAACATTAGGCAATCTGATGTCTTGTGGGGTTCCTTAAGAATGATTTATTTATAGTCTCAAGAAGAATGAAAGAAGAAAGAAAATAGGAAGGGAAATGCTGATTGAGAGGAGAGTTGGAATAAAACTGCGTGTTGCCACAAAATGAAATTTGTCGCGAATTTGAAGAAATGAAATGTCAGTTCAGTTAGAAATATTAAGAACATTTGAACTTCCTTCTCATACTCACCAGAGGTAAGTTCATAAGGTTCTGAGGTAAGTTCATAAAGTTCTGATGTAAGTTCATAAAGTTCTGAGGTAAGTTCATCAAGTTCTGAGGTAAGTTCATCAAGTTCTGAGGTAAGTTCATAAAGTTCTGAGGTAAGTTCATATTTTCGATTATGATAAAGCAAGTATTGAATTTACTCTCTAGTATAAGACGCACCGAACACTGAATTTCAGAATGGTCAACAAAAAAATAATAACTTGTAGTCTTCTTCAAACTTCACCCACAATTTAAGGAAAAAGATCTGTCGTTTCAATAAGAAGTATAACCATAAATTTAAGATAAATCGGAATTTCTCATTACTGATATTAATTATTGACTTGGCTTTATCTTATTTATGGATGTATTTACAAATATCTTCTTTCAAGAGAAAAATGATTCATGAATTATGAATCAACAATTCTATTTACCTTTCATTAACAAATTATTCAAAAGTAGGTTTTGAGCTATTAAACTCTACATAACCAAATAATCACAGGAAAATCAATCCAATGTAAGACCTGCTTTCCAGATAAGTTTTAAACGCATTCGTTTCCATTTATTTTTGATGAAATACACCCTCAACTTTTACAGAATTTTCGAAATTTAAATAATTAATATCAATAATATTTATATTATAAACCCAATTTAAAACTCACCATTTTACTTTTGCTTTAGCAGATTGTATCCTTTCTTGTTCCACTTTCGATTTCATGTCTTTTTTTCATGTTTTCGGCCTTGCCTTTAATAGTTTGCTCTGCCCACGACACAGTCTGAAATTCACTGATTTAATCAATATTTATGTTTTTTCTATTTTGTTTTTACTGTAAATATAAATAAAATGTCATGTTCTTTATATATTATACTAGCAGTACGCGCACGGCATTGCCCGTGGAATCAGGACTTCAACAAAATGAAAAAAAAACCATAATGGCACGAAAAATTCTGAAAACATAACAAAAGATACACATTATTGATTTTTACGCTTATTTTTCTTAGCGATAATGACATTTCAACTGTAAAAAATACAGAATACGTTAATCCGAAACAATATTAAAAATTTGCAGCGTGAAAATGATTATTATAAAGCAAATAAAATATGCGAGACATAAACACGTTAAGACACTGCCGAAAATAATAATTGAAGTCATTCAGTTGAAGATTATGGCGTCACCTGCGCTCTGCACCGTCAGCCAATGAAATTGTCTACAACGTTCCGGAAAAGTGCCGCGGGGGGGCAGCTCGGTAGATAAAAATATCTTTCAACTGACCAGGAACAAATTAAGTATAAAAAACAGGAAAAGTTATTTTAACCGTTCTTGTTTTAAATACGACAGAACCGTTCCGGTTATAAGCTGAAAAATATTGAAACTAATAGTGTTATTAGAACGTTGGATGCAGCAAATTTAAAAACAAAATTAAATTTCGATGGCAAAACTGACTATTTTTAAAAAATTTCTCAAAATTCAGTAAATTATGTTTGAAGCTCAAAACAAACTTCATTAGAACGAAAATTGTTTGTTGTATTCGATGGTGCATTGATTGTTTTTCAAAACATTAAATAAAAAATCTTCTACATTTAATTTTAAAATTCCGGCTTTGAGGTGCGTTGAGTCACCTTTACGACTACCTGCGTGCCAAATTTCGAGACTGTGAATGCGATAGATTCGTCTGGACATCGCGCGCAAGCACGCACGCAAACATTTCCTTATATATATATATATATATATATATATATATATATAGTATAAATCATAAAATGTTAGAGTATAAAATGTGAAATGAAAAACTCAATAAAAGCACAATAACGTTTCTTCAGGGGGTGAAGTTATTGTGAATTGTGCTTATTATTATGCTTTTATTGCGTTTTACATTTCACATTTTATACTCTATCATTTTATGATTTATACTCTATCTACCACAGCGCTTTTCGAATTGCAGCTTTTAGCGCATTCATTGTGTATGTGATATATTTACATATATTTTTCCATCTGTTACTATTCGCATTTTTGTCTTTACTCGGATATACTTTCAATTCGTTTTTCATATCTTTTCGAACTTACTTTATTGTTTTTTATATTGTTTTGCCTCTTTTATATATATATATATATATATATATATATATATATATATATATTCCTGCTTATAACTTAGCACTAGCTCATTGAAGAGTGCCAGCTTGACTCTAGTACAATCGAAAGTAAACACTCTAAAAATAGACCACATATATCCATTCTTTTCCGAAGCATTATCTGTCATCGTGGACAGCAGGAGAGACAGAGCTTTCCTCCGCCAAAATGGCCCGACAGAAGATGGAGAGGAGAATTTTGAATTGGCGACAAGATGAACAACATTCGCCAAGAAGTGGTCGCCTGAGCTTCCATCAATTCCCAGGTACTTTAAGAACACTTTATTCTCCTCCTCTTTTTCCTGCAGCGAAAATGGATGTTTTTGTCCCACTCATCAAAAACCGATCCCTCTAGGTGAAGGGAGGAAGAATAATATATAGAGGAAGATTAAAGAAGCAACTGCTGTCTGCGGTTTTGAGGTCTACACACTATCTGCAGGTAACTCTAGACTGTGCTTTGACTATTTGCTGGAGAAGCCAGTTGTTTATGCAAGAAGTTGTCTTCTGTATCAAAATAAATGGCATGGTAACAGCGAATTGTTCTGGCCAAAGGATGAGAAATAAAATAATTGTTGCTGCCTTTCTTTTGCTGTTTTTATTTATGTATTTGCATACATTTAATTCTTAATCAGATAAGTTTTTGCGTTATGTTTATTAAAAAAATAATACAATCAAACCTCGGTATAACGAACCTGGGATATAACGATCTCTCGGTTATAACGAACTTTTCAAATGGTCCCAACCGTACTTCTGTGCCACTGATGCATTTTGAAATGCTTATAACGATCTTCAAAAGCAAGGAATTCTGATATAGTGAACCAAAATTTCCACTTTGCAAGCTTAGTTTTTGCTTTTTAACGAAAAATTACTACTTATTTTCATACTAAATGTAGGTACAATTAAGTACAAGTTAATTTTACTGTTTAATGTTTTAAGAACAGATATTTATTTTATTTTATTATAGCTTATTACTAATTGCAAATAAGTGTGATTAATTTGTTGAACGCAGAAATGCATTTAAGTATTATAACAAATTTTGTGTAGTCAATATTTGAAAATTCGGATATAGTGAACCCTCGGTTATAGCGAACTTCTGCCTCGTTCCGTTGAAGGTTCATTATAATGGGGTTTGACTGTATAAATAATTTAATAAAGAAGAACAGTTTTGAAAGAAACTGATTTCATAAAATTGTCAGTTATCTTGATGAACCTGGTATGGTCCTAAATTGTCATTGGTTACTACCAATTAATCCAGTGAGTACTGAAATAAGAGAAGCACAGAGTTATGATGTAATGACGTATATTTTGAAAAAGTTCGAAATTTAGAATAAGAAATTTAAAGATTTTATTGAAAATAATGTTTATCAATCAGTATCTTATAGTATTATAATTAGTAAATTACTATTCTATCATTACTATTTTGTAGAATAATAATGATACGGACAATAGTAGAATAAATTCACATAATCAATATTTTTACTATTTTGGCCGATGCTTCATGTTTAAAACAGGATGCGCGAGCTCTTAAGGTCCTAACCCCAGGGCCTTACAATGCTGAAAATAAGTGACATACACTATATGCCCAAAAGTATCCGGACACTTGAAGATTTTAACGTTTTTTAGAATTTCTCCAGAATGGTTTAACTGAGTGCCTTTAAACTTCGAACATGTAAAGAATAGACAATAACTCACATTTTGCATGGAATATTTGGACCTGAGGGCAATTAGGGGACCATCTACAAACTGATAAAGACATAAAAGTTTTTGGCACACCCCGCTTCACAGAATACTGATAACAAGATGAAACTTTCAGAAATGGTAAAGTACAATATACATAATATTTACAGGAATTTTCGTAAACACAACACAAATATTTCGGAAGATATAAAGGTTTTCTTTAAAAATCTCAAATTTTTCCACCTGTTTTCTGCTTATAACATGCAGAGTTTTCTGTTATATCATACCAAACTCACAGGAAAGATGACAATATATTAGAGAAAAATGTTGTAAAATTTTGGAAAAGAATGTTTGAATATTACAGGAATTATGAGCAGTTTTAGTAAATAATGTTTTACTGCGCATGCGCGAAACATAGTGTAATTTTTCTTTCATAGCTTTAAAGCCAGATATATAGGGCAACTTATATAAAAATATTCAGTTCAATATCATTAGTATTCAGAAAGATATCGGCATTACAACGAGCAGAATTTTAGCTCCTGTCGAAGAGAAGCTAAAAGATGAGGGGTTGTACGCAAATTGATATTTTTTAAACTTACATCTTTAAATGATTATATTGAATTGTATAGTGGTTAGAATTTGCTGAATACCCATGAAAACTTATCAATTACGTGCATAACTGAAATTCCAGCTAATTAGGCACTATAAATAACAAAAATTTTATTATTTTAATTATATTATTTACATGATTATTAACAAGTTACATATTACAACTATTTTACGGCCAAACGATATTTTTAAATATATTTCTTTTATGGCGAAACGAGTTTTTATTTAATTAATTTCTTTTCTTAAAATATTTTAATAATTCTACATATATATTTTTTTATTCGTTACGAATATTAGATGTGTTCATGGATATTCAGCAAATTCTAACCACTATACAATTCAATATAATTATTTAAAGATGTAAGTTTAAAAAATATCAATTTGTGTACAATCCCTCATCTTTTAGCTTCTCTTCGACAGGAGCTAAAATTCTGCTCGTTGTAATGCCGATATCTTTCTGAATACTAATGATATTGAACTGAATATTTTTATGTAAATTGCCCTATATATCTGGCTTTAAAGTTGTGTAACAAAAATTACACTATGTTTCGCGCATGCGCAGTAAAACATTATTTACTAAAACTGCTCATAATTCCTGTAAGATTCAAACATTCTTTTCCAAAGTTTTACAAAATTCTTCTCTAACATATTGTCATCTTTCCTGTGAGTTTCGTATAATATAACAGAAAACTCTGCATGTTATAAGCAAAAAACAGGTGGAAAAATTTGAGATTTTTTAAGAAAACCTTTATATCTTCCCAAATATTTGTGCTGTGTTTACGAAAATTGCTGTAAATATTATGTACATTATACATTACCAATTCTGAAAGTGTCATCTGGTTATCAGTATTCTGTGAAGCGGGGTGTGCCAAAAACGTTGTTGTCTTCATCAGTTTGTAGACGGTCCCCTAATTGCCCTCAGGACCAAATATTCCCTGTAAAATGTGAGTTATTGTCTATTCGTTACTTGTTCGAAGTTTAAAGGCAGTCAGTTAAACCATTCTGGAGAAATTCTAAAAAACGTGAAAATCTTCAAGTGTCCGGATACTTTTGGGCATATAGTGTAACATAGAATTCATTACACTTGGATATTATTACCAGGAAAATACAATAAAATGCTTATCTATAAATTTTTTTCCATATAGGATAGTAAGGGAAAAAATAAAGGAGACTGAAATTTGTAAATTAAAGTAGTAACTACTTATCGACAAACCAGTCGCAGCTGACAGAACGTGTAGCGGACTAGAGAGGCCAATCTTGCGATTTGGGCAGTTATAGTTCTCAGGATCTATTTATCACGGAAGGCTTGCATAAATACGTAAAGCTTGTTTTCTGGTGCTTTTTGCTTCTGCACTTTTTCGCAACTGGTTTGAAATTTTTAAAAGCGGGGAAAAATTTCTTTACTTCGTTGAGTAGGGTATCAGTATTGCTGACTCTGTAAATTAATCACAGGAATTGCTTGTGTGGGAAGTGATAAAGCTTCTTCAGTGTTGACTGGAATAGGAACTTCATTGACAGTCAGGGATTTTTTTTTTTGTTCCAACTGGGCTATTTTTCGGCTTGAATAGTGAAACAAAACTTTTGTTTTCCTATACTGTATAACTTTCGGTGACTTGAGAGAATTTGGAAAATCCTCGATAACTGGCATTATGCGGGCCTCCACAGTTAGCGCATTTCGATTAGAAGTTGTCTTCCTTTTTAATGCTCGTTTAATGATTATCTGATAAAAACTCTGTAAACTTTATAGGTCTGAAGTATTTCAGAAGCTATATGCACAGGGTAAAATGTTTCAATCTATCTCAGAAATAAGAAAACATGATTCTGAAGCATCTCCGAAGCAAAGAGAAGAGATAAAGAGTTTTGTTGCTTTAAAGCTTGTGAATTGCGTATATCAGTCACATCATATACTTTATTTTTAAAATGATGTACTAAAACGTAATCGAAAACATAATTAAGACTTAAAATTTGAAAATGTTTTGTCTTAAATTACTTTAAGATTCCTTATTTCTTACAGAAACAATTGAAACATAAATATGCGCTTGTTAGAAGAAAAATTTTCGTATAATAACAATAAATTGAGAAATGTTCGTTTTTTACTCATGCTGCAATACACGTTTTTATATAGCCTTAGATATCAATTTCTATGGAATTAAAAGATTATACATCAGGAAGAGAAAATATGTAAATAATATTGGTAATTAATTTATTTGAGTTTTCATATTTTTAATATAGTTCGAATCTCAATTTTAAAAAAATGTGAGAAATCGTCGCTTAACATGCAACACCATTATCGAAATTTTAGAAGAAGAATGAAAAACTAAATTTTTCGCAACCAATAATGAATATTTCTTAATTGTTTTCACATCTGTTATGACTATGAGAGTGCGCATTTACACTGGATGTGTAAAAAAATCAGAAATACAGTAGAGTCTCGATAATTCGAGGCGGACGGGACCGTGCCTACCTCGAACTATCGAAGATTTGAATTATCGAAATCATAAAATTTAATAAATAAATGGAAATAAAAGCAATTTTGAAATTTCAGTGTAGTATATTTAAATGAAAAATGTACTTACATATTATAACATAACTGCATTAGCAATAGGTTAATTATATCTTAAAATAATTGTCAATTGTTTTCTGTTTAAACACATTGCTGCTGTATATCGATCTTATATATATCCCGTTTTCTTTGGAAGGGGGCATTTCTGCAGGTGGCTTCGGGGTGCGCTGCGCAGTGGGCATATGACCCGTCGAATAACAATAGAAACCAAATGCAGTAATTCTTTCACGTGTTGGTCATTATTTGGGAGCTAAACTGATTTTTTTACTAACTCGGATTTGTGGAAAACTCGAACAATCGAGACTCGAATTATAGAGACTATACTGTATTCGTTATTGCTTGTGAAAAATTAAATTTTTTCTTCCTGTTGTAAAATCTGGATTTTTGAGATAAGTAAGTTTGCTTTTGAGGGACGAAATGAGCACTTGTTTAATATTGGGAAAATCACCCTCACTTAAATATTATTCACGCGTAAATAATATAATTTTTTTATAATCATAGTGAAAGGACCCAACGACCTGGAAAAGTCGTATTCAGATATAAACTGATTGCTAAGCCTACTTGATTAAAAATTTCTTATACCAAAAAAAACCATCCGAAGTTTATGATTTCTGTTCAATTTTTAATAGATAATAACTAGAAACAATCATTAACCCTGTAAAATTTTGAAATTATATCGTCTAACAAGCAACACCACCTATATCATTTTTTTGAAATTTCAAAGAGGAAGAAAATACTCATTTTTTCGCAACCAACATCGAATATTTCTGATTTTTTTTCATATCTAGTAGAAGCATACCTTCTCATGTTCGTATAAGATCTGAAAAAAGTTAAAAATATTCGTTATTGGTTGCGAAAAAATGAGTATTTTCTTCCTTTTTGAAATTTCAAAAAAATGATATAGGTGGTTTCTGCTTGTTAAGCGACGATATTATTCAAAAAAATTAAAAAAGGGCTTACCAGTTTTAAATGTTGGCGATACTCTACATATAGGATTAATAATATTCTTGGGCATTTTAAATTCGATATAGGTAATTTAGGCACCTGCTCTGCATCCTAAAACGGGTAAGCACTAAATATTAAATCCAAAGTGTTTTCGCGAAGCCTTTCATTTTATTATTCCGCCCCACATGCTGGGAAAAAAATCCTAACTACATTTTAAAGACACTTTTTATGCACAAAACCGTTCTAGCATATAATAACCGCCTCCCGTGTTTTGATTTATAGCTCCTTTAAAGCTGCTTAGCACGCTCTACTTTTTATGCGCATCGCATATCGATACGGAATCCTTATCGATACTGCAGATAATATTAATAAGAAAGTTAGTGAGGAAGCCACTGAGGGGAAAAAAAGATCGCCAAATTTTAAGATTTTGTTTTTATCGCCAAAGACGCGCGGATGAAGATGGAGAGTTTTTATGGCGCTTTCGATGGGATTTAATCCAGATTAATTCACGTTATTTTGTCTCCTTTTTATTATAATCCTAAGTGAGTTTCCGTTCATGGGATCATCAAACAAGCGGTTATTGTCGTGCGTCAGGATGAAAAACTCGTAAAATTTTCGAGCACTTTGC
>BGPR01000087.1:1687409-1715476 GCA_013235015.1 Araneus ventricosus | reverse complement strand
TATTCTGGTACCCCCGGTTGGGTTGGGGGGCGTCACTTTTTCCGCTGGTTAACACCGGGAAAAGTTAGGTCCCCCAACTTAACCGGGGGTACCAGAATAGACCCCTTAATCTCCAATGTCGTAATTCCTTGTGTTGAATTCAAAGAACCCTTAAAAACACTTCTCAATATCAAAGCACAATGTGACAGTAATGACGGTCTGTTTAATAATTAATATTTTTATAATTTGAGTAAATTGGTGTTCCTATCGATACCCTCACGCTGATGGGTAGTAGAAGTGTCAGCTTGGTTGTCATCTGACCGAGGTTCAAAATTATGACTTTTATTCTAAAGTAACCCTCGTATAGATGCAAAATGGGACTTAACACATTCGCTGCCACTATTCACGCCTGAGATTCGAACCAACTATCTAATTTGATGCCCCCTTCTCTGTCATCTCTTAGCTACAGTAGAGAAGGGGTGATTTTATTAGATAATAGGTTCTGGACATGCCAGCGCGTCGGTGGCACTGAATGTATTATAAACCTAAGAAATATCGTCTGTGAGTTTACGTTGGTTTGGGGTACCGGTTCTACAAATAGACGTTATTTTTTTTAAAAAAATTTAATGCTCTGCTTGTCTGGCCCCCATTTTTTTTTTTATGTGGGTATTTTACGCGCGGTTTGTTATGAAATCATTTGGACTCGATTTAATTTCCAAACGTATAAATAGGGTGATGTTGGTACGGGTGGGGATTCTCTTCTAGAAGTGTGAATGTGTTAAATGATTAGTCTCAGAAAGTTATTAAATCATCACATTGTTGTTTTCAGGGCACTAGTGTCCTTACAAGTCCTTACTTTTACATTTAGTCCTTAAAAGTCCTTACAAATCCTTATTTTTATGCCCCATTTTTAAAAAGTCCTTACTTTTTACTCTGCCATTATTAAAAAAATTAAAATTTCACCGATTATCGTTTTTCTAATTCCTCCTTCTCGGCGGTTCTAATCTCTGTCGACGTGGCTCTCGCGGAATGGGGTGGGGGGGGGGAGTTGCCACTGCTCGATTTCCACGAATACATATCCATCGCATACACCTTGGGAAATAAGGGAGGAGTTACAGATGCCCTTTATTGGTCCGTGGTTCCATAGGAATGATTGTCAAAAGTGCTGTTGCCATTTTTAGAACAGTACCAAAGTGGTAAACCTTTACTTCCATTTTTTGCCAGTGATGTTTTTAAAACTTGTTAATGATTGCATTCAACATTTCAAAATTTTGAAACCAGAGAATGAAAGAATTGAGAAATCTGAGACTTTATGCAAATTCAACTTCAGTGACCCAAACTTGTATAATGATAAAAGTTAAGCGTATTTAGGATTTGCTGCAGAGCAACTAATAAAAGAAAAGATAAAAAAATAAGGAATTAGCAGACAAGGATGTTTTCACACTCTGACAGGATAATCGGAAAAACATCATAACAATAATAAAACATTTCATGCAGAAATGTTCTGTGTGCGATTTGCATTGATCCACGAGTAATGGCTGGATATCCCGAAAAAGCACAGGAAAAAATGAAAAAAGTTTTGATAGTGTTGTCGCAAAATAAACGTATTTTGGAAAAAGATTGCGACGAAATTTTGTTACTCTATGCAGATTTTCTGTTAAATATTGTAAAGCCAAATTCATTTGAATTTACTTCTTTCAATCCAAAGAGTGATTCCCTTGATACTTTTTTTACAAACTTATTTTAACAATAATCATTATGAAAAAATTTGGAAGATTATCAAAATGGTATTAAAACTGTCACATGGACAATGAGGTTTTTCGGTGAACAAGGTCCTGGAAATAGAAAATTTGAAAGATGCTTCATATGTTTCCCAGCGTGTAAATCATGAATTTATGAAGCTATCTGGACTATTTATGACTTAAAAATTACTAAAGAAATGAGGACGGCTGCCACCTCAGCTAGAGCAAAATACATGCAGTATTTAGAAAGTGAAAAATCCAAAGAAAAGACTGAAACAAAACAACTGAAACGAAAAGCTTTAGGGGAGGAAATAGATTTTTTAAAACAAAAGATAATGTTCCTCCAAACGGACATACACCAAACAAATGAGAAAGCAAATGATTTAGCTAAGGAGGCTGAAAAGTCAAAGGATATAAATTTATTTATTCAATCGCATGAACTAAGAAAAACAATTTCTGAAAAAGAAATTAAAATAAATACCTTGGATATAAAATTGAATGAAAAAAGTTTCGAATTAAAAGATATTTAATTTCATTACCAGTTTCATGGGGGTTTTTTTCATCAATTTATTAACTCGTATTTTTAGGAGTTTTGTTGTGTTAAATTTGTAATGTATCTGCTATGTAATTTATCATCTAATAGGTTGAATTTGCAAAAATGAGACATTTTATTTAAAATTGCGTGCACCAATTCGTTAAGTTTATTCAATTTAGAGGTCCTTATTTTTTGTTTTTTTTTAGTCCTTAAAAGTCCTTGATTTTCTTTTAAGGAAATGTGTACGAACTCTGTGGAAGAAACCAATTGCAGTTCGTTCATTGGGTCTGAGAGCTGCAGTAAATCTTTTGTGTTCTACTTTTTCGTTTTTAATTTTTTTTTGGTTATTTTTACACACTGAGAGTTCGATGAGCAACAACAAAAAAATCGAAGAGAGAAGACAGAAAATCAATAAGTAGGAAAAACAAGTTGGGGCTGTTCACTGAATAGTCCTCGAAAGCTCCAAAATTCGTTCATTGTGCAATAGCTAAGCGTCTTATCGGCAGTCGAAAACCTAAATTACTACCTATAGAAGTGGATGGTAACTGGGTACTCAGGCCCGGAGTCCATGTTTGGCGCACGGCCCAACTGTGTGTAATGTTTCTTTCCTTCCCCCTCCCTGTCTTCATTTCTTTTTCTTCACCTTCTCTCGTTCGTTATTTGGTTGAGGGTTTGCTTTCGCATTGCCCCATCTGCTTTAACCCTTTGAACGGCAAAAATATTTCAGCTGAAATGCTTTGAAAACGGCCTCTCTGTAGCTAAATGGTGAACGCCAATGTTTCGGAGTCGGTTATGGGGCAATAAACAGAGAGCAACTTTCTACGCCGGAACCGGTTTAAGAGTATAATCGAAGAACGACTTCTGCGACGGAGCCGATTATAGAATAGTCATCAGAGCGACTTTCTACGTTCCAGCCGGTTGAAGGGTTAATACACATTCGTTTTCTTTCGTTAAAGTCACCCATGAAAAAAGCATTGACACTGTTCTAAAGAACAATTCAGATAATTGCAATTAAAATTTGTGTTCTATTTAGTCTTAAAGCTGTCTTATAAAAATTCTATTTTAATTCTCTTCCGAAATACTTTTTGATGCATTGCTCATTTCAGAGCTGAAGAGCCGCCACTGAATGAAGCTGTTGGAGATGTTGTGCAGTTTAATATAAAATTTCTATCGGTTTTCCGATTTTCGTTTTCGAAATCGCTTTTGGATTAAAATAATGCCGAACTGTGAATGTTAATCTAAGGATGATGTATATAAAAGGAATCGTTCTTATTTATTCAGATTCGTTGAGATTTTCTTTTACTACATGGTTAGATAAATGTCCGGAGAAGTATTTACTCTTATTATACCGCCTTCTAGCTATATGTTAAAGCATTTATACAGCCATTATATTTGTTGGCAAGAGCAGTTTTGGCAAGAACAAACGGATTTTCATTTAACGTCAGAAACACCATCATGTACTGCATCATATCGTCTGTTGAGAATCACATGTCAAATGTCCGAAATTCTTCAAAAGAGAAAATAGCGTTTTGAAAGTTCATTTTCCCCAAAATGTGTATGTCGCCTTCTTGAGATATCCCTTTGCCTTTTTTAACGTGAAAAAAGAATTTCGGTACCATTTGGTGGTTTTAACTCAAAAATCTTTTTTTCCGCCAGTTCGTCAGTGATTCATTCTCAACAGGCGTTATATGCCGTAAAATGCTATAAAAAAGTAGTGTTCTTTCTAGTCAGTTTTTCTCATGGACGAAATATGGTAATCCTTCCCGAGTTTTATGGCCTAGCATCAGTGCAAGGAAACCAGGTTGCCGTAGGCAAAATACCCCCCTGCATCAATTCCTACTCACAGATTCACATGCAATAACCAAGCACTACAGAGTTATAATAATGAAATTTTTTTATTTCTTTCACGCCTGATGCACGAATATCCAACGAACGAAGGGCAGCTTCGTATGTGATGCACCGTTGTTTAGGTGCTCTAGGGCCAGTGGTGTACAAACTAGGGGACGCGAAAAAAATTCTTGGGGCCAAATTAGAAGAAATTTATTTTGTAGTAAGGAACTAGTTTTTTTTTTTTTAAAAAGCATTTCAGATACCAGTGAAACAATGAAATGAGAATATTATTTATAAAAATAGAATTTGGCAACCTGCAAGAATAGTCATAAAAGATGATTGTCAAATTGAAATTCCCTCTACCTGCTTTCTTGTGGGATTCTTTTGCAACTTGGGTCGGTCTAACGTTTAGTAGTAGCCATTTTTGTTACATCTTTTTCAATCTAGGTGTATCCAACGCCTTGCTATTTAATCTTTATACTGTAGTCACCGCAAGAACTGTGCATTTCTTTCAGTCTGTTCCTCAGTAGTTCGGTTTTGCTGCTTCTTACGTTCATAGTGTGTTCTGTAATTCTCTTTATATTCTGTTTTTGTTAATTTTAAGTAAAATTTGCGCGAATCACATTTTTAAGTATAGAACAGTTCAGTAACGCGCTCGGAGGACAATAATGAAAAAACCGTTATAGATGTTAAAATATTTATAAAGAAAGAAAAAAAGATTTCTCTAGAATATTTTGCATGCATTTAGCTTTTTTTTAAAAAAATCATTTTTTCGAAAATTATCCTTTGCTGATATTTTGTTAGAAACGGTGGTTACTATTTAAAACGTGTAAAGGAAGAGTTAGTTCTGTTTTTGTATTACAGATAGTCAGGGATGAGATTCTTCCGCTTTTTCGCGAATTTCCGCTTTTTTGGTATTTTAAAGAAATTCCGCTTTTTTGTCTCTTTTTCTCTCAAATTTTTCTTTTTTCTCCCCCTCTCCTTTAAACCGCAAAAATTTGCTTTTTCTTCCGAAAATTCCGCTTTCACACAAAGAAATCTTACGTTTTCGAAAGAAAATTCTGGGAAAATATGCTTGACCGTGCGGCTTAACTCCACCGGCTAGAAAACTAGCTGATTCATGTTCTACTGACGAATCAATATTATATCGGCAATCTCTACAAGGGTGAACATTCCAACATCCAGTGCTATTCAAAGTATTAAATACCACCTTTTTGCAGAAATTTTGCATATTGCAAAAAAAAAAAAAACTTGGAACATGTTGGGAAAAAAATTAGTTGGAAACTTAAGGTCATCTTGTAGGTCGCCCCCCGACCCCGGGGCGGCCGGCAATAAACTACATAAAAAAGAAAGAAACTCCTGTCAAAAGAGGCTGCTAAAAAACTGTGTGCAAATGCAACAAAAAAGTAGAGAATAAGACATAAATAAAAAAAATTAATAAAACATGATTTACCTAGGCATTCTAGAGATAGTCTAGTCCCGACAACTATGCCAGTAATTAAACAGAGAGATACTTATGAAAACTGTGCAAAAACTTTAGCCTCTACTGAAAATAAACTTGCAGAGGATGCAAACACATCCTTTATTGAAGAAAAATCTGTCAAAGATAGGAGCCCTCCAAAACAAGGGGTGAAGCGTGTTAATGGAGATCTGTTACCAACAAAAGCCATACAAATATATATATAAAAAAAAAGAAAACCATTTCTTTAACAATTAAGGAAATGTTTCAAATAGCAATAATGCTAAACGAATCTGTCATTGTAACTGTACAATATCTCGACCCCCTTTGCTTTATAAGGTGCAAAATCATTGTGCTGTTACTTTTGCAAAAATTTATAAAAAATAAAAGAAATAAAACAGAAATCAGTATATGATACATTATTATAATTTATAAAGAGCTAACTTTTATTAAAAGTCTATTAAATATGATTCTTCTCAGACTTCTGTTGGGTGTATGTTGAATCTCAGTGATGTACAGGTGGTAAATATGTTTTAATGTCTAATTTTGTATTTTCTGATGCACCTGATGATGTGTTAAACTTGTTTGTTAACTTTTAATGTGAATGATTTAATAATAATTTAATATTCTTTTTCTTATTTATGCATACTGAATTATAAATAATTATAGTGTAATATTTTCATCACGTTGCATGTTCTGATGTTTTACTTCTTAAAACATCTTTCGCGTATAAATTATGGTGCAAATGTTTTGCTCGCGTATGATTTCAGTCTTTTTGCTTTTTTGCCAATCTCATCCGTGGATGGTGGCCCTAAGCAAGGCCTACTTTTGCAATTTAAGTGCGAGTACAAATTCAAAATCATAGTTAACTGAGCTTTGGAAAATAAAAACTAATTGTAATTTTTAAATATAAAATTTTTGCATTCATTAGCCGTGGAATGAAGCAAGAAAAATAATATTGATTAATAGATTAAAGTGGTTTTATGGGATTTGCAGCTACAAAAGATATTATCCCCTTTTCATTCCAAAGTGCTTTTCGTTCAGCTTCAAAAAAGAAAGGACAATTGCCATCAGAAGATATTTCTTCGCTAACCAGAGAGCGCGAAAAAAGAGAGAAAGAGTTATTTACATTTTAGGCAGAGCTCAACCAATCAGACTAAAGCGCACTGAAAAAAAAAAGCACGAAATCTGCAAAATTCAAGAGACATTTGGAAACAAAACATAAAGATTTAGCAAATAAATCGGAAACATTTTTCAGAAAACGAGCTGAAAGCATGAAAAATCAAAATGTATTTTTTTTGGGGGGGGGGGACAACAATTCTTGAAGGTTTTACGGGCATCCTTAGATATTTTATAGGGAAAAATTTAAAATCAAACATAATTGGAGATTCACTCATTCTTCCTTCGGCAATTAAAATGGCATTAATTATGCACGGAGAAAAATATGGTGACGATTTAAAAACGATACCATTATCAAGAGCAACCGTTTCTCGACGAATTTCCGCCATTTCAAGCAGTATAAAATCAATTCTGTTAAAATCCATTAAACCCATCTTCTGTTAAATCCTTTTCAACTTGACGAAACTACTGGCATTATTAAACTGGTTGAATTAATTGTTTATGTGAGATACGTTTATGAAACAGACATACGAGAATATTTTTTATGTTGCAAAAAATTGGAAGGAAGGACAACTGGAGAGAAAATATTTGAAATTATTAATATATATTTTGATACAAATAACCTTACCTGGAAACGCTGTGTCGCGGTTTGCACTGATGGTGCTTCAGCATTAACAAGTGGTAATAAAGGACTAAGAGGATTAATAAAGAAAATTGCTCCCCTTATTAGTGTTCAATCATTGCATGATACATAGAGAAGCTCTTGTTGCAAAAGACTTTGATGAAGAATTGCACAAGATATTAGAGGATGTTGTTACTGCAATGAATTACATTAAAAGCAACAGCCTAAGCAGTCGTCTCTTTTCAATACTCTGTAATGAGATGGGTGCTATGTATGAGACATTATTAATGTATACCGAAGTCAGATGGCTCTCACGCGGCAAAATACTGCGACGTATTTTCGATTTGAGAAGTGAGGTTTACATTTTACATTACAAGTTTGTTCGTTAATGAAGATTGGCTCGGAAAACTGAGTTACATGGTTCAAATTTTCGAAAAACTTAACGATTTGAATTTAAGTGTACAAGGAGAGAGTACTAACATTTTAGCATCGAGCAGTAAAATTGAAACTTTTAAGAATAAGCTGCTACTTTGACAAGGAGAATTGAACAAAACAACACAGACATGTTCCGGTGCTTTTCAGAATTTTCTAAAGAAAATAATATAGATTTCTTGTTATTCAAAAACTTCATTTCCCGTCATATGATCAAATCGGGAGAAAATTTTTCGGAAAGGTGTGAAATATTTCCAGATAATGAATTAGGTTGGATACGTGATCCATTTTCTTATGATTCTTTTGAATCCAATAAATCTCTACCTTGCCAAAAATTTTGGTTATCGATTGGAAACGAATATGCCGATTTGAAGAAAAAAGCAATTAATATTTTGATTCAGTTTGCATCGACCTACTTATGTGAAACCGGCTTTACAAAATTAATCGCCATTAAAACAAAATATCGAACGCAATTTTATTCAGAGGATGACCTACGACTTGCGATTTCCAATACAGATCCAAATATAAAAACAATTATGAACTCTTTGAAATCGCATACCTCACATTGAATTCTTATGATGTAAAGTTTTTTTAATGTATTTTTTATTAAAAATATTTATACCCATATATGCATAAAGAAAACTATTTCATCGTAAAACTGTGTGTTTTATTCAGACCACTAATAAGGTCGAAACATAAGCGCAAATCTCAAACAGAATTTCACTTTAACTATGTTGACATGTAAAAAAAAAAAAAAAAACGTCTATCTATCCAGGGGTTGCGACAAAATTTAACGCAAAAGAATGGAGGTCGGAAGTGAAAATAGTTTGCGCACCCCTGCTCTAGGCGGTCGGGGTATAAACTGGTCCTGCATTGCACTTCAATATTGGTCCTGCTTAATTTTGAGCTTTGGCTTTTCTGCTCTTGGTATTAAATCCTAACTCGGAAATATTCTTGGGTCGGTATTTCTGGGCTTAGGATTTAATACCAGAGGCAAGAGTCAAACAGGGCCGTACGAACACTCCGTTAGTCAGTGCCCCAGCACGGAGTACAAAAATCGAAGGGCGCAAAATTGCAAAAAAAAAAAAAAAAGTATCAACGGAGTTTCTGAATTAGAAAATTTTCTGAAAAATATTCTAAACAAACAATCTAATTTTATGTACTAATGAACACAAAACTTTCAAGGCACTACTCTAGTAATCTATATATAATCTTTCTAGTATTTTTTAAGGAATTTGAGATCGGATTATCACTTCAATGCCATGTCGTTATTGGCGAAATAGCATCCGAAATAGATGGAGATAAAAATGTTGGATCAATACCTAAACATCGAGTTCTTCGGCGACAATGACAATTTGATTATGAAAATCATAATGAGCTTATAATCGATGGGCAGGAAAAATTACAAAATTGAATTCTTTTACCACCTCGTTGACACTTCCTTTCTTTTCGCCGCAGTATGCCGAACTCGGAACCGTGAAGGTTCCCTGTCAGTTGAATGGTCTTCGATTGTATTATTCTTGATGGGCTTGTTATTTGAATATGTTAGTAGTTCTGTAATTTCGGCCAATTGCGAAGATTTGGGAACTATTTTAACAGATGAAGAATCAGCCTGGAACTTTGTAATTAAATATCAGTGGTGTATTCTTTATTGGAAAAAGATTTACCACCTTTGGGAGTTTTGAGATTGATAACAAAAATGAATTTTGCTCCAAACTTGAAGATTGTTCTACTAATTTTACTAACTCATTGAATAAGGGTTGCATCCAGAGAACACAGTTTTTGCAAATTAAAAATAATCGAGAACTATTTGCGAACAACATCTCAATCAAGATTGTCAGACCTCTCTATATTAGGATTTGAGTATGAGCTGAGTGACAGTTTAGATGTTTCGGAATTAGAGAATTCTCTGAACTAAAATTTCGTAAAAGTTTTTTTCTGAATTATACTTCTGCTAATTGTTTTTTTGTAAATGAAGTATTTTAAGTGAAAAGTTATTATAAGTATTTGTGTCAATTACTGAGTTACACTGTTGTTTTTTTTTTTTTTTGACGTTTGCTAAAAAAGACCATATACCTTTTTTTAGAATGTTTACATTGTAGTTCTATAGAGGCGCAATTTTTTACTTTTGCACGGAGCCGTTCAAAGGCTAAATCCGACCCTGATCCTAAATCCAATCCGACGAGACGAAGCATTTGTGAAATTACTTGATTTAGTTTTTACCTGTTTCAAAGTTAGACATAGTAAAGAAGTTACATTAATTTAAGTACTTTTTATTTTAAAATGGCAGTTTCTTTTATTCTATTTGATATTTTTTCACGAAGTATTTGATGGCCGCGGTGGCCTAGTGGTAAGGTCTCGGCTTTGGGACCGGAGGGCTCCAGGTTCGAAACCCGATTCCACTGAAGCACCGCCGTGTCTGGAGCCTGTTGCACGCTAAATCATACGCAATGGCCAAACGTCCTCTCGTTGGTGTGGCCGGGAAGTTTGGAGAGGGGGTGCCAGCTCAGGCGTCGTCCTCGTCATCTGACCGCGGTTCAAAATTGTGAGGTCCGTCCCAAAATAGCCCTCGTATTGCTTCAAAACGGGACGTTAATATAACTAAACTAAATCACGAAGTATTTGAACATTTTTAAATAGTCAACAAACTAAGCCAATAGACGAGTTTTTTTTTCGAGCGATCGACAAATCCAGTTGGATCCCATATCAAGCGCCAAGTTCGAATCTGTTCTTTCTTGAGTGCACAAAGCGCCAAAAAGAGCGATAACGAATAATTATGGCAGCCTTTCCATAAAATTAGGCTCTTATTTTAAGTAAACATTGAGAGATAAGAAAAATAGGAACATGAAATTTTATATTTTCACAGTATCCTTAAGCTATAACATAGAAAACTACACTTTAAACATTAATTAATTGATTCAGACAGAGTGTGAAGATTCCCATTGACTTACCATTATCACCGGAAGTTGATGGGCGGTAGTCCTACTTTACCGCAAATAGACAAAACCGAAAACTCGTCCATAATGTGCGTCAATTAAAATTTAGGATTTGTAATTATTTATTTTAATTTATAATTAGAGCAAATGGTAGAATTTGAAAAACTTTTCAGACTCGAGTAGCACAAAAATATTGCACTAATCTTATTTTGTGAAAGGAAGGGAAGCAAATCTCGGTAAAAAAAAAAAAAAAAACTGTCAAGTAAAGGATAAAACTTTTTTAGAAAAAGTCGCCTGAAAGCACATTGACTACACAATATTACTTTTGCAACCAGTTTTTTAAAAAATTTTCCGAGTTTTCTGTTTTGTTTATTTGTGTGATATTTAGAAATTCCGTTGTACCTACCGACTGGACTTCCTGTGTAATGCTTCGTGAATGGGGATCTACAAAACTTCACATCTTTGTTTGAAGATGTTAATTGTTAAAGTAGAGTTTTTTATTACTATGGCTTAAAGATACTTTTAAAGTATTTAATTTGATGTTCCTATTGTTTTAACTATCTTTTCTTTCTTTTTTTAACCGTTTTAAATAAAAAGAGTTAAACGAACTCGAAGAACACAAAATTCAACGCTTTGTATGCTAAAGAAAGAACTGATTCGAATTTGGCGCTTGATACAGTGTCCACATGGATTTGTCGATTGCTTAAATCGGAGAGTTAACCAGAAAACGCTCTGGGAATCTCTAATACTAATAAAGATGAATGTCCGTGTCTGTTGGTGGTCTACAGAACAGACCGTTGAACCTAGAGCTACCAAATTTGGTACAAGTATACCTTGGAGGTTGGGAATGTGCACCTCGGAGCCATTTTTTTTTTCAATTTTTAATCAAATTTTAATTATTTAAAAATTAAGCAAATTTTGTCAGTTTTTGGCCATTTTTTTCGTGAATAACTTCCGAAGTAATTAACGTATGAAAATTATTTTTATACCATTTTAAAGTGCGAATTCTCACCTTTCTAATGTTAGTTTCAACTCTGTATATTATTTCCGGCGAATTTTAAAATCTTTTTGAAAACATCTATTGCTTTGAAATCGGTGAAGGTCACTGAATGGACAACACCCCTCGCAGACAAGGTCATGGAACATTGTTTCCTCTAGGAGTGGCGATAGATTTCCCTCTCCCCCCCCTTTCTTCAAGATGACGTGGAAGCAATTCGCCTGTACCTGGGGTAGGAGGCGGGGTGTACCGCGGTTGTCTTTAGCAAACAGATTCACAGTTTACTACCACGAAAATTTTTTATTTTTAACTATTTGTTAATTGATTATTTTAAGATAAATGCCCATTTTTTACAGTTTTCAAACATTTTAAACTCATTTTATGCGTAAACCACTTCTATTCCATTTCGAAATGTGAAAAGTGGACATCAAATTAAAAGATTTAAAATAGCTTTTCGCTGTTATAAATCTTTTTATACATAAATTTATAGCGCGCGCGCGTTTCCTGATTGCATATGATTGATAATGTTGATAAAGACTGTCTAATATTGGCTCGAATTATAGAGTTTATTACTTTTTTTATTTCAATTTTTTTTTTTTATTCTTATTATAAGAATTACCATTTTTGTCAAAATTAAAGGGCATATCAAAATGTAACAACAATTTCAAATTAACATATGAGAATAAGCTGCTAAAAACTGCATTCATTTACTGTTCTCTGGACTTTAAATTTCATTTGCGAACTGGAAACTTGGAACTTTCAATTTATGGATCTGCTTTTTTTTTTCCTTCTTTTTTCCTTTTATTTCATATTGGATGCATCTCTATTTCGTTTTTGAATTTGGAACTAATTGTTTTTTCTAAAAAATTAATCTAAAAATTTATTTTTTCATGACATTTGACTTAATTCATAATAGTCATTTGTTTGAGTTTTTTCCCCTTCAAAAATGACAGTTTATTACGTTAAAAAATTTAAAGCGGAAATTACTTCTTCGGATAAATAGTTTTATTTACAAACTGTTAACATTAAATACAACAATAACAGCTATTTCTAACATCCTACATATGTTGCATTTTTTGATATAACTGAATCATTTTAACATATAAGTTCTAATATGAGCGAACCAGCTGGTCGCCGAAAGCGTCTAGTCCAAAATAAACAAAATAGTCCAGTCAACGAAGATCGAAAATGGGGGTGGAAAAAACTATAAATCATATAGTTTTGAAAATTGGTATACGCATTCGCGAGGGGCTGATTATGAACGTACTAAAAGTCCCCGGTCCTGGGGATTGAGTTCGTGGCGCGATCTTGGATTTCACCCACCCCCCTTTTTTCAGTTTTTCCTGAATATTTCGAAGACTATTCATTTTTTAAAATTACAATTGATTTAACAAATTAAAGAGCGTACAATGATTTTTCTTCGAGCTTTAATAGTTCCTCAGATAATGGGTCTCAAATGTTTCCGCCATCTTGGATTTCGCCCCCTTTTTTAGGAGGGCCGCGGTGGCCTAGTGGTAAGGTCTCGACCTCGGGACCTGTGGGTCGCAGGTTCGAAACCCGATTCCACTGAAGATCCGCCGTGTCTGGAGCCTGTTGCACGCTAAATCATACGTAGTGGCCAAACGTCCTCCCGTTGGTGTGGCCGGGAAGTTTGGAGAGGGGGTGCCAGCTCAGGTGTCGTCCTCGTCATCTGACCGCGGTTGAAAATTACGAGGTCCGTCCCTAAATAGCCCTCGTGTTGCTTCAAAACGGGACGTTAATATAACCTAACCCCCGTTTTTTAGTTTCTCTTAAGTTTCTGGAGATGTATTCAAATTACATGTATTCAGCAAATTAAAGACCTTAAAATTCCTTACAAAAGCATGCTTTTATTTTTTGTTTAGCTTTAAATAGTTTTCGAGATAATGGATTTCAAAATTTACTACCATCTTGGATTTTATCGCCCCTTTTTTAGTTTTTCTTAAATATATCGGAAGCTATTAAAGCTGGAAAAAATAAATAAATAAAAAATAAAACCATGCGTGTTCTCGTTGGGAATTGTACGATCATTAATTTGTTGTATTACGTGAAATTTGAAAATCAAATAATTTTTTTGAAAAGAAATCAAAGCACCCATTGGTAGAGAATTGTATTCTCTTTAATTTGTTAAGTCGCATTAATTTGAATATTGAATAGTTTTCGAGATATTCGAGAAAAACTAAAAGAGGGGGATGAAATCCAAGATGGCGGCAACATTTGAGACCCATTATCTGGGAAACTATTAAAGGTGGAAGAAAAGTAAAAGTATGTATTTGTAGGGAATTTTACGCTCTTTAATTTGTTAAATCAATTATAATGTGAAAACTGAATACTTTTCCAGATATCCAGGAAAAACTAAAGAGGGATGAAATCCAAGATGGCGCCGTGAGCTCGCCTCTCAGGGCCGGGGACTTCTAGTATGTTCATTAGAAGTCCCTCACGAACATGTGTACCAATTTTCAAAACTATAATGATTTAATGTTTCTTTCAAACCCTTCGTTGACTGGACTGAAACAGAAAACTCGACCATAGGAAACTTAATTTTACCATGGATTGATTAAAAGGGGTTTATGGGATTTTCAGCTACAAATGCTATTATCCTCTATTCAGTCCAAAGTTCTTTTCAATTCACTTGAAAAAAGAAAGGAAAATTGCCCTCAAAAGATGGACTAAACTATTGCCGGTAATTTTTACCAGTATATGCTGGAAATTCATGCGCATATCACGTTTGATTGCAATATGTACGAATCAAATAGGAGGGCCAATTAGAAAGGCTAACAGAGATTATAACAGCCAATAAACGGAGTACTGCTTTTTCGCTCCCGAGGCGTTAGTCTAGAATCAAGCATACGCGTTCTTACACTTTACAGGCTTGCAATAAATTTTCAAACTTCCCAGCAATTATGTATAATGCCGCGAATTCAAAAGGAAATGCTAAATCCTTATTTTTTAACCACTACTCAAGAATAGCGAACAAACTGACTGTTGCTGACAAATTTTTATTTGGACTTAATCCTTACAGTGGTCTTCGTAAGCAGCATGCATCTGCTGATTGCCGTTATATTAGAAGAGGGGTTAAGAAATTAACAGATTTGCATCGCAGTTTTAAAGCGAAAAATGTAACCGAAAAGAATAAAGTCGAGCAGAAAGTAAATATTGATTATTATTGTTCTCTACGTTTTGTTTTAGTACGGTGCCATCGTGATGATGATCTTTGAGATGTATGCTGGCTCTAGAGTGCCATCGTTAAGACTGATGCGACTCATGTAAACAACCATGTTTCAATTATAAAAATATTTTATTTCAGAAATATTATTGACTTATGAGGTTAATATACAGAATTAATAACTTATTCAAATATAATTGAACAACTTATAAACAATAAATTAAATTACTTTTATGTGTATTTTGTTTTAATTTAAAACAGAAGTCTCTAATTTTATACATCAAAAAATATTTTTAAAAAAGGAAACAGAGAATACTGATAACAGAAGTAAAATGAGAAAATTAGCAATTTTTCGTTTGTTTTCATTTGGATTTTATTACTCTCTTTAATCTTCTAGACATAGATATCACTTTTCTGTTTGTTTGTTCGGGCAATATTTTTTGCCATTCTTCCATGATTTTTTTTTTTTAAACTCTTCCTTATTTGAAATGGTTCTGTGGACTACTGTGTTATCAAGATATGCCAGTGGTGAATCCAGGGGAGGGGCTATTGGGCTTCCGCCCCCCCCCCCCCGACCCAAATCCTGGATTTGCCACTGAGATATGCCTATAGAAGTTCAACGGGGTTAAGGTTTGGGGACTGTGGAGAATAGTCCGAAGTCTTGGGTGCCGGATATAGCAATCATTCCTTCACAATTGATGTGTGTTGAGGATCTTTATCATCCAGCTTTATTATAATCCTAACTTTCTCAATGCTAAGGATAACATTTTCTTTCAAGATAGTCAGGAAGTCCATTTTGTTCATCATGAACTTGATAAATACTAAATTTCTGACCCCTGCTGCTGCCTTCCTTAAAATGCAAACCATAATTCAGGATCTTATTTACTTTGCTTTTGAAAACATAGAAGAATTGCATCATGAGTATTTATAAAATTAGATCCATAAGGTTTTAATAAATATGTTTGAACATAATTTTGATTTAGTGTATTACTGTTATGAATAAAATGCTTGCAAAACAAACATGTATGAAAGAACTTGATTTTATAGTGTTACTTTATTTGCATGCATGATTTAATCACATTTCATTATTTTGACAGTACATTGTTGAATGAATTAAAACTTAAATCGCCTGATAATAAGAACTTGTAACATCAACACTGCTTTTCATTGTGCAATGAAAGAAGGTATTTATCATTGTTACCTCTTTTTATTTGCATTGAAAAGTGCAAAATAAATTTCATACACGATATGTAAATGCAAGTTAAAAGGGTCTTTCAAGCTTAAAAATGTTCTTTTTTTATTGTTGACAAAAAAAAAAAAAAAATCATTAGAAATGTATAATTTTTACTTCCTTGCGTACAAAATATGGAGTATTGTAATCTTTAAAAAATTTGACCTAGAGATTTTGATGAATCTCCACGGGCCCCCGAGCCCAAAAGAAGTGGGGATTTGTCCACCTGTGAACATAATGACTCAAAAACATGTTGAATTGGACAGATGAAAATTAGTATGTGTTATACCAAATTTCAGACATGACACATTTCCGCGGAAACACGTAATTCAGCTTTTCCGTCATCGGATTTTATATTTAAATTTTTATTATGTAATAATTCTACAATATTTTTAATATCTTAAGCACTTTTTGTATAAATTTATTTATTTTATTGTTCGATTAATGATACTTATTTTACTTCTCGATATTTATGTTTGGCACAATTCATTATTTGAGAAGTTCAGCTCTTTTTTATCCAAGCATGTGTCATGTCTGCAAATTTTTAGATTTCTGTCCAATTTTTGGATGAAATCCATCAACAAGAAGTATGTCTGCCCATATGCATATGAACACAAATACTAAGAAACGTAAAGAGCTATGTTGATAATATTTGTTACATAGTTTTATCATCAGAATTGTAGATCTGTATAAAACTTTGGACCAATCTTTCAATGGTTTAGTCATTTGTCTGTTTATTCCCATATACACTACATGAACAAAAGTATCTGGGCACTTTCAGATTTTCACATTTTTTAGAATTTCTCTTGAAATGATTAACTTTTTGTCCTTAAACTTCGACCATGTGAAGAATAGACTAACTCACATTTTATATTGAAGATTTGGTCCTGATGGCAATTAGGTCCCCTAATGACTCAAACTGATGAAGACAAAAAAAGTTTGGCCAAATGAAGACAAAAAAACTTTTGGCCAAAAAAAGTTTGGATAAAAGTTTTAGTGGTTTCACTTCACAGAATACTCATAACAAGATGAAACTTTCAGAAATGATCATGTTTAATGTGCATAATATTTACATGAATTTTCGTAAACTCAGCACAAATATTTGGGAAGATATAAAGGTTTTCTTCAAAAAATCCCAAATTTCCCCGCCTGCTTTTTACTTATAACATGCACTGTTTTTATTATTATACGAAACTTGCAGAAAAAATGACAATATATTACAGAAGTATTGAGAAAAGCTTTGGGAAAATAAATTCAATATAACAGGAACTATGAACATTTTTAGTAAATAATTTTTTACTGCGCATGTGCGAAATATAGCATAAATTTTCTTTTACAACTTTAAAGCCAGATAATATTTTGGCAGCTTATATAAAAAAATTCAGTTCAATATCAATAGTATTAAGAAAGATATCGGCATTACAACAAGCAGAATTTCAGCTCCTATCGAAGAGAGGCTAAAAGATATGGGGTTGTACACAAATTGATATTTTTTAGACTTATATCTTTGAATAGTTGTTAGAAATTGTATAGTTGTTAGAAATTTGCTAAATGGTAATGAGTAATATTTGTAAAAAGTAATATTTGTAACGAATAAAAAAAATATTTTTAGACTTATTAAAATATTTTGAAAGAAATTAATTAGATAAAGAAATCGTTTGGCCGTAAAATTGTAACAATATGTAACTTGTTAATAATCATGTAAATAATTAAAGTAATAAAATTTTTATTATTTATAGTGCCTAATTAGCTGGAATTTAAGTTATGCATGTAATTGGTTTATAGGTATTTGGCAAATTCTAATCACTATACAGTTCAATATAATGATTCAAATTCTGAAATTCTACTTATTGTAATGTCGATATCTTTCTTAATACTATTGATATTGGACTGAATTTTTTATATAAGTTTCCTATATGTCCGGCTTTAAAGCTGTAAGAGAAAAGTTATCCTATGTTTCATGCATGCGGCAAGAAAAAATTATTTACTAAAAATGCTCATATTTCCTGTTATATTGAATTTTTTCCCCCTGATTTTTACACAATCCTTCTATAATATATTGTCATTTTTTCTGTCAATTTTTTTTAAATATAACAAAAAACTTTACATGTTATAAGCAAAAAAACAGGTGGGAAGTTTGGGATCATTTAAGAATCATTCATTGGGATCGTTCATGATTCTTTAACTGCTTAAGGACTTATCCTAAATACCATAAGTTACCAAATACTCGGTCCTTAACCTTCCAGCGAGTGCTCCAAAATTTCTCTCGCAAGTGGGTGCGTGGCATACTTTTTACGACACATTAGTTTTCTTCTCTTGTGCTATTGCAATTGCAAGATATTTCATAATATTAATAAGAGACAAGTTAGAAAAGTAAATCTACACATCAAGAGTGAAAATTAAATTTTAATATTATTTGAAAACCCTAAAATTATACCAAAATCAAAGTAGTGAGGAATAATAAGATTATTTGTAAAAAAGATAATAAGCATTATATAATAAAAGAACATAATACATTATAATCTATAATATAAAACAGAAAATCCTTTTGTCTGTTTTCGAGAACTCCTCCCAAGTGGTGAATGGTAACAACATGAAATTTGTACCCAGCATTCTTGAGTGCGTTTCTTGATCAACTGTGCGATTTTCAACTTTCAAAATTGATATCTTCTAAGATATTTAATTAAATACAGAAAATTAAACCATTTTAAGCATAATTATTAGACGTTTTTTTGCCAATAACTTCTGAAATATTTATTGCAAGAAAATTATTTTTATACCATCTTAAAGAGCAAAAGAATTATCTTTTTAATGATACTAATTCCATTGCGGTACAAATTTTTTTCTCTAATTGTAATTAACATTTTAAAATTTATTTTTAACAATACTTTCTATTCTTATAAAATTAAATTCAAGCCATTTTACTGTTTATAAAATCCTTCATTCACATGAATTTGCCAATGTGAAAGTTAATATAAGAAAATATTGTTTTCTTTGGATATTTTTATTTCCAAGGATTAATTACTCTTCCTGTGATAGGTTTTGTTTAATTTTCTAGATCAATTGTGCTTTTTTCAATTTTCATAAATTATTACTTCTTAAAATATCAACATAAATCAAGCCAATTTTCGGTGTTTTTTTCTCAGCGTTATACCAATAACTTCCAAAATATATATTGCACGAAGATGATTTTTATACCATCTTAAAAAAAGAGAAGAAAATTTTCTTTTTACTGATCTGAATTTAAATGGAATGGCATGCGTTCTTTTCACAGAATCTGAAACAATGCTTTCAATTAATGTAATTGAATTCAAGCTAATTTTTATTTTTTCGTCGAATCCTTCATTCCCGTGTTTTTACCACTGTAAAAGTTGTGATAAAAATATTTCTGTCTTTGAATATTTATGTATTCCAAGATTTTATATTTTTATTTAGAGAAAGGCAGAATTTTTCTTCCACTTTTATTTCGTAGCGTGTACATCTTTCAATTAGTTTGTGTGTAGTTTGATGATTCAAAGGCCGGAGGCAAAAGGAAAAGAGTGGTTGAACGGCTGTCCAAGGGGTCAGATAACATGCGAGTGATCGAATGAAAATCGAAAGACGCTGTTGCAAAAAACTGTTTTTTTAAGCTTTTAAATATTCTAATATACCTACCAGACTTTACTAAAATTTCCCAGATCTTATTTTTAAGCTATTTCCTTCCTTTGGTAAACTTTACCAGATTTTTATGTTTTATACAGCTATTATTAAGTTTTGCTGAGATAACAGTTTTCATCCTAGAGAGCAATGGGAATGAATTAAGTACTGTAATACAAATCAAGAAATATCCAATCGATTGTTAAAAAATTTCATGGGATAAAACTGAAGTTCATTTCCTTTAAACTGTGCACATTTCAAGGTTCTACTGTTTCGACACTATAATTTTTGTCTCCCTAGAAAATGAAACTGGACCTCTGTGCATGGTTTGTGATCTATAAAAAGTAAAGGGTAGTTGAAAAATAAGAAATGCCTTCAAAAATTATGGAAATAGCTTTGAAATGGGATAATCATCTAACAAATAAAATTATGAAAGGTGTAATCTATGTTGAAGTACTTTTCAAGATTGAATTTCACAAACATTTGTCATATTTTTGAATTTAAAATATGAGTGAATGGGAAATGTATGTAAACTTAGTGGAAGGTAGTGCCAGCTATTATGCTTGTTATCTAGATGTTTATATTTGTGGTAATTAAGATCTTGAGTTTTTTTCAGCATTCAAAATTTTTTGGTATTTGTTAATTTAAGTTCTGCTTAAGAATTCCTTCTTATGCAATTGCTTATTAGTATTTATTATTATTATTTATTTTGTGGAGCAGGTTTTTTTTTCTCAAATTTATGAAGTAAAGTTATCATTAAAACTTGTTTTATATCCTTTTGATTATCTTGCATAACAAATGAAGAATTTTATTATCTTATTGAAACATTCATACAGTAATTTGATTTTTTTTATATATATATATGAATGCAGTTACCCACCTACCTACTTGTGTTTCTTTTGTTCTGTACATGATTTTGGTAGTGTATGCATTTCCAACAATACTTTATATTAAAGAACCTGTATTAATCCCTGTACCATCACACCCAACAACTTAGAACAATCATTTATTTTTTCTTTAAAAAAAAAAAAGTTAATATAATTGTTTTCATGCTATGAGAAGTGCCAGATATAGGATTGTCCGAGATATATATATCCTGGTCCTGAAATTATAACAACATGCTGTTCTGTTATTTTCTTTCTCAGTGGTGAATCCAGGATTTAGCTCGGGGGTTGAGATCATAAAAATTTTGTATCATTGTGACGAAAGTCAAACCTCATGGCTCATGTAAACCAAAACACTTGTGACTTAACAGACATTTTTCATCTGACAATAAGAATCATAAAGAATAATTCAATGCTTTCGATAAAAAAATAAATAAAATAACTAGCCATAAAATGTCTGACCGCATCAAAGTTACAAGTACAAGTTTAATGATGACTAGAAAAGTAGGAAAATTTTCGAGCCTGTGAAGCCAGAAAGCAATGTTGTCATTTTTTTTTTTTTAGAAGGGAAATTAAGAACAAACAGTTGTAATGATTTTAAATAATATCAAGAATTCTGGCTTATCTCTGGGGGGGGGGGGCGGCAGCCCTAGAGCCTCCTAGGGGGCTATAGCTCCCCTGGATTCGCTACTGTTCTTTCTAGTTACCCTTTCTCCTTCCTTAACCTTCTGAGCGCCTCTGAACTTTTAGCTATCGGGTTAGAAAACTTAGCTTTTAAAGTAAATAAATCGATCTTTTTTGTATTTAATTATATTTCTGAAATAATAAGAATACTTTATGCACAATTGGTTAAGAAAATATAAATATGAGCTATCAGCTTTTGAACTGAAAATGAAAAACGGAAAGACATTTGCACCGCTCGGAGGGTTAATCATAATCAAAGTCTTGTCTTTTTGGACGTCAAAATATGTATGTCATACTCCGATGAAGAGTTTTCCCTCATTTTTTGTTTTCAAGTCACTGAGGATTTTTATTCTTTACCTTCTGATTTTACTACAAACGACAACTTTAGACAGATCTCCTTTGTTAATTATTTCTATATCTTTTAAAGCTTCATTTATAAGAATTTCTGCTGTTCTATTAGAAACACTGCTTCTGTCACAAACATGTTCTACATTTGGAAATGTAGTTCTGATTTATGAAGTTAAAGAAGAATCATGATTTATAATTTTGTTTTTTGTTTTACATCGTTTATACTCAATATCTTGATATTCATCAGATGAACTTAAAGAATTTAAAATGTGCCCCATAACAGAAAAAGGAAGTTTATTAGCATTGTGCGGAATTCAGATTAGTAGAAAACATCATGAAGAATTTGTATAATATCTTGTGCTTGTAATAAAAGTCCAATTACCATTCGTTGAACTGTCTTCTGATCTGTAAAAACTTTTGATTTCTCAGACATTCTAATTTCAACCACTCTTGGTTTGAAATCGAAGGTATTATAATTCATGAATGCGTTTTTGTTAGTTTTGTGACAAATTAGGCGAAATAGCTGAATTTTAAAGTTATTTTGGCAGCAAAGATGTAATTTGATTTCACTGAGATTTCGTATTATAAATAGCCTTTGCAATAGGCAACTTTTCCACATACAGGCGTTGCAATTTTATGACTTTACATTTTTTTTTTTTCACTCCACCCTACTGTCAACATTAGTATAAATGTGCATCAGGAAAAACTTTTTTATATCTTTTGAAATGAAAGTTATGCATAAAATTATATAAACTAAGTCTTTCAAACATTTAACAGCGAAATCTTTATGTATAAAATCCTACTTGTTAATGTTTTACATTAATTTCGTTTGTGTATTTTCTGTGGTAACATAACCTTGGATACAAACCAAGCTATCCGAGTGCAATCAAGCTCAATCTTGAGTTATCCATCAGTCAGTGTTTCAACTGAAGTAATCTCATATGATTAACTGTTGACTGTTAAGAGCAGTAGGATAGTGGGATTAGCAATGGGTCTACTAGTCTGAAAAGTCCTGGATTTTCAATTTCGGCAAAAAGTCGCACATTTCCATCTAGGGTCACAAAATGTTTCGGCATCTTGGGTGGGGATTTCCCTTTCCTGGGCTAAATAACTGCTCTTAAAAAATGATTAATTGAAATATTATGAAGTATATCTCTTAATTTGTGAAGATGGCTTTATGTATAATAGAAAAACTATTCATTAATCAAAATACATGTATTTTTGTCGAAACATCAATTTCTAGGGTTTTTTTTTTTTTAATCTTAACCCTTCAGCACATACACCTGATTTTTGGAACATTGACACACACCAGTAGCGAATCTAGGATTCGGGTCTGAGGGGGGGGGGCTGAGGTCATAAAAATTTTGTATTGTCGTGATGAAGGTAAAATCTGAAGGCTAAAGTAAACCAAAACTCTTTAACTTTACAGACTTTACTCACCTGACAATAAGAATCATAAAAAACAATACAATACTTTCGATAATTTAATAAAAATTACAATGAAATAACTAGCCAAAAAATGTCTTCGACCATGCCAAAGCTACAAGTACAAGTGGAATGACTACAAAAGTAGGAAACTTTTCGAGCCAGTCAAGCCAGAAAGTAATGTTGAAACGATTTTATTATTTTTTAAAAGAGATAAATTAAGAAAAAACAGGTTGTAATGATGTTAAATAAAATCAAATTCTGGCTTGGCTCTGGGGAGCAGCCCGATACCTAGTTCGCCACTACACACTGGGTCTTTATGAATTTTAGGAACAATTACTCTTTATTTTATTGGCTCTTCAAATTTATTTTTTAATCTTAAATATATGTATTTTTGTGCATATAAGTTGTATCTCTGGGTGCAAATGTAATTTCAACGAGAGTAAAGAAAATTTAACTTGTTTTTCCATAACTCTTTTTGCATTCATTTTTTTTTTTTACCAATTTCATTCTTTTAAAACTTATATATAAAAAATTAATTTTTCTGTATAAAAATATTCAATTATAAAAAAAATTATTGTTTTGCATTTAGTTGACATTTTTTTGCCAATGCTAGTACTGTATAAGGTAAATCTGTTCCCGTGCACTCTTAGTAACAAACTAATTGATCCATTTCTGTATATACTGCTCTGATATCCTCCTTTTAAACCACTCGTGAAGGTACAGGAAGTAATAACTACAAGTTTTGAGAAATTCCTAGAATATTTTAACAAAAGGAAAGGGTAGTGATTCAAAAAAAAAAAAAAAAAGTGCGTGCTTTCGAATTAAAACATGATTTTATCCCGCTTAAGTTGTTTTTTTTTAAGTTATTTTTGTTACCTGTTGGTTTCTTCTTTTGAATTAGTAAGTTGATGTGTTACAATGCATGTGTTTTAGTTTGTTTTTTAATTAGGAATACTTGGAAATTTATGTTGCACTTCCAGCCTTTCTTATCTCTAAAAATCTCTTAAGATAATTTGAGTCCAAATGGCTTGAGCACCTCTGTGTCATTCACAAGCAGGGTTTTGTGAATTTCTTTGTAAAGTGCAGAATTAATTGTTTTTCCTTAATTATAGTAATATGTTCTGAATTAGTTGGTTTTGAGGCTCAAAATGGTTGAAAGAATATAAGGTCATAAATTATGTCCCCATGTTCTCCCTCCAGTCTGGAGATGTGGTAGACTCTAAATATAGATCTGTTTCTTGTATTCTGAAAAAAGGGCATTTTTTATAAAAGGGGTCTATTTATCCCTATCTTGTTTATTCAGCATCAGTAGGGGAAACTAGGGATACTTGGCCCTATGTGATTTTCTCTGCTTGTGCGATAATTGGTAATTTTTGTGTGCCATTTTTATTTGACCTTTGGTCATATGGTCTATTGGAGGGGTTTATCATTCCAAGCTGAAAAGCCATCATTATGGTGTGTTTATAAATGTAATTTGGGGGTACAAAAGTAAATTTTCACTTTCACATTCCTCAGTGGATAGAAAGTTTACAATTAAAGATGTGATGATTTAAAATATTTCTGAGTTTTAAGCATACTTCTAGCTTTAATTTGATATGCTATGTTATGTAGAATCTTAATTCCAAGTGGTTTAATTCTTAGATTTTTTAGAAAAAGTCAAGTTAGGTATACTTGACGCTATCAAAAGCTATTGCAGCTCCAATGTCGTAACCGGTCGAAGCACATTTTGTGGTTGGGATCAGTTTTCTGGTGCATGGAGTTTGTTGGCAAAATGGCAACTCAAATATAGAGAATAATTACTCAAAAATCGTGTACTGAATAAAATTTCTTTTTAATATGATAATTTCAAATAATACAAATAATTATTTTACTAAGAATTTTAAGAATAATTGAAATTTAATCAATCTTTTTTTCTTCTTTGCCTGAAAGAAAGTTTTATTTATTATTTGAATAAAAATCTTTTGGTCAAACTATTTGTCATCGTTTGGTTTTAACGTTTTGCCACCGAGTAAATTTATTAAGCGTCTCTATTTGTAGCTTTGTACAACATTTTTTAGATCCTTTTTTTTTTTTTCATTTTGATGCTATTCTTTCTTTTCTTTTTTGTCTTTTGTAATTTTCCAAACCGACATTTCTTTAACACGCTAACGACGCTGCTAAGTTCCCAGTTCCATTGCTGTCACTTTTATAATATAATTAAATCAATTTTTTTATTCATCATTAAATTTTGAACTGATTTAATTTATTGACTAGATTTTATTAATAACTGTGTTTTATAGAATCCATATTTTTAATTATTTGATTAATATATAATTAATTTTGTATTATTTGATTAATATTTTTTGATAATAAACTCCTTTGGTAATTCAGTAGTTTTAACCTAATATCTGAATTTTGCGTACATATAAATTATCTAAAGAATTTTAGGTACTTTTTGCATGTAGGGTCAAGTATCCCTAAGGTTAGGGATAATTAACCCTAGGCGATTTCATGAAATATATTTATTTTATGATTAAGTACATTTATTCTTCTTTAAAACTATTCTTATGATAAAAATTCAAATACTCGAGAAACATAAGAAAGTAAAAGTAGGGTCAAGTATCCCTAGTTTGCCCAGTGCCCATTATAACGAAGGTTGTTGAGAAAGATCTGTTGCTCATTATCATCTGTTGAAAAGAAATATTAAGGTTTAAAACATAGGAGCCATAGTTTTTTCCCCTGGTGTTTAATATTAATTGAAATGTTTTTTTAGCTCTGTTTTCTAATGAAGATGACTTGATCGGGGGAAACTGGCCCAGAGCCCTCCTGTTGGGGATGCTGTGCCCCCACCCCCCCGTTCATGCAATGGGGTATTCAATTAGTAGATAAAGATCTGGCAAAAATTTGAGACCAATCTCATTACTCTTCGGGCAGACCATGCTCCCTTGTCGGGCAAATTCTATCGCCACTCCTGGACTTGATATTATTTCAGCTTTAGCTGCAGAGAATATTGCTTAGAAGCTTTGCATTAGAAGAGAAAACTCAATATTTGTATTATTAAATAAAAGTTAAAAGACATGGAGAAAAATTAACTAGAAAATCAAGGTGTCACTTATTGTAAAAGTCAGCTTTATGTCTTACTGTTAAAGAATTTCTTATGTGCCTAAGAATGATCATATTCAAATAATTAATATTTTCCAATGTTTTTTTTTGGGGGGGGGGGTGTCATTTACATGGGGCGGTGTTCTGTCTGTTCTACCAGAAGAAGACCAAACCAATTGTATGCAGATGCTTCTGTGTAAAAATTCATTATCTTCACATTCTTGGAAATAAATTTTTATATTGTCAAGAGGAATGACTTGATCGCACCATTGTCTGTAATTAAATCTTTGTGGCTTTGCTACCTTCATTTTTGAGAAGAGTTTTATGTAAAGAAAGAATTTTTTTTTATAAATGATTTTTTTAAAAATAAGCTTTGGATGAAATACTTATATATCCAGATATATATGTTCTTTTTGAAGTTAAAATCATGTGTTCATTGCAGCCAGGTTCTAAAAGTTGATTCACTTGATATATTTAGTAGTTAAGACCAGTCTTTTGATAATTAATGCATTTTTATTTTATTTTTTCATTTTCCTTAGGAATAAAACTGGTTTATTTTTGAACAGTTCTTATTGGTTTTAACCCCTTCAGTCGGAATTAAGAAATAATTGAGTTAGAATTTTTTTCCTTTGGCGTACTGTGTACTACTGCAAAGATTGAAGCATAAATGAAATTTCAAGCCTGTAGATGAAAAATTTAAAAAGTTACCTCATGTCCGGCATCCGGACAATACCGGATATTTCAACTAAAAAATACACAAAATCACACAAATTTCACTTTAAAATGGTTGTCAAAGAGTAATAAAATATTGTAGAAGCCTTTTAAATGGTAAAAAAGGATTAAAAGCAAGAAATTACTTGAAAAACAAAATTCACCACTGAGCTCTATTTTGGGAAGAGCGACGATTTTATCGAGTTTTTCTGGAAAAACTAAAAAAATGAAATGATTCCATGTCCGAAGCTAAAAGTTCTTGCAACGATTATATTGATAAAAAAATCGAGAATCAAATAAAAAAAAAACAGCATGTAGTTTTGTCAATTATTAAATCAATAGGAGCAGTTCAAAGTTGATGTCCGGTATACCGGACACCAGGTCTGAAGGGGTTAATTATATTATATCAAGCATGAATTAGCCTAATTTTGATTAACACATCAAAGTTTCTTAAGTTTTGGATTGTAAAATTTTAAATGGGCACTTCCTCATAATAAATAGTTATTTAATTATATGGATTCTTTTTGGGTTATGATTTTTTTTTTCCTCTAAATTAATGTATGGCATTTTCAAAATGGCAATGAGATACAACACACCAAATTAAAATGCGCAAGTCTTTTACCTTTCAAAAATTGAGAATATTGCATAGCAGTTTCAGATAGTTGATAGCCCATATGACTCAAACTACTGCTATATCTACTCATCCCATATGAATGAGTTTTTTTTTTGCATACGCTTTTATTTAATTTGACATCTTTCATGTTTGTAAAGATTTAATATTGAAATCAAATTTTTCCCACTGATACTGTGATGCTGAAGTTATGAGATTTTGTACTTTTTTTTAAAAAAATTTGTTTGTGCTAGATGGCAATATATTTTGTTTTCAGAAATTAATTATTGATAATTTTAAATTATTTCTTTGATTTTGTATGATGGAGAACCACATGGTAGTGGGTTTGAGAAAAAATAATTACAGGATTTCATATTAATTATAAATATTAAATTATGAATTAATGACTGAAAAGTAGGAGGAGCTGCAGTGGCCTGATATTAAGGTCTTGGCTTCAGGATTGGAGAATCTTATTCCACTGAAGGGCAAATCCATGTGACTCAAGTTACCATTTGACACCTTTTTTCAAAATTAAATTCGATATATATGCAAAAATACTATATTTGATTTTTAAAAAAAGTTTTTTACAGACCTCTGGGGTACAGTAAGAAACTAGGGA
>BGPR01000087.1:1622186-1687399 GCA_013235015.1 Araneus ventricosus | reverse complement strand
TTAAAAACATTTCATTTTGTAGATTTTAATGAAACATTACTCAATTCAATGAATAGATATATCTAATTATATATTTTAGCAAATAAATTAAAATTAATGAATAAAAATGTGTAAATAAAACCAATAATAATTATGCTTTATATATATTTCAAAATAAATTACAATAGTTTTAATGATAGAATTGGGATACAAATATAAAAAACCCTCTTGAATTAACAGGAATTGGAGGTTTTAATTTCTGGATCAAATTCAATCGAGGATAAAATATTTTATCTTCCTTTTCCGGCCATTTCCAGTTTTAGCCTTTAGGTTGCATCATAGTTATTTCAAATTTTCCATTGATGCATTTGGTATTTTTTCCGCGGTACAATACACCTGTAGTGGCTTCCCATGTGTGTGATTTGATATTCACTTCAATGATAATCCAGTTTGTCCTTTTTTCGATTTATTCACGACACACACACATATAAACACCATTACGACAAAACATATAAAATATAAACATCACATAGCTTAGAGCGCAATAAAATCCACACCCGCCTGGGGGCAGGGGCAGAAGGTATCTGGTAGTGAATCCCTTCGGGCGTGGGGATGAAAGTTCTATTTTTCCCTTTCTAGGGATTGCTGTATCTAAGTTGCCACATCCTCCCGTCCCGATGAAGGAATTCATCACAGCAATATTGCAATACATAAATTCAAACTAACAATATACGATTTCAAAATAACAAATATGAATCCAAAATACTATTCAATAAAATTTCTGTTAGGAATACAATGAATGCTAAGCATAATAAATTAAAAATAATTAATTATTAAACTACAAATTATAATTTACTACACAATAATAACATTAATTACAATAATCAATTAAAGAAGTAACTTACTCATTTGACACAATTTCAAGATTATATAACAATTGTATTGGACGTTTTATTATACCTGTGGATGTTTTTATTGTGGCAGATCTTACTTTAGAGTCACGTCCTTTGTGAACATCAATTACTTTTCCAAGCTTCCATAGTTGCCTTGGAACCTTCTCTTCACCTATTAAAACTATATCATTAACATTAAATTCAGTTTTTACATTTACATTTTTGTTCAAATTTGCACCTTTTAACTGAAGAATATATTCCCTCTTCCACCTTTTCCAAAAATTATTTAGTATCTTTTCCCGATAGAAATATCTTTTGATTAATTCTTTTTTACCTTTAAATAATTCAATATTTCTCTTGCCTGACCAATTAGGTAAGGCAGTCAATCTTCTTCCAGTTAAAAAGTTGTCAGGAGTGAGAGGGAATGGTTCATTAGGTTCGTTATAAACATAAGTTAATGGACGTGAATTGATTATAGCTTCTATTTCAGCCAAAATAGTTTGCAATTCCTCGAAGGAAACTAATGCCCTTCCTAAAATTTTCCTCAATGCAATTTTTGTTATTTGAACCATTCGCTCCCAGTAACCCCCCCACCACCACCACCATGCAGCACGCTCAACATTGTACTGCCACTTTATACCTTTTTTACCAAAATAATTTTGTACTTCTGGTTCACAAATATTCATGTAGAGTCTTTTGAGTTCAATGTCCGCACTTTTGAGTGTCATTGCATTGTCAGAGTTCACAGTGTGACAAATTCCTCTCCTGGAAATAAACCTGTGGAAAGCTAATAGGAAATGTTCGGTGCTCAAGCTGGACACCACTTCGAGATGAATCGCACGTGTGACTGCACACATAAATAAGGCTATGTATGCATTGTCAGTATTCCTGGTGTAGATAGGACCGGCAAAGTCAATTCCTACATTCTCAAACGGATAGCTTGCTTGGATTCTATTTGCTGGCAATGGGGCCATTATCTGGTTCCTAGGTCTTACCTTAAATTTTTTGCAAATAAGGCATTTATTCAGACAAGACTTCACAGTCTGTCTTCCGCATACAATCCAATAATTTTCCCTAATTTGAGTGAGGGTTTCAGACACACCAGCATGATGCAGTCCTTCATGCTCTCTCATTATCAGGAGTTGAGATAATCTGGATTTAGTTGGGAGAATCAGTGGGTGTTTTTCATAGAAGTTAAAGTCTGATTTTTGTAATCGTCCACCCAAGCACAATAGTCCATCTTCAGTCATCATAGGATTCAGACTGAAGAGTTTGGAACTTCGAGTAACTGATTTATGATGTTTTATCTCTTCGTATTCCGTTTGAAATTCAGTTCGCTGGACACACCAAACCCAATATTTTTCGGCGTTGATTAGTTCAGTTGCAGTTAAGTTGCCTATGACTTTTTCTCTGTTAGGTCTGCAATTATTCGCGAATCTTAAAACATACGATGTTATCTTTATAAACTTATCTAAGTCGCTATAGTTGTCAAGATTCAGCAAAGGCTGAAAAAGTTCAATGTTCGTTTGAAAAGTTACAACTACCTTTCGTCTTTCTTCTTCAACGCAATTTAACTCAGTATCAACTATATCACTTGATTTATTACATGGAACATTTATTTGTAAAAGCCATGGTGGTCCTGAAAACCAAATTTCATCATTCACTAGAGCTTGGGCACTTATTCCTCTAGTGAGTTTGTCTGCGGGATTGAATTTTCCTGCGCAATGATGCCACCGATTTGGATTTGTCTTCTCCTTAATTTCGGACACACGATTTCGAACAAACTGCTTCCAATCATCGGCCTTCCCCTTGATCCAGTGAATGCATATCTGAGAATCGCTCCTATAGAATATGTTTTCTCTTTTTAGCATGGGGAAAGTGTCCTGTAGGTAAAGTCCCATTCTCGCTGAAATCAATGCGCCTAATAATTCTAATCTAGGCAGCGTGAGTTTCTTTAAAGGGTCCAAACGAGATTTTCACATTATAAAACTTGTAACATATCTGTCTGCATATTTTATTCGGAAATAAGCTACAGATCCATAGCACTTAGGACTTGCGTTTGAAAATAAATGGAGCTCTACTGACTCCCAGTTAACCTCATTGAAATACAGCCTAGGGATTTCAAATTTTCTTAATACTTCTATTTCATTCAACCACTCTATAAATGTGGCTTTTATTTCACTGGGAACACATTCATCCCATGGTATGCACAACTCTCATATTGTTTGTAGTAACAATTTCATTCTCACAGTAAAAGGATTCATTATGCCGACAGGATCAAAGAGCATACCTTGGGTCGACAAAATAATTCTTTTCGTGACTATCACAAGATCCCTTAGCTTCTCAAATTGTTTGATGTCGAATGTCAAGTTATCATTCATATTGTCGCAAATGATTCCCAGAATCTTGAATGGTACACCTAATTCTTCTGATGTTTCCCGGCAATCAACATTAGCAAGTTTCCAGGCCTCATTTAGAATTGGGGAATTTGTTGCCTATCTTCGAAGATTCATACTAGCTTCACTAAGTATGTAAATCATTTCATTGCTTAATTGTATGGCTTCCGTAATGTCGGAGGTGCCAATTATCAGGTCGTCAACGTAGAGATCATTTAGCATTTCACATGCTTTTGCTATCCTAACCTTTGTACTATCCTTTTGTTCGCGTACTACAGCGTGATGTAGAAGAAAATACCCTGTGCTGATATTTCAATCTAAATTCATCTCTACGCGTTCCACAATGCCATCCCTTAAGTGTTCCCTAATGATGTTATCGTACTTTAAAAATAATTCCTTGTTTTTCTCTAAAGTTTTGTTTAAACTGAATAAACGACGCTTTGCTATTTCATAATTATTGCTTAATTCCTTACTATCCTCCTTCCACAACAATCGAGTTTCATATCTTTTGTTTGCATACGTCGTATTTGTTCAAAGGATTTTAAAATTTCTTTATCTGACATAGACACCTCTTTATCCGAATTTATCCCAATTGTTTCTAATAACCACAAATCTTTTGCCCTATCAAAGTCTAACTCTTCATTCTCGGCGATTAAATGATTAGCAGATATATCCTTACCATCAATTTCCTCCTCTTTTCCCTGTAATAAATATCCGAAAATACTATGAGCTGCAAGTAATCTCTTACTAATTCTTATGTTCCTTTCACCTAAAATTTCTGAAATGTAATCCGAACCAATCAAAACATGAATCCTCTCGGAGGTACTATTATCTGCTAACTCGATTCCTTTTCCCAAAGCAATGTTTCTAATAAACTGAGATGGAATCCGAATTTTTGCTGAAGTGATCGAATCAATAACAACCGCTCGTATTTTAATATTCCGAGTAGTGCGTTGCACATTTTGCAAAGTTATTTCGACTATATCATAAATGCGTTTCTCAGCGGTTTCACTCCCAAACGTGTAAATAACTAACGCCTCTTTATTAATAATCTTCAAATCCAATAGCTCAACTACTTCTCTCAAGATAAAAGATTTGCGCCCCCATCTAACATACAACGCAATTGAATATTCTTTCCTGGTTTTGTTTTCACTAAAGCCGAAAATGTTTGTAATAAAATCGAACCGGAAACGCTATTTTTTCTTTTATTTTCTTTAGCAGAAAGAGAAACCATAGTTGCTGTAGAATGACCGTTTTCTCTGGGGGGTTAAATTCCCTGCCTCAACTGGCGACGAAATATTCTTACTTTCGCTTTGCTCATTTTCGCAAATTAAAGAATTATGTGAAAAGGAACCACAGTATTTACATTTTTGATAATTACTATTACAGAATTTTCTTATATGATTTTAAAACAGATGAAACATTTTCCTTTAGCCATTAACGATTTTTTCTTTTCATAAATATTTTGTGAGCAACCATGACTCATATGATTTTGCAGGCAGAAAATACATTTTTGATTACTCATCTATCTGTCAGCTGAAGAAGGATTAAAGTTTCTCTTTGGATTAAACTTCCGGTTTGATTCATGCTTATGATAATACGAATTCTTCTCATCTACTTGCGTAGCTAAAACAGCCGCGCTAGATTTATTGCCTAAATAATCATTCCTTTTAGTATTCGAATAATGATATCTATTTTGGTAAACTTGATCCGTTTTGTTTCTAAATGAATATTCTTTTACATTAGGATTTTTAGGATTGGCTAATAATAACGAAGCTTCCCTGCATTCTACTTCCTTTCTTATGAATTCTACCAAGTTAGTGATATCAAATAATTCGTCTGTTTTACGTTGACGATTATAATTTAAATTTAATTCTTCTGGTAACTTTTGCAGAATTACGGGACTCAATAAGTTACTATATGTGCCTGTAGCTACACCTAACGATTGTAATGATCTAATTTGTGTTTCTATCGCATCGTACATTTTTCTTAAACCTGTTACATTGAAACATGATTTAACTGAATCTATTAATAACAGTTTATGCATATGCGATGATATAATTATGTCTGTTCGACCAAACCGTTCTTTTAATAGTTTTATCGATACATCATAATTTTGATCGGTGAGAGAAAATCCCGAAACTGCATTTAATATAATTCCTCCAAGATAAGTTTTTAGATACGTAAACTTTTCAATTTTAGTTAATGAATCATTCTTATAAATAGCGACTTCAAATGAATTCCAAAAATCTAGAAAATGACTACAATCGCCATGAAAGGTTTGTATGTTTAACTTTGGTAGCTTAACTCTTTTTGTTTCGTTTCTGGAGAGAATAATAGTATCCGTATTATCTGCGATTTGACTGTTCGATTGATTTGCGGTCTATCACACAATAATTCTATTTGCCTCTGTAATTTCGATTTTAACTCAATACCTTTATCTTTATACTCTTCGCTCGACGCTATTTCAGCTGCCATTTCACTTATTTCGATTTTTAATTGCACACTTTCATCAGCCTTAATTAATTCATTCAATTTTTCTGTGAGCTGAGACTTTAAGCTGAGAAGCTCATCTAGTTTTGCTTCTTTAGTATATCCTGCAGCAATTTCCCTACCCAAGGTAGTTTCTATTTTCGTTAAGTGTTTAGTAAAGGAAATTCTTAAACCTTTCCGTTTTTCTTTTAACCTTTCAAGTTCCATTTTTAAAATTAAGCAATTCAATAAATTTGAACAAAGAAAAACTGTACCTACCTCGATTCTCAGCCCCTCACTATGTGACGGAATTCTCATCAATAGTAATCCAGGTAAAAAATGTGATCAGTTCCCAAATATATTCTACAATATTTTCCAAAACATTTACCTTCCTAAAGTTCACAAGATCACGTCCGGGTCACCAAATGTAGTGGCTTCCCATGTGTGTGATTTCGATTTATTCACGACACACACACATATAAACACCATTACGACAAAACATATAAAATATATCTAATATTCGTAACGAATATAAAAATATATATGTAGAATTATTAAAATATTTTAAGAAAAGAAATTAATTAGATAAAAAATCGTTTCGCCATAAAATAAATATATTTAAAAATATCATTTGGCCGTAAAATTGTAATATGCAACTTGTTAATATTCATGTAAATAATATAATTAAAGTAATAAAATGTTTGTTATTTATAGTGCCTAATTAGATGGAATTTAAGTTATGCACGTAATTGATAAGTGTTCATGGGTATGCAGCAAATTCTAACCGCTATGCAATTCAATATAACTATTTAAAGATATAAGTTTAAAAAATATCAATTTGTTTACAACCACTCATCTTTTAGCTTCTCTTCGATAGGAGCTAAAATTCTGCTCGTTGTAATGCCGATATCTTTCTGAATACTAATGATATTGAACTGAATTTTTTTATATATGCTGCCCTATATATGTGGCTTTAAAGTAGTGAAAGAAAAATTACACTATGTTTCGCGCATGCGCAGTAAAACACTATTTACTAAAATTGCTCACAATTCCTGTAATATTCAACAATTCTTTTCCAAAGTTTACACAAATGCTTCTCTAACATATTGTCATCTTTTCTGTAAGTTTCGTATAATATAACAGAAAATTCTGCATGTTATAAGCAAAAAACAGGTGGAAAAATTTGAGATTTTTTAAGAAAACCTTTATATCTCCCCAAATATTTGCACTGAGTTTACAAAAATTCCTGTAAATATTATACACATTAAACATTACCATTTCTGAAAGTTTCATCTTGTTATTAGTATTCTGTGAAGCGGGGTGGGCCAAAAACGTTTTTGTCTTCATCAGTTTGTAGACGGCCCCCTAATTGCCCTCAGGACCGAATCTTCAATGTAAAATGTGAGTTATAGTCTATTCTTCACATGGTCGAAGTTTAAAGGCAGTTGGTTAAACCATTCCGGAGAAATTCTAAAAAATGTTTAAATCTGCAAGTGTCCGGATACTTTTGGACATATAGTGTATCTGCTAGTGAATCCCTTCGGGCGTGGGGATGAAAGTTCTATTTTTCCCTTTCTAGGGATTGCTGTAGCTAAGTTGCCACATCACACCATCAGATTCAATTCCGTACCAATAATCACGTTTAATATCGGATAATGATTGAAGAGGTATTTTGCTATCGGAAGATAACAAAAATCCTTCAGGTTTTTATTTTCAACTTTAATGCAGTGCTATTTTTTTGATACCTTGTAATAATGGTGAATTGTCCCAAACTTGTTGCGTATTAAGTGCTGAATTTCTTTCACTGATATTTGCTTCAGTAATTTCCTGAACATGCATGTTGGCTCCACAGGTTGCATAGCGCCGTGAAAAGTTCTTAAAAAGTGCTTAAATTTGAAAACCATTTTTAAGCAAATTAAAAGTGCTTATTTTTGAAAAAAGGTCCTTAAAAAGTGCTTTATTTCTCAAGAAGAGCAATGAAAACACTTTTTCTTTTTCCCCCAGACCTTGAATATGATAAATCATAGTCATAAAGCTTTGTTTAATGGATGTATCAAGAAAGAAAACCGACGAAACGGAAGAATTCGGGTTATTCAGTTTTCAATTGCATGTAATGCAACAAATTAATGATTGTAAAATTCCTTATAAATACTTGCTTTTATTTTTCTTCTTGTTTCAATAGTTTCTAAGATATTTAAGAAAAACTAAAAAAAGGGGGAATGAAATCCAAGATGGTATCAAACTTTGAAGTCCATTATCTCGAAAATTATTAAAGCTAGAACAAAAATAAAAGCACGCTTTCGAAGGGAATTTTACCTTCTTTAATTTGTTGCATCATGTGTAATTTGAAAATTACATAGTTTTTGAGATATTACTGAAAAACTAAAAAAAAAGGGGGATAAAATCTAAGGTCACTAAATTTTGAGACCATTACTTCAGAAACTATTAAATATAGAAGAAATATAAAGGCATTTATTTATAGGGAATTTTACGCTCTTTAATTTACTTATTAAATTAATTTTGCAAATTGAATAGTTTTCGAGATATTAAAAAAATTAATAAAACGGCATGAAAGCCAAGATGGCGGCAAACTTTGAGACCTATTATCTTGGAAACTATTAAAGTTTGAAGAAAAATAATATATATTTGTAGGGAATTTTACGTTTTTTAATTTGTTAGGTCAATTGTAATTTGTAAACTGAATAGTTTTCGAGATATTCAAGAAAAACTAAAAAAGGGGGGATTTATTCTAACGTCCCCCCCCCCAGAACCAGGAACTTTTAGTATGTTCATTAGGAGCCTTTGAACATGTGTACAATTTTCAAAACTATATGATTTAATGTTTTTTCAAGCCCTTCGTTGACTGGACTATTAATGACCTTTTTTCCTTTCATCTTCCTTAAACAATGGGTACTGCTTTATATTGAAATACTGGCATGGTTATCCCGAAGGGACAAATTAACTGTTAATGACTTAACACTTTGTGAATAACGTAAATCACTGCGGCCAAGCCCACAAAAGATGTGTTAATTTTTTGAAAATGACAATTTGAATTTTTTTTAAATTTTATTTTTAATTTTTTTTTTTCAAACCAAAAAAAGACATCCTTTATTTTACAATAGAAGATATGCAAATACAGAAATAAATGTTGGAAGCTACATATTTAAAATTTTATGTTTTATATATATATATATATATATATATATATATATATATATATATATATATATATATATATATTAAATTTTTCTATAAAAACTATGCATTATTATAAAAGAAAACATTATATGATTAGAAAATATGTGTGTCTGCATATGCATGCATCTACAAAGGTGTTTATTTTTTTTTTGTCTAAGGTGCTTAAAAAGTGCCTACTTTTAGAAGCAATTTCTTACTACATACCCTTTAATTGTATGTATATATTTTTTAAGCTAAATGCAATAATTTAATCCTTATTTCTAATCTATTCATATCTGCTGTTTTTGGCTTTTTCTCTGAGCAAAAAGAAATTCATTTAGTATTCTGAACTGTTGTTTTGTTAGAAACTCGTAAATCTGTTATTTAGCTGCTAAATAAGTACTATTATAAACTGTAGCATCCTTTTTCCTTTACCTCCTTCAGTTTATAATCATACTCTTCTGATAACTAAAATAATATTTTTGATATGTAAAGACAAGATAGTTTTACTTTTTTATTTTGTCTTTTCGTTTGTGTTAACTAATCATTAATATCCATCAGTATTTCAATTTCCTATAATTTCTTTTCAGCAGTCAGTGCCACAAATGTCAGTCTCTAACCATCCTGTTACACAAAGTCCTGGGCAGCAGAGCTCTCCAGGCACAGTTAGTGTTGCTCCATCTGTTGGAGCACCTGCACCTACTGCTGATCCTGAAAAGCGGAAACTTATTCAGCAACAACTTGTTCTTCTACTTCATGCTCATAAATGTCAGAGGCGTGAAAATCAGTCAAATGGAGAAGTGAGACAGTGTTCTTTACCTCATTGTCGGACTATGAAGCATGTGCTTAGTCACATGACAACTTGCCAAGCTGGAAAATCTTGTGGTGTGCCACATTGCTCTTCTTCTCGTCAGATTATATCTCATTGGAAGAATTGTACCCGTAGCGATTGTCCTGTGTGCTTGCCATTAAAACAAGCATCTGATCGCAGACAGCAGCAAGCAGGTTAGTTTAAGTTATTATAGTATTTTGTCCCTTTATTTCTCTTCCTCTCAATATTTAACATACTTTTAAGCACAAATATTCATTTATTTAAAAATCTCCAGCAGCTGCTGTTCAGACAAGTCAGTCAAGTCAAGGTCCAGCACCAGCTGATATGCAGCGGGCCTATGCAGCACTTGGACTTCCATTTAATGCTGGCAATGGCAGTGCAAATATTAATCCTGTGATACAACGGAGTCAAACTGTTTCTGTTCCTCATGGTAATATTCTTTCTTTTATAGCTTGGTGTGAAGCTAAGTTTAAAAATTTTCCATCAAATATTATAAAAACATTGTTTCCATATGTGTTGCTTTTGTTTTATCTTTTTTCTTACTACAACAAATTCTTTTTCCATCCCCACAAATGATGGAAATTACAGAATCATGAAAAGGGTTGCAAAAATAAGATTTACTTCTGAAAACATATTAATAAATTTGGGAAAATACTGAAAGACTGTGCTTGGCAATCAGAAGTCTTTCAGAAGTTTATCAGAAAGGAACTGTCTTGATTTTGTTTGTTTATCTTAGGTGTGGTCATGTGTTTAATCATTCCAAGCTATCATTTAAATTAATTATAATTAATTAATTAATTATCATTTTCTGTAATTTTTTTTTTTTTTTCCATATGCAGTTTCTGTAGCTTTTTGTTTTTCTTTTCTTTATTTGCATCTAGTTGGAGTTCACAGCAAATTTCCTATAGATATTTTCTGAATGTCATCCCTCTTCCTTAGTAAAAGTATGAAATAGTGCGATGCAAATTCACATAAGTCAATATTTTTTGCCTATTCCCTTTAAAATTAGAAAAGGTAGCTGCATATTGAGAGATTGTAGTTTGGGGAGAAGTGCATGCAGAAGTTCTGAATTCTACTCTTTTGTGATCTACATGCATATTCCTCATGGAAACTAGCTACTTTAACCCTTTGAGGACGATTGATACATGGGCGTCTTGTAGTGTTATGCGTGCGGCTGTCCTCAAGGGATTAAACAAAGCATCAGTCATAGAAAGTTTTAATTTAATATTAAGCTGAATTAAGGAAATTGTGACCTTATGGTTTCAGTAACATTATTCACTTGAAAATGGCTATCTTCTATGTGTTCTAACACCCATTTTTTAAACCCTGTATGCTTATTTATAATATATCTTATTAGTTATTGTTTTAACCTGTTGTGTTTTTATTTATAGAAATGTATATTGATTTTTAAAGAACTTTCATATTAAACAATAAACTGATTTTAAAATATTTTAGTATTTTTCTAACATTATTTGATTATCACTGAGTACTAAGTATTTTCAGAACTGACTGATTGTCAACTACATTTTTAAGACATGAAAAGAGTTAGATTTTTTCTTTTTGAGTGTATGCCTCTAATGTTATAAAAATGTGCTTTGGTCTATTTTCAGTGTTCATTAGGTTTATTATTGTATTTCTTGTTGTATGTTTCCTCCTTTAACATTTTCTTCCATTTTTTTTCCTTCCAGTAAATGAACAAACTCAGTGTTCTCCACAAAGCTTAAACCACATCCAGACATCGCAATCTGCTCAACCAAATCAACAGTCTCAAGTTCAGTTGAGGCCCCTCATACAGAATAGTAATACTGGAGCAATTGCTAATGCTACTGCGCAAAGTTTTATAATAGGCGAAAATCTTCAATCTAAAGTAAAAGCTTCAAATGCTGCATTGTTGAATTCTACACCTAACCAAGTAGCTCCTATTGTTACAGGAGTGATTCCAGACAATCCAACGACTTCAAAGGATTGGCATCAGTCAGTAACTCAGGATTTACGGCACCATTTAGTCCAAAAAATGTAAGTATCTCAAAGTGATTTTTCACATGTAGATATTGGTATTCTTTTCACTATTCTTGTTTTGTATGATATTGTAGGAACTAAAGATCATTGTCATTTCCTTCCTCTCCCATTAATATTCAAGAATTTCTAGTTTTATAAACATTAGGCAAATTTATAACTCAACAGTCATTATTCTACATGTTTCTTGTGGATGAGCTTCCCAGCATCCAAAATGAACATTCAATTACTGGCTTGCATTTATTTATTGAATCATTTCATTTAGCGATATTAACAATTGAGGATGTTTTATTTGAATTTTATGTTCAGCCTAACAAAATCAGATGACTCTTTTGTTTATATTTCTTTTTATCCAAGAAATGCAAATTATGCCGTTAAAACTTTTTTCATTGTGAATTATGTGTCATGTTGCATGTTATATTGGATGCAGTTAATGTGGCATATCTAATGTTGTCAATATGATTTATTACGTTTGCTTATGTAAGAGCTGTAACACATCTGCTGGTTGTGTTTGTTTTGCCATGAGTAAGTGTGCTTTTCAATTATTAATCAAAGAATTGTTTCAATCTGAGGGTTAGGTTATTTTATGATAATTTGTTTTCATATATTTTCCCTTAATTTTCGAGTTTTCTTGCAGAGTACAAGCCATATTTCCTACGACTGATATATCAGCATTGCAAGATAAAAGGATGATTAATCTAGTCGCATATGCCAGAAAAGTTGAAGGTGATATGTATGAAGCTGCAAATAGTAGAGTATGTGCATTTCAACTAACATTATAATGTATATTTTAGATATCTAGTTAAGTAATTTTCATTGTTAATACTATACAGGTTGTAATTGAATCATTGATTGAAGAAACCACATGAGTCAATTTTTTCTTCCAAAATTATGTTTGTGCTGTTTTCACATTCTAAAGAGAATTATTTACGTAATGAGTGTAGAAATGACAAGAGTCAAGTAAAGTCACATTATAGGTGTATGAAATCTTAGCTGGTGAAAAAAAGGGGGGAGGGTCATTAATTTAAAAAAATAATCAGTTTTTTTTAAAACTCCCAGCATTTTGATATTATTGACTTGTCTTGTGTTTGCAATCGAGCTTCAGTTATACATTATAATGCAGCTGCCTTTCTTCTGTTGATATTGAGTAAAATATCTTTCCAACCCCCTTTTTTTTCCCATTCTTCTCTTGTCCCGAGACAGTTTTATGTAAATGACGCAAATATTATTGCTGAATCTAATTATTATCATAAGTAGAGATACAAATTGTTTAATCTTGCAGCACCTTTCATTTTCAAGTAAATGCTGAAACCTGAAAAAAATATTTTGTTGATAGTATTGTTGTAAATTAAACCAGTGAGGTGTAAAAGTAAAGTGATGTTCAGTTAACTATCTTTTTGGTGTTACTTGCATCTTCAGTCTACTGCAGTGTAGATTTTTTGGTGAACACAAAACAAAACATAAAGTCTATGAATTTTTAAAGCTTTTGTATTAGCAGCATTTAATTAATTCCATAAATATAGCCTTTTACTTAGAAATATAAAAAAATATTTTTTAGTTGGTTTTTGATAAATTTAATTATTTTGTATGATTTAATTTAAATCAAATAAAATTGAAGTCTTATCACTTTGTATTAAAAGTAACTTCATCTGAATTTTCTCCAGTTTCTTATTGCTTCATTTATGCTTCATGAGTATTGACACATTCATCGCTATGAGCGAATTAGATGCAAGCTTCAAGAAAGACAAAAAGTAAACATGCTTGCTTTAGACAATTTATAAATCAGAAAAGAAAAAGGTGAACATATTCTGCGGACATCTATTAACTTGTTTAACGTAATAAATTTGTTATGCAAGTCAAATTCTAGTGTGCAGCGAAGATTCTTGAAGGATAAGATATCTAATCCGTAGCAATGAATGTGTTAAGTGCATATATTCCTTTTTTTTTTTTAATTATAATTTTTCACTAAAATTTTCACTTCTATAATAGGAAGAATATTACCAGTTACTTGCTGAAAAGATTTATAAAATCCAAAAAGAGCTAGAAGAAAAGCGTCAGAAAAGGAAAGAGATGCAAATGCAGCAACAAGTAGGGCCGGGGTTAGGACCTATTCTCAGTAATAATTCTTCAGCTGCCACACCAAGTATGTTTCATACAGTACTATTATTTTAATATTTTGGAGCATACATTTTTGTATTGTTCTTTAATGAATAATTGGTGTTTGAGGCCGAATTGAGGGAAACAAATGACAGAATAATGAAATCTTGTGTATAGTGTTAAGTTTAATTCTGTTTTTACATCAGAATATATTTTATAACCTAGAAAATATGAGTTTGCAAAATTCCTGAGCTTTAATTGTTGCCACTGTAGAAAAAATAACTTTAATGATGATTTCAAAATCTATTAAAATATTCACCTGACCCTTGAAATTCTAATAAGAGGCAAAGGAGCCTAATCCTAAAATTTTGAAACCATCATTGTCTGCTAATTTTATTTTGACGATCATTTTGCCGTTGGTTGCATTAATGTAAGTGGAAGATATTGTGAATACTGAAGTGGTCGGATTGCTTTAAAAGAGTGCTATTTGGCTGCTGGGCATATAGCAAGAAATGAAGAGCTGGTTCCCTTAATTCTGGTTGAAAAAAATTAATTTCATTATTTTAGCGCTTAATTAATAAAAATATTGTATTTCTCTTTGTAAGCTTTTTTCTTGCGTGAGGCTTCAGAGCAATCTATCGCTATTATCTTATTTTTAGATGGAAGAAATTGTTAGAGCAGTGATTCCCAATTCCATGGGCCGTGGCCCACTTGTGGGCCTTGGATAGCTTATTAATGGGCCCCGAAATGCTAGTCGAGTCGAAGTCAGGGGAGCTTAAAGAGACTTCTTGTTTCTTGCTTTATAAGACAATATATTTTTATTCCTTTTACAGTGTGCTTCACTAATTACTAGCATATATATATAAGGGCACCTAATATACAGGGTAAAAAAAGTCCAACTCTTCAGAAACTAAAACTGAGAGAGTTATGGAGCTTAGAATTTCATGATTTAGTTGCAAAAGAGTGGACTTTTTTTTGTTTTGTTTAAAATGTTAGAGTGTCAGAAATATTTTACTATGATTGATAGGACTGGGGAACTGCATAAAAAGTTAGATTTCATAACTTTTTCAGGAATATATTTATTCACTCAAAAAACATGTAATTCTTCCCTTCAATTAAAGCATTTTTTCAATTGGAACTATATGTCTGTTTCTGACGGTTTAGAAATTAGCAATTGGACCACAATAAGTGTGGACACCCTGTATATATATAAATATATGCGTTCGTGTTTTTTTACTTGTATATTTAGTTAGTGGGCCTCAAAATATTTTTTTACACAACAGGTAGTCCGCACAACCAAAAAGGTTGGGAAACACTGTGTTAGAGAATGGTTATGTATACTATTATTCATTTTTGTAATGATAGGTTTTATTTTGGATAATAAAACCTTAGGATTAAGAAGGGTATTTGATTTTGTAGGTAAATCACTTCTTATTCAGGCTGGCTTAAAGTAAAATTACTTGAGATAAACCCTATTTCCATGGTTGAGAATGACTGTTTACATACACCATCACCTCAAGAATTATACTTTCAAAAGGGAATGAGAGCAATCCTTTTTTTTTTTACTGATGCAAAACCAAAAATTCAAGGAACACACATATTGGTTATGAAAACATACTTAAGAAAAAAGATATCTTATTTCCGATTAGACTATAGCACATAGAAATCACAGTGTCATTATATATCACTATGCCGTAAATAAAGCTTTATTTCATTGAAATCTGATGATTAGGCTTTTTTTTTTAAACAAAAATTTTGAATTGTGTCTAAAGTCAAAAAGGTTAATGTTTGTTATTATTTTCAGAACTTCCTCTTACAGGTGCAATATCGCTGACACATTTGCCAAGTCTTAACGTACCTGGTAGTCAACAAAGAATGCCTCCACCTAACATAACTGTTCCTCCAAATACTGCAGCAAGAGGCTCTGAACTCTTTTCATCATCTGGATCTCAATTATCAAACTCTATAAATGCCAATATTAATATGAACATAAATCAAAGTCAGTTCAATCAAGCACAAGCTCGGCGGAGTCCACTTCCTCCTGTTAGTTTACAACAGCAGCAGTTGTCCCAGGCTCATTTTAATAATATAAATACACCCGTGACAACAATTGCAAGTGCATCTGTGGATTCATCAGCTATTCCATCAACACTGAGTGGAATTTCAGTTTCTCAATTCAATTCATCTCTTCAACAAAATCATTCACAGATGTCTGATGCCTTTAAAACCAGGCAAATTGCTGTAAGTAATAGATGTATTTCAAATTGTATGTCAAAATATTGAATGAATTATAATTGAAAACAAATTATGTATCCTGCTTTTGGTTTGTTTAAAATTATTTTTCATTTGAATGAAAACTCTCTCCCCCTATTGGAAATGTAACTTTTTAAAATTGTTTACTATTTTTCCCCCATCTAAAAGTACTTTTTATATAACCCCATTTTGCTTAGATAATTTTATTCATAATTGAAGAAGTTATGATGTTGAGAATTGAAGTACTGAAAAATTACAAGCATTTTGTGTATTATGTGTATATATATTCATAACTTTCAACTGAGAAGAAGTGAGGGTTATTATATTCGTGTATATTGATGGGAATTTCTCAAGCAGTAATTCTAAAGCTGATCATTCACAACCATTCCATGTTGTACAAATGGCATGATGGCACTCCATGCAATTCCATTTTTCAGTGCATTCATTTAGGCAAGTCATTCACTACTGCTTTGCACCATGCAAATTCATTCATTAATGGTCACTCCAACCACTGCCTTCTCCAATTTCTTCATCGAACCACTCACTCTTTAAGTTTCCCACTGCCACACACATACGTAGCCCTGCCTCATTTATGGTCTGGCCCTCCAAATGAAGTTATGGATATTGGGACACATTGTATATCCAACCTTCTGCTCTACACCATGCCAATTCTGACCGGTTATTAAGGAATGGATTTGGGTGTGGAGTGGTTGTGAATGAATGGCCTAATGATTAATGCAATGAGCAAATACAAGTGATGTTAAAAAATTAGTATTACAAAGAATCCAAAGAAATTATTTCATATTATTTTAAGTCCATCTTACAGTTTTTAGTTGAGAGTCTTACATTTGTTAATAGGGCAGTGTTCGGCACCTTTATTTGAACTGTCAAATAAAATCTCAAATATTTAAACTATTAGAATAACAATTAATATATTTTTAAAAATAATATTTAAATATGCATCATTTGCACATAACTAACCATTGATAATTAAATCTTGACAGAAAAAGAAAGATATTAAAAAGTAACAGATTTGTTAAAAATATGCAATTCAGCAGTATAATTACTTTCTTCTAAGGAGAAACTCTTGATTAAATACTATAAATTTTATATCATCTGGGTAAAAACAATATTTAATTTTTGAAAAGAAAGGAAAATCCATTTTATATTCAAATTTCCTATTTTATCTCGCAGCATTTGATAATTACAAATAAAGATAATATACAGTCACTCAAAAAGCGGGGTTACCAGTCAGTTGATTGTGGAATTTTGAAGTATTTTGTAAACAATTTCAAAGCTATTACGGATGGACACAGCCCTTTTGGATTCTGATGTTTAACGTCTAGGCTTTGCACTCGTGGAAATTATTAATATATTACAATTTTTTTTTTTCCCACAGTCATATTTAAAAATTTGTAATTTTATGAATTTATGTTGTGTAGCAGGATTGTTCTTTTAGTGAACATTTTTGAGATATTTACAGTACACCCCAGTTCAAAGGACTAAGGGGTGGGAGCCATTTTTGATAATGATTTTTTCAGTTAAGCTATGAACATCTATTACTATTTTGTATCTAATTATAGTATATGTGATTATGAAGTGTTTTGAGTGTAAAAAGAATTCAAAACTCTTTGTAGGCTTTAAGTTCTTTATTCAAGTTAAAATTACATTTTTAGGATTGGTATTATTTTGATTGGTATTTATAGTGTAGTTCTGATTCTTTCTTTTCCTGGAGATAACTTTCCTTTAACTTGTAAGAATAAATTTAAAGATAAAATTTTTGTGATGCATTATTTTTTCCATGATCTGTCTAAATCCTCTACTTCTGGTCCCAGTCCAGAGTGGTCTTGAACAAATTAATTTTGGGAATTGTGAAAACACTGGGATTCTGTAATTCTTTAATTTTAGATAAAATAATACAAAAAGCTATCTTTATTTGAAGCATTTATTAAAATCTGCTAAATGAATATTTTAATTTAAATATTACTTATCATTGTTAACTGCATTGAACCAAGTGGTTCGAGATTTTTTTTTTTTTGCAGATGAAATGGAGTTTGCAGTGGTTAAGTTTAAGAAACCCTTAACTTAATCAATGGATCTAACTGGCCGCAGGGCCGGGCGAATACTCCGTTAGTTCATGCCCCGGCACTGGGTAAAAAAACAAAATGAGAAGAAAAAAAAAATCGCAACAGAGTTTCTGAATTAATTAGAAAATTTTCTGAAAAAATTATAAAAAACAATAAACAATCTAATTTTGTGTACTAATGAGCACAAAACTTTCAAGGCAGTACTCCAGTAATCTATATATATAAAAGGCAATGTCTGAGCCAATTTTTCTCCAAACTTGAGCATTGCTCTAAAGATTTTACTAACTCTTCCAATAAGTGTTGCATCTGGGGGACGTAGCTTTTCCAAACTAAAAATAATCAAGAACTATTTGCAAGCAGCAACATCTCAATCAAGATTGTCAGACCTCTCTATATTAGGATTTGAGTATGAGCTGAGTGACAGTTTAGATGTTTCGGAATTAATTAGAGAATTCTCTGAACTAAAATTTCGTAAAATTTTTTTTTTCTGAATTATACTTCTGCTAATTGTTTTTTTAAATGAAGTATTTTAAGTGAAAAGTTATTATAAGTATTTGTGTCAATTACTGAGTTACATTTTTTTTTTTTTTTTTTTGGAAATTTGAAAAAAAAGACCATATACTTTTTTTTTAGAATGTTTACATTGTAGTTCTATAGGGGCACAATTTTTTACTTTTTCACGGAGCCGTTCAAAGGCTAAATCTGACCCTGATCCTAAATCCAATCCGACGAGACAAAGCATTAGTGAAATTACTTGATTTAGTTGTTACCTTTTTCAGAGTTAGACATAGTAAAGAAATTAACGTCACTTTTCCCGCTGTTAACGTGCGGAAAAAGTGATGTCTCCCAACCCAACCGGGGGTACCAGAATAGACCCGTAAAAGTTCGTAAAAAAAAAAAAATTGTTTTAATTATACTCCTGTAAAGTGTTTTTTTAAATGAAGTATTTTAAGTGAAAAGTTATTATAAGTATTTGTGTCAATTACTGAGTTGCACTGTTTTTGGATGTTCGTTAAAAAATGTTATAAAAAAAAATTTAGAATGCTTACATTGTAGTTCCATAAGGGCGCAATTTCTTACTTTTGCACGGAGTGGTTCAAAGGCTAAATCCGACCCTGCTGGCTGCTATTGTATTAAGAAATATCTTTTTGTAAATTCCAATCTGGATTATTTTATATTGAAATTCTCGATTTTTCTATGTGATATGAACATTTTCTCTTTTGATATTGCAGATGTCCCAACAGCACCAACCTCAAGCTTCTAGATTATTAAGTCAAAATAATCAAGGTCAATTAATAATGACACCCAACATAAATGCCCAGGTACATTAAATTATATTTTGTTCCTTTCATGCATATTTAAATTGGTTTTATAGTCACTAATTTATTAATTTTTTAAAGATACATCTGATAAGTCAGCAGCAACAACAACCGCCTCCGCCACCACAACAGCAACCAATACAACAACCTAATCAGAATCAAGTACCTCAAGTGTCTCAGCAACAGAATCAAGCCCATGTGAATCAACTAATATCAAAATCACAGCCTGGTCTTTCACCTCAAATGTCTTCACTTCCCAATGGAAGTCAAATACCCCAATCTTCAACTCCTCAACCACAGTCTCAACAGACACCAGTTCAGCAACCACCCAGAGCTGCTTCAGTGCCCGGAACACATTCTCAAACACCATCTACACCACAACCTCCACCTCCTCCAGTAGTACAAACACAAATGCAAAATCATAGTCAAGTTCAGTCCTCTCAACCTACAGTACTTAATGTTGAGGATAGCAATGAAGATTATAAGTCTGTTATGTCTGTCTCTCAGGAGGGTGTTTCTTCTGTTAGTCAAATTGACACACAGCAGAATACCCCTGTATCATCAACCTCAGATCAAGGTTCAGTTCAAACTGGAGGAAAAGTTTTTTCATTTGCTTCTGAAAAATCTGCTGGAGAAAACAGTAATAGTGAAAAAATGGAAATAGAAAGTGACAAAAATTCAGTTGGGAAGCAGGAACCCATTGTGGATGTGAAGCCGAGTGGTAAGCTTGTCAGCCAAGATGCTAATATGGATGTTAAAGAACCAACTGAAGATGGTTTTTCTGCAAGCTCCTCGATCAAGGAAGAGCAGATTGTTGTAAAGGAGGAAATTGCAAGTCCTGCACCAGTTCCAAGTGTAGGAGAAAACTGTGTGGATACCAAACCCGATTCTTCTAGTGAATCAACCCAACCATCCAAGCATAAGCCAAATAAGAAAAGTAAGTCCTTATACAAAGAATTAACAGTGTGTGTAGCCTCATGAAAAGTGTTTCAAAAGTACTTAATTTTCTCGAGAAGTGCAAAGAAAACCTTTTTTTTGTTTCCCCAGACATTGGATATGCTAAATCAAAAACATAGTCATAAAGCTTTCTTTACTAGATGTATTAAAAAGAATACCCGATGTATCAGGAAAGATAACCGATGAAAGGGAAGAATTCAGGGAAGGAATCCTGGGTAAGATAGATCCATGGGTGTCAACACATGTTAAGATAATGCTTATAGTGCAGTCAACAGAAGCCCAAAATGGGTGGAAAAAAAACATTTAATCATATGATTTTGAAAATTGGGACACATGTTTGCAAGAGGCTTTTGTTGAACATGTTAAAAGTCCCGGTCTTGGGGGGGGGGGGAGCTCGCCCCACCATCTTGGATTTCACCCACCCACCCCTTTTTAGTTTTTCTTGAATATGTCGAAAACTATTCAGTTTTCAAATTACAATTGTTTGAACAAATTAAAGAGTGTGGAATTCCCTACGAATACATACATTTATTATTCTTCTACCTATAAGAGTTTGACTTGAATTTGTGTTACGGGATTTGAAGCAACAAAGGCTATTATCCCCTACTTCCAATTAGATGCAGTGCTAATCATTCCAAGAAAACTGAGCAGGTAGTTCCATAGCAAAGATTAAACCAGTCCTTGACAGTATTAAATCAATCCCAGCGGTAATTCAGAGCACGTCAAAATGGAGAATAAACAATGGATCGGAACCGCTTGTTGCTAAATGGATGCAGCTAATCAATGTTGAAGTACTTCAGAGTTTGAACAAAGATGAGAAGATGATTCTTGTTGACAAGAACATGAGACAAAAGTACATCATAAGTGATGTTTGCAGAAACTATATTTAGTTTTCTCCAGAGTATAACCCTAACAGATGCATATTTTTGGCACCTTAATAGAATGTGAGAATCTTGGATTTCATCCCCCTTTTTTAGTCGTCTTTGAATATATCAAAAACTACTCAATTTTCAATTGCATGCAATACTATCTAATTCATGATTGTAAAATTCCCTACAAATACATGCTTTTATTTTTCTTTTAATTTTAATAGTTTGAGATATTTAAGAAAAACTAAAAAAGGGAATGAAATCCAAGCTGGTGGCAAATTATCTCGGAAACTATTAAAGCTAGAAGAAATGTAAAATCGTGCATTTGTAGGGAATTTTTCTATAATTAATTTTATGAAATTGAAAATTGAACTGTTTTCAAGATATTCAAGAAAAATCCCAACCGCGGCGGGCTGAAATACAAGATGGCGACAAACTTTGAGACCCATTATCTTGGAAACTATTAAAACTAGAAGAAAACTAGGAGTATATATTTGAAAGGAATTTTACTCTCTTTGATTTGCTGAATCAATTGCAATTTTAAAACTGAATGGATTTTGAGATATTAAAGAAAAACTAAAAAAAGGGGGATGAAATCCAAGATGGCAGTGTGAGCCCGCCAGGGACTTTTAATATGTTCATTAGGATCCCCTCATGAACATGTTTACCAATTTTCAAAAGTATATGTTTTTTTTTCTTCCAAGCCCCTCATTTGACTGGACTATTAAGGATAATTTTTTCCGCTCCCTCTTCAACAATGGGCACGGGATATTCGAGAGAAATTGAAAGGGGTGTGTGTGTGAAATCCAAGATGGCGGTGCGAGCTTCCCCCTCAGACCAGGGACTTTAGTATGTTCATCGGAAGCCTCTTGCGAACATATGGACCAGTTTTCAAAACTGATATAATATATTTTTTCAAACCCTTCATTGACTGGATCATTAATGACCTTCCCCCCTCCCCGCTCTTTCTTTCTTTAACTGTGGGAACCGTCGTATATTGAAACAAATGATTATCCTGAAGGGCCAAATTAACTGGCAATTTGTTAATTTTAAGAAATATTGTAAAAGGTCACAGATTTTTATTGTTAATCTTATAAAAGTTGACTTAATTTTTGGTAATGACAATTTGCATTATCATTTTTATTTTATTTATTTATTTATTTATTTATTTTTTTTTTTTTATTGAAATCAAAAAGACAACCTTTATTTTACAATAGAAGACGTTGTGCAAATACAGAAATAAATATTAAAATTAAAGAAATACATATTTAAAATTAAAAAATATATTTAAAAAAAATTCAATAAAAACTGCATTATTATAAAACGGAAATCATCCTATGTGCAGAAAATGCATGGGTCTACGTATACATGCATGTACAAAAAGGTGCTTAATTTTTTGCCTAATGTGCTTTAAAAAGTTTTTAAAATTGCTTACTTTTTACAGCAATTTTTCACTACGCACCCTGATTAAGGTGCTACAGAAATATTTATGCAGAATTTGCAAAGATTAATTGATCAGTAATTGATACTGTGTTGTAAGCCATTCTTTTTTGTAAAATAATGTGGAATACTGCATATTTAGATTTAAGTGTTGCATTTTTATCTCATGGTTTATGAATTGTTTAATTGCCTTAAATTTATTGATATATTTTTAATTTTAGTTCTTTTAGCTAAATAAAGATGTTGCTTTTATGCAGATTCTTTATTTTTTCAGTTTTATGTTTCTAAGAAGATATGTTAATTTTTTGTATTCTTTATTATTTAGAAATAATTAAAAGTTAGTGAGAGAAATTTTGACTGACTTAAAAATATTATCAAGTTCTCTTGTATATCAAACTTATTTGCTATTTTAAGGATATATTTATTTATAGGGACTGACTTTTTAACTAATTGCTGTATTTCTTACTGTTAAATATTTCACATGATTTGTGAGAAGTAAGTAATTCATTTAAGTGCCATTATTATATTTTAGTTTTTAAGCCTGATGAGCTGCGCCAAGCTTTGATGCCGACATTAGAAAAGCTGTATAAGCAAGATCCAGAATCGCTCCCATTTCGTCGCCCTGTTGATCCTCAACTTTTGCTGATTCCTGTAAATATGAATTTTTGTTTTATTAGTTTACTTTTATGTAGGGCAGTTAGTTAATTCTGATTAAGTTATGAAACATGTCACAATCAGGTGTAAGAATAAAAGTTATTTAAACATATTTTAACAGAAAGCAGCATGATTCAGTTTGCCTCCAAGTGATAAGATTAATTTTGTAAAATAATCAATTTTTCCGATGAATATACATATCTTTTATTTCTATTTAAGCTGCATGTAAATGTTTATTATGTGAATGTATACCTAGTGTATTAGATTAAATAAAGAAAGGACTATATTGGAAGACCTTGGGCTTAACTTATGTTGCAGATAAATCCCATTCCTTTTGTACTTGAAATTCCTACTAACGACAAGATGTGTACTATTATGTTCTTACTAATATAAAACGTGTGCATGCTAATTTTATTGAAATCATTGCATAGTTTATTAATTGTTTCATTGTAAAATATTTTATTTTTAACTTCATTTTCTAATAGAAATCTTAGAAATCTATTATTAAAGTTTTTGAGCTGTAATTATTTTTCAGCTTATGTTGTTAATTTTTTACACCTGGTATACATTTACCTTAGTTAATTTTGCAATAGAGCACACACGCATAACTGTGACTTGCATGTTACCAGCATTATGGAGTGTAAAAATTATAGTTAAAGTTTTGCAATTTGTAGTGTTATATTTGTTAGTTTTTATTTTGATAATTCTGTTTAATGTTTCATATTTTTTTATTTCATGTGTAAAAGTTGCTTTCTGTTATATCTGTTTTATTTTAACTTGCATCAATCTAAGTTGGAGTTGTGATACCTTTTTTTCCCTGTTAGCTTTTTGTGGATAATAAATTAAATCTGAGTTTGTAAAAATTATTTTTACAGTATGCTCATTTGTATACAAAGGGAAAAGGGCAAAATTGTTTATGCTTTTCAGTTCTAGCAAGTTCTTGTGAAAAGGTTTTCATGGGCAGAAATTCCAGTGGAGATTGTGTCTTAAAGTTTGTTTAGATGCTGCTTACCCATCAGCATGCATTAAAAAGAAAAGCTTAAAAATCTGCATTTTCTATAATCATTTCCCTTCATACATTTTTCATTGTCCCAATAAAAAGTACCTATCACTAAAATATTTAGGGTTTTTAATGAACATAAGTGCACAAACACCATCTGGAGGCAGCAAATGACATTTAAAATAATACTTTAAAGAAACAACAAGGAAGAATCCTTCTACAATATTTTATTTAGGAACAATACTACTATGGTAGATGCTGAAAGATTTCGTCAGTTGCACTGATACACACCTTACTTTGATGTTGCACTTTCTCAAAAATACCAGGCGTATTTGAACGCATCCTGCTATCTCAATTAATCTTCCCTCTAAGTCTTCCTACTACGAAATAGGTGTTTCATAGGCAAGTCCTGTTTTTAAAAAACCATAAGAAAAGGTTTATTTGGGCACAAATTTGGTGGTCATTGTGTCCGTGTGGTTAGTCTACCATAACCAATCCAGCGACCGGAATGGTAGTCTGCAGGTGTAGTGCTAAAGTTTGCATAAGTTCCATTGTGCTGAAAACTAATATACAGACACATGGGCTTCATTCAGTAGTTTTTGCAGAGGGCAAGATTGTTTGATGTATCAACTCTCTCTAGCGCCTCCAGACGGTGCTTGCGTATCTGTGTTTCTATTATTTTGGATTCTTAACATGATTGAATTGCCCTTTCATTTTGGCCTATTTTTTTTAAAGCATCCTGTATAATTATTTCTAATGGTGAAGAAGATGCTTGGATCAAATCTTATAATATGGAGCATAAATATATCACCAAATTTTATAATATTTAATATGGAACTAAAAAGTTTCTTGAGCTTCTAAGTTTGCTGTGGTGTAGGTTTCTGCGAGTTGAAAATTTGTATAAATGATTTTAGTGTAGTACAAATAAAATGATATAGAATTATTATTTGTAATTTTGTAAAAAATTTATTTTGGATTGGGAAATTATATATCTGAAATTTTTCTTCAACCATTCAACCCCTTCGGGATGAGCACCGCATATGTGCGTTTCAGCTTGATTCATCTCGGGGCCGAGCGCCACATCCTTGTGTTACGACGAAAGTGCTGCTGTGGGCCAACAGCCGCGTAGATGTGTTTGGCTTTTGGAGCAAAATGTTTTCTAACAGATGGCGTTACTATTCCATGTTTCTTTTAAAAGATTGGTCCCGTACATTAGTATTTCTCTCTCCGAGGTCAGATTGTAGTCGGACACGTGTCTGTGAATCATTCTGTTAGAATTATTTGATTTTTGAGAGTATAAACAGAAACATGTGCTGGTGAGTGTAAATAGAAGCATGTGTTAAGAGCTCTTTAACTCATTTTGGAGTGATTGTTTTAGTTTCTCCTCTTGCTTGGGTTGAGATTTTATGGGAGATATTCTGTCAAGGGTTTTTAATGCCTCTCTGTTTTATTTTTGCAGTTATTGCTAAAAGAATGCGTTAACTTTCCGAGGAGGAAATATGTAAATTTTTAAATGACAAATCTATGGATTTTTCCAACAATAGTGATAAAGCAATAAATTATTAGAGTTCTTTAGATAGTTATGAACCATCAAATTCTGAATTGGAAGAGGATAGTACTAATATATCAATTCCAATTCCGTCATGTCAGTGGAGTCCTAAAACAGAAGATTTTTCAGAAGGCTTTGAAGAGTTAATTATTACAATTTTCTTGAAGTATTTTATAATATTGAATGTAAATATTTATTTTTTTCCTATATTTTCGAATTTTACATCAATAATCTAGTGTTTATTTAGGTACTTTCAATTATAGGGAAATACACTATATATATTTTTTATTATTAAAAATCAAGTATTTTAATTAAACTTTTTATGATTTACAGACATGACACATTTCCGCGGAAACGCAAATTTCTGCTTTTCCAGCATCAGATTTTATCATTCTTAATTTTTTATTATTTAATAATTCTACGATATTTTTAATATCTTGAGCACTTTTTGTATAAATTTATTTATTTTATTGTTAGATTAACTACACTTATTTTACTTTTCGGTATTTGTATTTGGCGCAATTCATTATTTACGAAGTTCAGCTTTTTTTTTTTTCCAAGCCTGTGTCACATCTGGATTTAGAATATGATATCGTTTACCGCATATTTAAAAATGGTTTCATTTCGATGTAAAGGACACTTTTTATGCATTATTATGTAACACCCACTTTTGACGAAATTTAATGTGTATTAGGCTTAGCGGGAGAAAATGCTTCGGCTGGTGGGCACAGACGGCGCCTGCCGGCTCCTGGCCGGTGGGCATGTTTCCTTCAGCGAACGGCCGTTCCGAAGGGGTTAAATGACATATGATACGTGTGCATCAGTGTGCTTTATCGTCAAGTGTAGTTTTCATTTGCAACAAAAAGGAAAAAAGATGTATAAGGAATGTTGTTTCATAGAAAGTTAATGGAACAAAATGACTTGATTAAATTTTGCATCTTAAATGTTTTTATGAGCATCTTTTGAAAACCATTTTACCCCTCTTCAAACAAAAAATATACATAGAAAAATTATTTAAAATTAATTGTTCTGATGCACAGAATTTGTACATGTAACAATCGCATTTTTTCTATGTGTGTGTGCACTATTTTCAGGCATATTTTTATTTACATATGTACTTGTTTAATTTTGGTTCCTAAATATAGAAAATGTGATATTAAGCACATAGTTACAATAGTATTTATCATTAGCTTACTTTTATTTAAAAGCCCAAGTTATGGTGCATGTTTTCTATTATTTCTTGGCATTTAGAGTCTTATTTTCTCTTTGTGTGGCCGCTAACAATTGTGTTTGTTAACTGACTGTTGCTTTTGGAAAGCTTATAAAGTCCTTAAGTTTCAAACACATGGAATTTTGAAGACTAACCAAATGCAAGTCTTCCTCTAAGTCATTATGACTAAAAATATGACTTTCGTATTTAATATTCTAAAAATAGAATATTTTTTGTATATATTGTCTTTATAAGCTATCCAAAATAGCTGGGAATTTTCTCATTTTCCTCCCTGTAACCACATTATAGTTTGCTGCTTGAATAACTTAGTAATATTGCTTGATAATGAATGCATAATAGCAATATCCTTCCATTCACTGTCTGCAATCCTAATTTTTTTACTTAATGAATAAATTTCATTTAATTATATTTTGTTTTTGTTTGAAATATATAGGGATTTTATTAATTATCCAAAAATCTTATAGTTTCAGATAATTCATTTACTAATTAAGGATTTGATTTAAAATGTTTTCAACTTCTAAAGAACAGCTTTAAGTCAATTATTTGAGGATAGTTTTTGAATATTTACCTTGAAATGGTATAGTTTAAACTTGTAATAATTAAAACAGTGATGTGTTATGTAAGAATTATTGTGAAAATGCTTTTTGCTACATGCAAGAAACATGGATGTAGCTTTGAAAGGAAGGTATAGCTATTCTTACAGTGCATTAGCACTGGTTAGAAAGATATAGCATCCATGTTTTATAAATCTATATCCAAATTATGGTCTCTCCTCTACTAGACTAAAGGCAAAGAGTCAACATCATATGTCAAAAGACAAGACACAATGGTACGAAAACAGCCTTTATACATCTAATTCATGGGAGTATTAGCTTTTTATAAAAAAACTATTCAGGTTCTGTTTATTAATTTTCTTTTTAATTGAACTTTTTCTGAATATTTTCAGTGAATTATACACCCTTAAAATTTATTTGAAATGCTTTGTTTAATACTTATTTTTATTCCATAATTATTTTAGTCACTTGTTATGCTTTGCATCTGAATTAAATCCTCTCTGTTCCTGAAAGCATTTCCTTCCCCCCCTTCCTTTTTATAAAGTTTCATTTTTTCAAATTATTTTTTGGTATACTATTAATATCAATTATTGAAATTCTTTTCTTTGTGTATTTGCTGCATGTCATAGTTTTATGAAATCTTTTTTTGTATTCCTTTAATAAAGTTGACTTAATAAACTGTATAATAGTCTTATAATGATATATGTACTGTGAGACTGTTTCATGATATAAATGTATATCTTTCCTTTTAATCTAATTGTTTAACTTACTGTTAAATTTCAGAATAGCACTATTAAAACTGATTGTGGCATGTTTGTTGTTTCTTTGACTTATTTGTTAAAATGTGTAATCTCTCTCTTTCTGTCTCTTTTTTTTTTTAAAATTTGCAATATTTAGCATTTCTGATAATTTACTTTCTGATCATTATAAACCTTCACAGAATTTTTTCACTCATTTTTCTTGCATGGAGTTATGTGAATGATTTTATAAAAGTGGCATTCTCTGCTTGACTAGCTTTTTTTTCTGAGTGATATTTTTCTCTGATAACAAATGTACTCTTATTGTTATGCATTGTTTGATGGCATGAGAATTCATTTTTTTTTTCAGTGTAAGAATGTCATAAATGTATTAGCTGTTACTGTGTAGTGATTATTTGGTATGAGAGAATAACTAATGTATATAGTAAATAATATCATACTTAGTAAAAAAAAAAAAAAAAAATTCCAAATATAAAAAAAAGTTTCCAAATATAATAAAAACTGTCATAAATAATTAAGACCAAAAGTGCTATTAAAAACCCTGTCAGTAAATAATGAGAAAGGCCTAATAATTAATTAGAATCTAGATGAAATAATGCTCCCCTATCTATAAACACACTTAGTCAATTATTAAATATAAAATATTTAATAATTATAATATCACAAAAAGATAAGAAGAAGGAAATTAACAATTTTAATGACTTTTAAGATTGAGGACCTGCACATCATGTTTCCCTTGAGATATGGTACCAGCCCTCCCTGATGCCTACTTCTTAGATGAAAGGGGTGTATTTCCCACATATTTAAAAATGAGAAGATAAAAGGAAAAGTTACCATTCTAGATATAACATAGTCATAACCTGAAAAATACACAGCATAATTATAAACTATTATAACTTCCAAAGTTATTAGATCAGTTTATTAGAAAGATGATTACACAATTTTCAAAATTACTTAAAATTGTTAAATTGAGAATGAAAAACTCAAAAAATTGTTTTAGCAAAAAAACGAATTGCAAACTGCTATTCTTTACAAAATTTTCACAACCAAGACATATCATTTTTAAATCTGACAAAGGAATCCTAATCATCTGCAGTAAATTTGAAAATTAACCTTTTTTTTTATTTGTTAGACAATCTATAAGTAAACACACTAAAAGATATATGAAATGAAAAATCAAAATGAATTAAAAGTAAAAAGATATAAAAATAAAAAAAATTATATATATATATATGTTAGTAATGTACTATATACATACATATTAGTAATGTAATTAAAATAATCAGTTGCCCTTTGGAGGCTTTTCATAATATGAGAATGCTACCCAACTACAGTCATTAAACCAAGACTTAATTGAACAGTTGATTATGAGTGTTAGCAAAATAGTTAAAATTAAAATAATTATGTATTGTTTGGAATTAGCCTTGTACTTCTCTTCAGATAGTATCTTGCTCTTATTTTTTTTTTTTTTTTTTGTCTTCTGGGCCATATTAAATTAAGATAAAATAAAATTAAACAATAAAAATAAGATGAAGTTATGTTAACAGCTAAACATTTTAAGTATTTGATATTATTCTGCAAAATTTTTCTTAGCATGGCTTCCTATACTTGCATTTTTGTTAAACTTACTATGTTTTCACACTACAGTTGCTAGTGATAATTTATTGGATATTTTGCATGTATTTGGTTTTAATTGAGTTAAGATTTTGTGCCAACTAACTTGTGTATGAATAGAAATTTCAAGTGCTTGAGTTTTATATGCATTAAATTGATTAATAATGATTATGATGGGAGTTAGTTTGACTAAATCATTATAAAAGTGAGTGAGTTTCACCTGCTAATAAAGTGTAACGTAAGTTGAATAAAAGTTCAGTATTTTGAAGCATTGTTGCTAATTATATGTGAAAATTGAAATAAATTATTTTCCACCCCATTTTTATCCAAACTTAGAGCAATATGGGAATTATTAATTTTTTAAACCAATTTTCATTGCTGTTTGCTTTTCATTGCATTTGCTGATGTTTATTAATGTAAACTCGTAGTGAATATGCATAGTTAGAATAAGTTTACTTATTACATTGTTGTTAGTAATACTGATTGATGTCTTCATATATATATATAAAAAAAAAAGATTCTAAGTTCGTTTTGAATTTATGAAATAATTTTTCACTTTGATTCTTGGAAATCTCCTGGCTTTATCTTTGAAAAGTGTTTAAGTATGAGCACTTTATAGAGACTTGATACTGATTGAGGTTTTCGGGTAAAATTAAGGAACTTTCCTAGTTTTTGCTGTTTCATTTTAGTGTTACCATGAAACAGAATGATAGATTTATAGTTGCAGATTCAGTTAAAAGCACTATTTAAGATGTTGAAACGATTTTCGGAACTAGGTGAGATTTGAAATACCATTTGCAAGAATGGTGACAGTATAATATAATAATAAAAAAAAGATTTTATTGACATGTGGAAATTGCATAATGTACTATATATTTACAAGTTAATGGTATAACAATATTTTGCAAACCTGCTTATAGGAAGCATGCAATTTCCTTTTGAGACTCAAGGTAGCATATTAAGTTTTAGAAAACTGCTACTGTAAAGAGTGTTTTTTAGTATTTGCTAGATTTTAAAGGAACAAAAGGTAGGAAAATCATTTGAAAATTGGTAATTATGAAGTACTAATACTGCTAGTTTTTGAATTTGTGTAGAGATTTAATGTTAACTGATGCATTCCATAGAAACTAGATAGTATTGTTTATTTCAATTGTTGCTTGATTTATATGGATATTTTGTTATAATTTGGTTATTTCAATTTTCTGCTGAAAATTTATCTTATTTTGGGGTGCAATTGCATATTTTCTGGTTTTTATCTTTAATCAGTTTTACTATAGATCAGTTAGACTGTAGTTTTGCAACTGAATATTGTATTTAATGTTGTATGTTATCAAATATTAAAAATACTCAGTTTCTTTTTCACAAGAAAAGCACTAGTTTTGCGAACCATTTTCAGACCTGCCAACTCTCTCCCTTTTTAACAATTTCTATCATCTCTCAATTCTCACTGATTTCCTCCCACTTTTTAGTATTTTCGAGAAATTGGAACAAATAAATAGTGATAAAATAAAAACAGTAAAAGAGCGGCGAAAGAAAGATCCAGCACTGCTGTGACCACATTCTCCCCAAATTTTGAATGTGTGACGTCATTCCGCTATGGATTCTTCATTAGCTCTTTCTTATGGCATCATGCCCAGGTTGCTGATTAGTGACTATCAACAGGGGTTTTCAGTGCATGCACTGCTTTAGGGTTATCGCCGAAATATTTTAAAAAGTTTTTTCTGTGCATGCTTTTCTTTTTCCACCAGTCCAGATCTGATGCCATCGAAAGAATCCAAAAAGAAACACCAGACTGTATTTACCAAGGCCTATTCCGAGGAATATTCGTTTATTATTGCTTCGAAAAAAAGATAAATTGTATGAATTTTGTACCATTTGCACGCGTGATTTTACAAATGCTTCCGGAGGCAAGTATGACATTTTGAGCATTTCGCACACCAAAAACATAAGTATAATGCTCGGATATTAGGCATGAATAAACAAAATGATCACAGTGTTATTCAAGCAGAATCATTATTTACTGCATTTATTGTGGAGCACAACCTTCCAATTGCATGTGTTGATCATGCTGGACTGTTGTTCCGGAAAATGTTTCTGGACAGCAAAACCTCAAAATGTATGGCTGTGCACATACATAAACCTCAGCAATCATTGCAGAAGTGGGAAAAAACTGAGAAAAATGCTATTATTTCTGCATTAAAGAAGGTTCCATTTTCCATTGCTACTGATGGTAGCAATAAAGGCGATTTTAAATTATATCTGCTGATGGTGACATTCCACAATGAAGAAACTCAAAAAATTGAATCAAGTTTGTTGTCAACTTCTGCATTAGAAGGTGATAGCACAGGAGTTAATATTGCCAATCTGATATTAAATGAATTGAAGTCTAATAATATTCCATTAGAAAATTGTTTGGCATTAAGTGCGGATAATGTACCAGTGATGATAGAAAAAAAAGGTTGGTGTTGTAGGCATTTTATCAAATGAAATTAAGCATTTGGTTGTTCATGCCACCTAATCGATTTAGCAGCCGAGGTGGGTGCATCCTGTCTCCCTACAAATATTGAAGATTTTCTCATTGATATACATTTTTATCTGGAGAAAAGCTCTAAATGAAAAGAAAAACTTTCAGCATCATCCATGCATGATGCTGAAAGTAGAAAAATTTTAAAGCATGTGTGCACATGTTGGCTTTCTTTAAGTCGTTGTTTAGCAGGATTAGTTGAGCAATGGAATCCATTGACATCCTTTTTAAAAGCAGAAATTCACAATAATGGCAGTAACAACGCTAGTGGATTGAGGGACTAATAAAATCCCCAAATTAAGTAAGTCCTGTTTAGGGCTCACCTAGGTCTGAAGTTGAGAAGGAAAAAAAGGTCGTACCCAAGGAGAAAACATGTTTTAAGTGAAAGGAGTTCAAATACAATCTGCGTCTGAAGTTCAGAGGAAAAAAATAAAAGGAATACAGATTCATTTGCTTCATCTAGATCAAAGGTATCAAAACTTCAAGAAATAAAATTATCACATGAAAGTAATGTATTCAAAAGCAGAAACTCGTGGGGTTATCTCACATGAAGAAAGATTGTTTTTATTTCATCAGATTTTAATAAATCAGTGTTTTTTTTTCTTGTTAAACACCCTGCCTTTGTTCAAAATTCTAAATACGGAACTGCAGTCAACTACCATATTTATATCCTGCGTAAATTGTTACTGGATATGCTGAAGACATTTTTTAAAAGTTCCTTTTGCCATACATTGCTAAATCAGCTAAAAATGTACTTGACATTAATTATAAAGAAAAATCTATTCAAAAGAGCGATTCTGATTTAGTGATAGGTTATTTTGCTTCTAAATTTGTTTAAACTTGGAAGCCTGATGAAAAAGATTTTTTTCTCCACAATTAGACTCTATTTTACAACTGCATGTGATTATATGAAATGTAAATTTCCGTTGGAATGCTGAAGTTGCTGATATTATTTCAATTGTGGATGCTTCATTTGCCAGCTTAAAATTTTTTGTTGACAAGTTTTCCTTGTCTTTTAATCTTGCAACATACGAATTGGACACAGCTATTGATTCCTTACAGAATGAATTTTGTGCATTTTAGATGGTTGATTTACCAGATGAAATAAAAGAAGAAAAAAATATAGATATACAATGGTGAAAAGTTGAAAAATTAATGGGTCCTGATGGAAAATTAAAATATGAAATTTTATCAAAAGTTATGATTGGAATTTTGACCATCCCGCAGAGCAATGCAGAGTGGGAGTGGATTTTTAGCTTAATTACTAAGACACACACAAAATTTAGATCCTCATTTTCAAATCAGACATTGGGAAATTCGTGAAAACGGTGGAAGTCAAGAATGCAAGAGCCTTGTTTTAAAAGAGAATTTGATGTTCAATTTTTAGAAAGGTCAAAAGGACTTATTTGTAAGTAGAACTCATTTGTAAGTATTTCAAATGTAAATATGAAAAAAACTGTAATCAAGAAATATATATATATGAAGATATGTAAATCCATAAATTAAAGCTCTGAAGTATAGGTAAGTCAATAATTTATATTGATAATACTATCTAGATATCAAGTATGTTTGGAAGAGTGAGGACTAAAAACAATGTCTTTTAAAAAAACTGATAAGATTATTTTAAAAACCCAGCTAATCAATTTTTAAAAATCAATACATTTTCATTTATTTTGTAAAAAAATAAAATTTTGAGAAAAATATAGCCAAAATAAAAGATTCTCATTAGGCCCTCTCCACTTTATTTGTACACGAGTTAAAGTAAATGTTGTCCCTGCTGCTCAGTTGTGATAGTGTATGTATAATTGAAAATGTCTCCCTCTTTTTCAAATCTGAAGGTTGGCAGGTCTGCATTTTTATAAAGCTTTTTGTTTTAATACTTTCAGTTTTCGAATGTATTTACAGAGTGCATGTTTGAAATTCATTTAGTAATCATATTTGATTTCAAATATGGTTAATCCTTCATAGATATTTGCGAATTCGTATGAAACTGCTAAGCTAACTGTGTTCATATTTTATGTCAGTATATGAAATCTGCTATTTTGAACTTTCTAATGGGATTAATATACTCACAAAAGCAAATGTACATCTTTTTTTTTTTTTGGCATTTAAATGGTTGAAAGTAGCCCGTTTACTTATTTATTTTTTTTGCATTGATATCATTAGTTTAAAAGTACAGTTTAAAAATGGGCTTTAAAAATATATAGATTCTTATTTATATCTTTATTTAGACTATCTTCATTTGCATTTAATCTATATATTTTTGTAAATGGGCTTGAAGAAAAAACGATTAAATGGTATAAATTGGTGCCTTTTTTTAACTAAGTAAATTTATAAGTAATGCATAATTGCTAAAATACAAGCAATGACCTTTTCGATAATATTAAGCAATTTTGCTAGAAAGGGACAGTGTTTTGTTATTTAACAAATGCTTCATTAAAATCTGTTACTAAATAAGGCATGGAGGCGTATTAAGTGTTTTGTTTTTCCTTTCATATTTATAATAATTGCCATTTTTAATGACTTATGCTATCATTTTAGGATTATTTTGATATTATTAAAAGACCAATGGATTTATCGACAATTAAACGGAAATTAGACACTGGGCAGTATCAAGATCCTTGGCAATATGTTGATGATGTATGGTTAATGTTCGATAATGCATGGTTATATAACAGGAAAACATCTAAAGTTTACAGGCATTGTTCTAAGGTGAGTGACTAAAGGTTTTGTATTGATTGAATTTTAAGCTTCATGTTTCATTTTGAGTTTGAGGATCAGTTTAAAAAATTATTATAAATAAATTTATCTTTTTGCATTTTTTTAGCTTGCTGAAGTATTTGAACAGGAGATAGATCCTGTGATGCAATCATTAGGTTATTGTTGTGGTCGAAAATATGTCTTCCAACCTCAGGTTTTATGTTGTTATGGAAAGCAGTTATGTACTATTCCTAGAGATGCTAAGTATTGGAGTTACCAGAATAGGTATATATTCTTATGTGTATATTTTAAACATTTCAATTAACATTATGTTTTCTTTAATTGTGTGGCATGCAATTCTTCACATCATAAAGATTGTTAGTGTTGCTGTCACAGGGGCACAGGGTTTTGTTATGCCAACCTATCAATGAAACTTATTACTTCTTCTGTTCTTACTATTTCTTAACTTCTGGGTGTTTTTTGTTACTGCAGGAATTAACATTTTTTTAAATGTCTGCTTTGAATTTTTTATGATAAAACAATTTTCAAAGTAAATTCATGTTTGCCGAGTGTGTGTTTTTGTGAAATACCATATTTCACAAACACATAGAAGGTGGATTTGTATTTTTTATTATCATAGCTATATTTTATCTCGACTCCTCTCCTCATTTTCTTCAGCTTTAATTTTGCTGTTTTCTGCATCTTTTTCTATAGGGTTATAGGTTACTTCCAAAAGAAAAAAAAATTTTAATGGAAATGATATTGTCATTAATTGTTATTTTCTAAAACTTTGGCATCAGTTCAATTCCTGTTGACCATTCCTTTCTATATGATCTTTTTCGCTTTTCTGCAATTTGAATGTTTGTGTAGTGCATTCTCATCATACTTTTTGTTATTAGTGATGACTATTTTCAACATTTAGTAAAACATCTTTCGTAGTGAAGTCTTTCAAGATAGTATGAACGTGGTTCTTGTCACATGATATTTGTTTTTAAAAGTTGTAACATTGGTTGAATTCTTGTAATTTCTCCTTTTTCTTTGCTGTTTTTATATCTTATTGAGCTTCTGAATAGCACACATATTATACAATTCTTTCAGTTTTAGCAATCAAAATTTGGGGGGGGGGAATTTAAGAATAAGATTCAAGATGACTTCCTTGTTGCTGTTTTTTAAACAGTTGCAAATTTTGCTGGCTCTTTAGCTTAGCTGTTACCTTGAGTGTTAAGCTAGACATTTATGATGAGACCACTCCAAGCCAAATGGTATGGTAGTACTCCATGGAGGCTCCATGCAAACCACACTGCTGATCCCTTCAATCCCCTATGCCTACTGTTCCTCCTGCTTTCAAAACAGGACACCCCACACCGTTCTTGCAAGATAGTCTCACTCCCCTTCCTTACAGTCACATTTCAGTTTTATGACCCAATGGTCCAAATAGATAAAGAAGATGAAAATCTGAACTTTTCGACCACACTACTCCGATTCTCGCCAGATTTTTGCATTGAAGATGGGTTTTGGAGTGGTGCACTCCAAATTGCATGGAGTGGTCTCTCTGTGAATATCCAGCTTTAGAGGGAATTTGGCATCTCTTTTGAGAGCTTTTGCTTAAGAAAGAGCATTTGCATAGTGCAGATATTCTGACAAATAGTTATTCATCCATATGTATAAAAGTAATTGATAGAAATGACATTTGTCAATACATTTTATGCAGTTATAATTCTATTTTGTTCCTCCTTTTGTTTCAAAATTTGGTATTCTGTAAGGTTTTGTCAAAATAAAACTGTGTTATGTATGCTGCAAATTTGTTGGTAATGTGAATTTCTCTTTACTTATTTGTAATAGTTATTTTAATCAGTATCTGAGCCAATGATTGTTTTATGTTAATTTCAACTTTTATCACTTCTCATAGGTATACATATTGTCTAAAATGTTTTTCTGAAATACCAGGAGACACTGTTACGCTTGGTGATGATCCTTCTCAACCGCCTACGTAAGTTTCTTAAACATGTATACATAACATTCAATAAAAGTCTTGATATATGTTAATATTCTTGGCAGTATCAACTCTTAAACTGAGTTGGAAATGGCCAAGTATTTTTAGCTACATTTAGTGAAATGTTTGTGGGTATTTGGTGCTACCGTTTATACGTTTTTCAAGGGACTGAGAAAAAAACACGTATAAATGAAAAAACGTGTAAACGAAATTTACAAAAGTACGAACAATTTCATAATAACAAACGATAAAAAGTCTGAGGTAAATTAGAATATTACATGAAAATGAAATGCAAGAGGTATGTAATACAAAACTTTTTATTCCGGATTTAATGTACAACTAGCACTACTATTCATATTCATTCAGCATTTACAAAATGTATTTTGTTATTTTAGGTTGTAGGGCTTTTTTTTGGAATGCACAGAAAAAGGTTCATTGTGCACAGTTAAAAGTGCTATCTTAATTTATCATTTAAATCACTGCTAAAGAGGCACATTGCACAAATTTTTCAAATGCAGTAACATCACTTAAATTTAACCAGTTTTCTGGTGGAACAAAATGATCAGTTTCGGCATTTTCAATAGGATTGACATCCACTGAAGATAAAAATCTGCCAAGGGCAAAACAGTTTTTTTATCGTTTTCTGTAAAACATTTTGCCAAGCCATCATTATGAAATGCATAGCTTGCAAGACATCAGTTTTCATATTTTTGGAGTCTCCGTGGTCTAAACTGGCGATAGCTGTTTTCACCAAAAGTTTTCAATAACGTTGTTTTATGGATTTTATTACTCCTAAATTCAGTGGCTACAATTTACAGGGAAGAACTTGACAGTTATGTTTTTTAGAAAGTCCGTATCAGGTAGATGAGCTGGACACTGATCAATGAATAAAATGATTCACTGTTTCTGTTTTCTTAAATGAGGTAATTTTTCAGATCCATCTGCATTGGCACACAATAACGCTGTCAATCGCAGTTTACTCTTTTTTCCATCATGACACGTATCTGATTTGATAGCAAGAGTTATAAAACAGACCTGTATCATCTGCATTGAAAATGTCCTTGTTCATATCCTTTTATCAGATCTGGCAATTGGTTTTGAATCCAATCATCCACTGTTTCACAATCAACATCCACAGACTTTCCACTTATAGTTTTGGTCGCGTGCCTTTTCTAAGACTGGACAATCAGCAGGTGGGAATCTGAGGTTGAAATGCGCATTCTCTCTCTTCTTGAGTTCTTGGGGGGAAAAAAAAAATGTATGAATGAAAACTTTCACAGAGCTTTTCGTGATTCTTGGATGTTTTTTTTAATAATTTGTGGAATAACTATGATTGAAAATATTAATGAATGGAATAATAATTTAAAATCGAGTTTCTAAAATCGTATTTCTATTTATGGCCTCTAATTGACATTTCTTGGGTAATTTTCCGACAAAAATGGTAGCAAAAATTTTCATATGCCTAAATAATAGTTGTGAGTAGCAAAGGTTTGTGAAATCTTGATATCAGGATGGGTAAGATATAAATACCATAATGCAATGATTAGACTAAAATCAGTCGTACCAGTTCTGTAGTTGTAGTGCTGATACGCTCTAACTTGGGTGATAAAAATAGCCCTATTTTAAGGAGGTTTTTCCTTTTTTTTGTAATTTCTCGTAAGAAAAGGCAGTGCTAGAACAGTGTTCCAGTGCATTCTGACACCACTACACCCCTGAATCAGACCAATAATAAACTACAATATAGTTAGGTTATATGAAAATAATTTTTTTTTTACAAATTAATGCATAAAGTAGGAACTCTTCGAGGTGGTAATATATTAATATTATTAAATGACTTTATTATAGTACATGGAAATTGAATACAAAAAAAAAAAGTAAACAATAGCGGTAACAATACACCTTTTGTGCACCAGCACATCAGCATCCAGTGATTGCATCAACAATATTGCCCATAATTAACTAATGAATTACTATAGAATCAAACAACAAAAACAAAAAAAAAATCATGCTTTACTAATTAAAACACATAAAAGAAAATAATTAGAATGGAAGAAATAGAAGAGCACTTTAATGGTGAACATTTTCAAACACCATTCGCCATTGGAGTTCTGATATGGATAAATTTTCTGTCAAAGGAATAACTACATAGTCAAAAATTATACCCTCTGTGGCCTGAATTTATCCATTAACTGAAATAAAGGAAGGAATCTCTTAATCTTTTATAACAAATCCAATAGAAAGACTAGAGAAAGTAAACATTTACGCTCTGTCAATATAGAAGTAAGAATGACGCAATCAAGAAACATACCAGAACAAAGGAAGAGAGGCTAGGTCTAGAGGCTAGTTTTAAAAGATTAATTATTTTTTTAATTTTTGATATCTTTTGTTGAATTATATTAATTGTAATTGATAGTCCCCGGACCTGGGCTGCCCCCCCCCCCCCCCACCTCATTAGTTATACCTGTTGTTCATAGATGGAGAGTTATCTTTGCTTTTAAGGTGTTGAATTTTGGAGTTTGAAAATTTTTCTTTAAATTTTCTTAGGATTATCAAGAAGGACCAGTTTGTGGAAATGAAGAATGATCATTTGGAACAAGAACCGTAAGTAAAAATTACTTAAAAGGATAACTCTTTGCCAAATAAACTATATGCATTTTATGTATTCGGGATTCAATCTGCATAGCAGTAATTTGTGATGATTTTTTAATTATGCTAATGTTGTAATTACAATTTTGTAAAATGCTTTTTTGGGTCTGTTGGCTGATAATTTAAGATAGTTACAGCTCCTTTTATCTGTTCTTTCATTAATGTGTAAATACACTATATGCCCAAAAGTATCCGGACACTTGCGGATTTTCACATTTTTTAGAATTTCTCCGAAATGGTTTAACCGACTACCATTAAACTTCGGACATGTAAAGAATAGACAATAACTCACATTTTACATAGAAGATTCGGTCCTAAAGGTAATTAGGGGACCGTCTACAAACTGATGAAGACAAAAAGGTGTTTGGCCCACCCCGCTTCACAGAATACTGATAACAAGATGAAACTTTCAGAAATGGTAATGTTTAATGTGCATAATATTTACAGGAATTTTCGTAAACTCAGCTCAAATATTTGGGAAGATATAAAGGTTTTCTTAAAAAGTCTCAAATTTTTCCACCTGTTTTTTGCTTATAACATGCATAGTTTTCTGTTATATTATACGAAACTTACAGAAAAGATGACAATATGTTAGAGAAGCATTTGTGTGAAAGTTTGGAAAAGAATTGTTGAATATTACAGGAATTATGAGCATTTTTAGTAAATAATGTTTTACTGCGCATGCGCGAAACATAGCGTAATTTTTCTTTCACAACTTTAAAGCCAGATATATAGGGCAACTTATATAAAAATATTCAGTTCAATATCATTAATATTCAGAAAGCTATCGGCATTACAATGAGCAGAATTTTAGCTCCTGTCGAAGAGAAGCTAAATGATGAGGGGTTGTACACAAATTGATATTTTTTAAACTTATATCTTCAAATAGTTATATTGAATTGTATAGTGGTTAGAATTTGCTGAATACCCATGAAGACTTATCAATTGCGTGCATAACTTAAATTACAGCTAATTAGGCACTATAAATAACAAAAATTTTATTACTTTAATTATATTATTTACAGGATTATTAACAAATTACATATTACAATTTTACGGCCAAACGATATTTTTAAATATATTTATTTTATGGCGAAACGATTTTTTATCTAATTAATTTCTTTTCTTAAAATATTTTAATAATTCTTCATATATATTTTTTTATTCGTTACGAATATTAGATGTGTTCATGGGTATTCAACAAATTCTCACCACTATACAATTCAATTATAACTATTTAAAGATATAAGTTTAAAAAATATCAATTTGTGTACAACCCCTCGTGTTTTAGCTTCTCTTCGACAGGAGCTAAAATTCTGTTCGTTGTAATGCCGATATCTTTCTAAATACTAATGATATTGAACTGAATATTTTTATATAAGTTGCCCTATATATCTGGCTTTAAAGTTGTGAAAGAAAAATTACGCTATGTTTCGCGCATGCGCAGTAAAACATTATTTACTAAAAATGCTCATAATTCCTGTAATATTCAACAATTCTTTTCCAAACTTTCACACAAATGCTTCTCTAACATATTGTCATCTTTTCTGTAAGTTTCGTATAATATAACAGAAATCTATGCATGTTATAAGCAAAAAACAGGTGGAAAAATTTGAGATTTTTTAAGAAAACCTTTATATCTTCTCAAATATTTGATCTGAGTTTACGAAAATTCCTGTAAATATTATGCACACTAAACATTACCATTTCTGAAAATTTGATCTTGTTATCAGTATTCTGTCAAAAGGGGTGGGCCAAACACCTTTTTGTCTTCATCAGTTTGTAGACGGTCCCCTAATTACCCTCAGGACCGAATCTTCAATGTAAAATATGAGTTATTGTCCATTCTTTACATGTCCGAAGTTTAATGGTCGTCGGTTAAACCATTCCGGAGAAATTCTAAAAAATGTGAAAATCTGCAAGTGTCCGGATACTTTTGGGCATATAGTGTAAATTCGTTAATATGTAATGCCCATAACGTTAATTACAATCAAGTACAATTTCTTGCTTTAACGCCTTCGGGACGGCTGTTCGCTGAAGGAAACGTGCCCACCGGCAGAAGCATTTTCTCCTGCTAAGCCTAACTCGCATTAACGTGTTACATAATAACGCATAAAAGTGTCCTTTACATAGAAATGAAACCATTTTTAAATATGCGGTAAACGATATATTCTAAATCATAAAAGTTTAATTAAAATACTTGATTTTTAATAATAAAAACATAGTGTGTTTCCCTATAATTGAAAGTACCTAAATAAATACTAGATTATTGATGTAAAATTCGAAAATATAGGAAAAAATAAATATTTACATTCAATATTATAAAATACTTCAAGAAAATTGTAATAATTAACTCTTCAAAGCCTTCTGAAAAATCTTCTGTTTTAGGACTCCACTGACATGACGGAATTGGAATTGATATATTAGTACTATCCTCTTCCAATTCAGAATTTGATGGTTCATAACTATCTAAAGAACTCTAATAATTTATTGCTTTATCACTATCGTTGGAAAAATCCATAGATTTGACATTTAAAAATTTACATATTTCCTCCTCGGAAAATTATCACGTTCTTTTAGCAATAACTGTAAAAATAAAACAGAGAGGCATAAAAACCCTTGACAGAATATCTCTCCCATAAAATCTTAACCCAAGCAAGAGGAGAAACTATAAACCAATCACTCCAAAATGAGTTAAAGAGCTCTTTAACACATGCTTCTATTTACACTCACCAGCACATGTTTCTGTTTATACTCTCAAAAATCAAATAATTCTAATAGAATGATTCACAGACACGTGTCTGACTACAATCTGACCTCGGAGAGAGAAATACTAATGTACGGGATCAATCTTTTGAAATAAACTTGGAATAGTAATGCCATCTGACAGAAAATATTTTGTTCCAAAAGCCAAACGCATATGTGCGGCTCTCGGCCCTGAGATGAGTCAAGCTGAAACGCATGTATGCGGCGCTTGTCCCGAAGGGGTTAACACATGAAGGTTGACTTTTTTTTGTGTGTGTATATGATAGAATTCTGTCGGCTAAGATCATTTGAATGTTTTGTTTGTATTATTTTAAAGTAATTTTCTTGTGAATAATTCATGATTTTTTCTCTTTTAGTATGGTGGAATGTACAGATTGTGGTAGAAAATTGCATCAAATCTGTGTACTTCATTTCGAAGTAATATGGCCTGAAGGGTACGAGTATATAATAGTTTTCAATTAAAACACTGTTTGCTTTCGTTTGTAAAATACATATGTCTTCTTTATTTGTTTGATTATTATACCATTGATTATGATCTTGCTTTTTTTTTTTAAATATTTTATTTTTTAAAAATGGATTTTTTTCAGCTAATCGTCTCTTGATGTTTAAATGTGTAGAGGAATTAAATTAATTATTGTAAAATTACATGTTATTGGAGTTTGTTATTAATTTATACTTGATTGCCTTGAAACTGTAGGTTTACTTGTGATAACTGCCTGAAAAGTAAAGGGAAAAAGAAAAAGGAAAACAAATTCACTTCAAAAAGTAAGTAATGCATGTTTTTGAAGCCTTAAATAAACAGTAATTTTTATATTTATTTTCTTAAAATTGGACAGTAGTCTTTATAGAATATGAGCTAGCAATATTACAGCAAGCATGAATATATCAATGAAAGTCCCTTCCTTTTGTTCACCAAATGATTGTCTTGTTCATGTATTGACCTTTTCTTTTAGCTAAGAATTCATTGAAGTCTTGATGTTTATGGATTGTTGTTACTTTTGAATAAAAATGTATGATTGACTTGGTTTTAGTTTCTAAATATTATTAAAGTCAATTCAGGCTTACAAGATGTTCTTTAACTTTTCAATTTTTTATGTTTCCATGAGAAAGTTTTTCTTCTTTAAGCATATTATATGGTGACATAGTCAGTTCCAGGAAAATCTTTTCTGAAAACTATTTTTTATCACATGAAATTGATAACTTGTATATCTTGAATCAATTCTGGATCTAAACTGTTTTAGCAAGGAAGGTTTCACTATTGAATTGAAGTACAGTAGAACCTCACTTATCAAAAATGACTGGGCAAGGCTGTCCAAAACAGTTAATTTGAAATCATAAAAAACAAAAATCAACAGTACGACCTGATTTGAATCATGAAATCTTAAGTACTACCGGCATTAGTCGATGTATTGTCGGAGCAATTCTTTGGTACAGTGTCAAGAAGAAAAGAAAATATACATGGCACATTGGAAAGGCCATTGTAAGATCAATCGCTGTGAAGAAGATTTACGAATGTTAATGATTTTCACTGCTTCCTTTGCCTTTTTCCAATTCTTCTTTAATATTTTCTCCCTCTCAACAACATCAAACTTTCTGTCACATTTACTGCACCATTTTTTCATGAAAATGCATCGAATTTACTCACATAACTATTGCAATGCTTATATAAGAATGGAATTATGTAAATTTTTTTCCCCTCTAAATAACTTCTCGGGTTAAAAGATGTCCTCCCAATATCAATCTTTTACAAGCCTATTGCTTCATCAAAATTAACTCCAATGCCAACTTTGGCATCCTTCTCTGAAAAACGTGTCTGTATTAAAAGATGAAATATTCAGTTGGATATTTCTGGTACCGTCTCTATTAACAGAAACCTTAGTTTGTAGAGGCTTGGATAATTTAGGTTTTATTACAATTTTTAACCCTTGAACTGCAGGTTTAGTTTATAACCCACATACATAAGAAAGTACCTGCAGTTAAAGGGTTCAGTCTGGTAAAATTTCTTACTTAAGTAAAAAATTTCAGGGGTAGCATTGACATCTTTGCATGTCACAAATGGTCTATCTAAGTTCATGAGCTTTTTTAGTATTTAACCCCTGCTCCAAGAGTGGGGAGTTTTTAAAAAAGTTTAGTCTTGAGATTTTTGTACATTTTTTCCTGTTTATTTTGTCTGGTTTCAAATATGTTATTTAAATTTGTAGGATTACAACAGTCCAAACTAGGAGTTTATATTGAGAATCGTGTCAATGGCTTTTTGAAGAAAAAAGATTGTGGTGCTGGCGAAGTTACAATTCGTGTAGTATCAAGTTCAGAAAAATGTGTTGAAGTGAAGCCAGGCATGAAAGCAAGGTAGGTGTGCATTTTAGTAGGAGAGGATCTATTATGATTTTCTCAATAATTAATTGACACGCAAAAATTTAAAAAGCAACCATTAGGGGGTTTATATGATTTTTGAAAGCTGTTTTAAATTTGTGTTAATAAATAATACTTATAAGGTAGTATTATAAGTTATATGTAATTATGTGCTCATCTTAATTTGTGATCTTCCCAAGTGCTTTGCTGATTAGGTTTTTCTTATTATATAGAAATATCTTTTAATTGCTTCTAGATATGTTGATACTGGACAGTGGCCAGAAACTTTCCCCTACCGAGCTAAAGCTTTATTTGCATTTGAAGAAATTGATGGAGTAGATACATGTTTCTTTGGTATGCATGTTCAAGAGTATGGTTCAGAATGTTCACCTCCAAATACTAGGTAAATAAATTTATTTATGCGAAATCTGAATTTTGGACAAGTTGAAGCAGTATTTTTTGTGTTAAGTTGGTTGCTGTGAAATTGGAAAAAAAAATTTAATACACTCATTTTTTAAACCTGTGGCTGCTGCCATGCAATTTCCTTATCAACAAGCAGATGTGGCAGAATTTGTACATACCATAATTTTTATAAGTTTCCTGGTGTGAAGGTAAATTAATTAATGCCATTCTTATAAATTGTCTTTCGTCAAATTGCAGAGATGGTTTTTATTCAAATGAAGTTATTAATGCTAATTGTCTTCTCTGTATCTGCAAATTCTTAAACATTTATTTTGATAAAAATTATTGGCCTTTTTTTCCCTTCCAATTTTAACATTTTATTTGTTGTTTCTTTCACCTTTTGTGGTAACAAAGGGGGAAAAAAAAACAGTTGGAAGAAATTTTTTTTAGAAATCATGAATTCTAAATTAATTAATGATGTAAATGGCTCAATATGTTTAGAAGAAGGGTCCCAAAAAACTGTTTGTTGAATTACTAATGAGACCACAAGAGTTTTCTAAATGAAGTTCATCAGTCCAGGGATGAGATTCTTCTGCTTTTTCACGAATTTCCGCTTTTTTGTCTTTTTTTCTCTCAAAATTCCGTTGTTGTTTTTTTTTTTACTGCAAAAATTTGCTTTTTCTTCCGAAAATTCCGCTTTCACACAAAGAAAAGAAACCTTCCTATCTTCCGTTTTCAAAAGAAAATTCTGGGAAAATATGCTCGACCGTGCGGTTTAACTCCACCGGCTAGGAAACTAGCTGATTCATCTTCTACTGACGAATCAACATTATATCGGCAAGCTCTACAAGGATGAACATTCCAACATTCAGTGCCATTCAAAGTATTAAATACCACCTTTTTGCAGTAAACAAACCCTCTGTGGTTTTTTCTGAAAAAAAAAAAAAAAAAAAAATATTTTTTTGCATGAACATATTGAAAAATAAATTAGTTGGAAACTTAAGGTCATCTTGTAGGGTGTACCAAGATGAAGAAATAAAAAAATGGGACAAAAACAAATAAATAAACTACATAAAAAAAGAAACTCCTGTCAAAAGAGGCAGCTAAAAAGCTGTGTGCAAATGCAACCAAAAAGCAGAGAATAAGACATAAATAAAAAAAATAAGACATGATTTACCTAGGCATTCTAGAGATAGTGTAGTCCCGACAACTATGCCAGTAATTAAACAGAGAGATACTAATGAAGACTGTGCAAACACATCCTTTATTGAAGAAAAATCTGTCAAAGGTAGGAGGCCTCCAAAACAAGTGGCGAAGCGTTTTAATATGGATCTGTTACCAACAAAAGCCACACAATTAAAAAAACGGAAGAAAACCACTTGTTTAACAATTAAGGAAATGTTTCAAATAGCGATAGTGCTAAATGAATCTGTCATTGTAACTGTACAATATCTTGACCCCTCTTGCTTTATAAGGTGCAAAATCATTGTGCTGTTACTTTTGCAAAAATTTATAAAAATAAAAGAAATAAAACAGAAATCGGTATATGATGCATTATTATAATTTATAAAGAGCTAATACACTTTACACAATTGCTTGAAGCAAAAGAAATTATTTGTCCTTATTTTTATTTATTTTTTGAGCTAACTTTTATCAAAAGGCTATTAAATATAATTTTTCTCAGACTTCTGTTGGGTGTATGTTGAATCGCAGTGATATATAGGTGGTAAATGTTTTAATGTCTAATTTTGTATTTTCTGATGCACCTGATGATGTGTTAAACTTGGTTGTTAATTTTTAATGTGAATGATTTAATAATAATTTAATGTTCTTTTTCTTATTTATACATATTGAATTATAAATAATTAAGTTATTAATTATTATAGTGTAATATTTTCATCATATCGCGTGTTCTGATGTTTTATTTCTTAAAACATCTTTCACGTATAAATTATGGTACAAATGTTTTGCTCGCGTATGATTTCAGTCTTTTTGCTTTTTTGCCAATCTCATCCCTTATTATCTTAATTCATTTGAAAACTTCAGATTCTGCTTATAATGCTTTCATGAAATTATTTCTCAAACACTTATCTCATTATCAATTTGTGTTCCTGATTTTACTGATAGCTATAAGATATCCACCCATTCTTCATTTGCAGTTGTTTTTCCAGACAGTATTTTGTGCTTTAAACTTCATGCATCATGTTTTAGTTTTACAGCAGAGATCACTGTAGTTTTGCATGCTTTGTCAGAGATTGCGAGCAAACCTTGTGGATGTTGCACAATTAAAATTGATTCATTAAGCATTTTATGGTATTTTAAGACTTTTCACTGTCATAGACATCCACTGATTTTTAAGCTTTTAGAATTTTATTATAAACTTTTTTTTCTTGAGGTTTTGACCATCTCATGTGGGAATAAGTAGGAAATGAGCAGGCTGACAAGGCCACCAAATCTGATCTTGTTTTTTAGACACTCCAGGACCCATCCCAGCATGGGTCCTTGGTTCCTGATGAAGCAAATGAAAAGCAGTCTTTACACATTGACTGGTAATCTCATTGGAATTCGGAAATTCAAAATTAACTGAATGCTACTAAACCTACCATAGAATACTGGCTTTCTCTAAATAAGTTGAAAAGTTCTGTTTTTATCGGTCTGCAAATCAGACACTCAAAACTTGCACATAAATATCTGTTGCTTCTAGAAGAAAGCCTCTGTATCCGCATTGTAATTGTGGCCTAACAGCTTTTCGCATTCTTTTTGAATAGCCATATTTTAATGCTCAATGATTGTGCCGCCTCCAGATCCATTGGATTTTACTCACTAATTTAAACTAACTTTTGAGGTTTTACATTGTCCTTTTTATGCTTTGCTGGCTTTCTCCGGTCATTGATTAATTTGAAGCTGCTTCAAACATCCAAGGCTTCATTGACATTTCTTTAATAAATAAACCTTGGAGAGCAATAAATATTTAGCCTACATATTGATTATTGCACCATGGAACCCTGAATAACTATTATTGCACCATGGAACTAAGGGAGAGTGAAGAAAATCTGATTTAAATCACATGATTAAAATTTTGCACATGAAAATGAATGAATTATTTTTCTACAGGAAGCTTCTTAGAAGTGGGAAAAGTTCCAGATATATCATTTAAAAAGTTATTAAGAGAAAATTCTCTCGAAGAAATGTTTATTTCTCTTCCTTTTCTTTTTATGTTTATTCTCCATATGATGTATAAACAGTGAAAGTTGAAAACATTTTTATACTAAGAGAAGTTAGTGGAAAGAATTGCAATGTGTTTTTATTTCATTTTTCTTTTCTTATATTGCTGTGAGTGCATTTTACTTTTTTCCTTCTTCTAATTTTAGGCGAGTATATATAGCTTACTTGGACAGTGTTCACTTCTTTCGTCCGAAACAATTTCGGACTGCTGTTTACCATGAAATCCTTCTTGGTTATCTTGATTATGCTAAGCAGCTTGGGTAAGTTTGCTAGTTCAAATATCTTAATTAATATTTCTGGGTCCTCTCTTCTTTTCTTTATTTGTTGTTAGCTGTTCTGACATTAATTACAGTGGGGAAAAAATTTTTGTTGAAATTATATAAGCTTTTGTTACTTAATTCAAGTATCTTGATTTCAAATCCAAGATGAGTTTTTCTTTGTAAGCTGAAGATTAAATACTCTTTATAGATTTTTTTCAAATTTATAAGTTTATAAATAACATAAAAGTTTATGAATAATATAATATAAATAGCAGACACTCATTGAAATAGGCAAAAACTGAAACTAGGGTAATTGGCATTGTGCAAGCAAGAATTTGCATTTGTAACTTTTGCGTTTGTAGATTTTATACAGTATTGCCTCGTTACAACAATACTTTGGGGACCAAATAAAGATATTGCTATAGAGGGATGTATTGTTGTATCGAGGAGCGATATAATTACAATACAAAAAGAAAAACTTAAATTTTGGTTGTTTTAATATGGAAACAATGCAAAAATTTACAAAATGATCATCATTTGTGGATGAAAGGCGTAAAAAAAAAATGTCCGTAGGGACTGAACTGCTTGAAGAGCTTCATATGAAACATCACCATTTTTGGAATTTTCATCATTATCGGTTTATTTATCTTCCATGAAACAAAGGTCCACTTTTCTCCAACAAAAAGGCAAATTTTCAGGATTGTTCACATATTAAAGGTCCATTTATTGGGACATTTTCTGCCCTTGTCTCTTGAAACCACTTTAAAATGGCAGTGTCAATGTTTTTATTAGTCGCAAATTTCACTCGCTTTCTCTGAGGGTTGATTTCGTTGCAATACTCAGCTTCTTCAATTGTTTCCTTTTCTTCAGGAAAGTTGCAATCGTAGATTGCGACAGTCCATATTTCTTAGCTGCATCAACCTCCTTCATTCGTTAATTATGTTCAGTTTATCCTGAAAGGATAGTTACCATCTTGGTTCAGAATTCAGACGTGAATGAAAGAATATCAAATTTTTCATTTGAAACTCGGAATCGTTAAAAGTTGAACAGAGCTCTCATGAAATCTTTGAATCACACTTGCCAAAAGCAGCAAAGCATTTGATTTGTTAATGTGTTTTGTGGCAGTTATGAGTCATTACCAGAGTAACACATGTGATCTTCAAGTAGACTAAGTTATTGTATCCATTTCCAAGACGGGAAACACTCAGGGTTTTATGATCTTTCACTTCCAGGTATTTAGAAACAGAAATATTGTTCCAGAGGAAGAAATTGGTGTTGGGATTTAAGAAAAAAACATTGTTCTACAGGTGTTTATTGCTGTACAGGATATCGTTATATTGAGGGGATATTAACAGCATGTTCTATGCAAATTCACCAGGACCACAAAATTTTATTGTTGTAGAGGGATTTATCATTGTAGTGAGAGTTTACTGTATTAGCAGTCTCTTGTAATGGTCCATCATATGTGTGTCCCATTAGCAGTGGTCTTCCATCATCTTGAAATCTTGATGAAAGCTTTATTACTTTCACCTGTTCATCTCCTACAGACTGAAGATTCTAGGGGAAATGAATGAGGTGACTAAACAGGAGTTGGAGCTTTACAGTCATGTTGTACCTGAGCTCACAAAAAATCATCAGCATTCTGGTATCCAGAATCTCATAGTTATCTGCCCTTCTTTGACAAATAAATGATGTGCTACTGCCTTAAAAGATAACCACGGTGACTTCTGTTTAGCCATCTTCCTGACAAATTCATGATTAAAAACAAGGGCACTAGTTCGATGGACCTCACATTCGTGAGATCTTCAAAGACAAAATATGAAAAGAATCTATATATCGAAAACATTCACAATCAGCATTCAGTGCCTTGACAAATTGCTTCATCAAGCCTATCTTTAGGTGAAATGGAGGATTAAAACGATCAACTCTCAGCTTGCAATTACATTCATGCCAACTGCTACGGATTCGAAGTAGTTACTACTGATTTTATCGAAAATTTCCACTAACTATGGATAAGATTAAAATTCCTACGGAAACAACCCCCCCCCCCCCTTGTGTGCAGTCGTTTCAGTTGTATTCCTTGATGACATGACAATCCAGATTTTTTTCCACATTTCATGTTTTTGAAAAATGTCATATAATTATTTCTAATAATAGTGATATATATTTCTTGTGTTATTTATCCAGATAAGATGTTTTTTAAGAAATTGAAATATATGATTACTTAAAATACGATGAAATATTTAACTGATCATAAATTCAAAATTTTGATACAAGTCTGTTTCTCTGGGCACACATGTCTGCAACCCCTACAGACCTTCTGCTACAGTCACCTTTCCAATGTTGGCATGTATGCAGTTGGGTAACTCTGAATGTTTGGCATGCCTTCTTCCAGCATTTCACATATAGGCCACTCTTTCTGGGTCCAGTTTTTCTCTTAAACTCACCTGTTCCTTCATGTAAAGATAGCCTGGAAATTTTGTGAATCCTTTCTGTTGGCCAAGGTGGTCGTTAACCATTTTCAGGTCTGCACAAATGTTGCTGTTACTAGCCGTGTGACCCGGTATTGCATGGGCTGTCGCGAATAATGCATCATTTCTTGGTGGAGCGAAGAAGTGTGGTCATGTGATGCTTCGGGATCCATATTTTTTTTTGTATGCCTGCCTCTGTTTTTTTCAACAAATATTGTCACTAACTTCCCCCAAAAAACCCAAATCTCCTTTGAATCCTATATTGTTTAATTAAAATTTTTAAATCCAGCTTTTTAATTACCTTATAGCTAATAACCCTGCATTTCTCGAGATCCACATTTTTTCATATGCCCGCCTCTGTTTTTTTTCTACAAATATTGTCACTAAGCTTCCCCAACAAACATAAATCTGTTTTGAATCCTCTCTTGTTAGATTAAAACTCTCAATACTAGCCTTTTTACTACCTTAAAACAGTATGGTTTAAATGTAAACGTGGGAAATCCTATGTTTATAAATTAAAACAGGTTAGCATAATATTTGTTTTGCAAAAGAAGAAAATAAAACAAAATAAAAAACAGAAATGATAATCGGTTTAATAGTACGCCAAACTGATAAATTAAACACCAGAAACATATATTTTTGTCCTGCCTTTATTTGAATAATAATAATAATGAAAAGAAGAAAGGATAAAAATGAATAAATATTTTCCCCAACAAACGTAAATGCTGCAAAATGAAACACCGTGCAAAGAAAAAAATGCAGGGAAACTTTTTTTTCCGATGTTTATAAATCAAAACTCCAAAACACGGAAGCTCCCTAAAAAAGAAATGAAATAAAACCTTTTATACAAACCAGATGCGAGAACAACTGATACGACAGACAGTTATAGGAGTTGCTGATAGATGACGGCACAATGTTTCATACATTTACTCGTTTTTAATTAATATCTTTTTAACTAAATTGTAATTTTGGAATTTAAATGGTCAAAACGGATTCCTTGGATTATTTCCCATCTTTTGGTACTTTCAGCTCGTTTCAGCATTCAGTAGTTTGTGAGAAGATGGCCGGACATATAGATACATGCGCATGTTTTCCTTCGGATTTTAATAGGAATTATGCTTGTGATTATTTTAGTAAGGCAATAACCAATAATAAGGCAATTATTTTAATGTTGCCTTTTGGTTCTAGCTATTCTGAATGGCCAACTTGTACTGCTCCATATAACCGTTATGCAATAATGCACATTTTAGACTGCCCTTACTGCTATCCTGAAACAACAACAATGCTGGACTATAGAAGGTGATATTTAATTTTCCTTGAAGACCTGGGATATATCATAACATAGAACAAGCTGCTTTTCTTCTGAAAAGAAGGCCAGAAAGTCCTGAACTCTTTTTTACAGGTAAAAGAAACTTTAGTGGAGAATTCAAGTAGACTCTTTTTAGGTAGCGTTGCCTTTAATATCTTAATTGCTTTTTTGGAGAGATGTCTTGAGATGTTGAAACCATTTCTTCTGGAAGCTGAATATTCCAAACACATTGTTTTTGCTGATCGTGCTCAGTGTCTTTATCTTCAAATGAGTCAAAACCATTGAACATTGGAATTGGGAAATGCTCTTAATGTGGAATCATCTAAATATTGGATGGACTATTGGGATAGGAGAACTTGAGCTGAAGTTTCTTAACAATGCCCTTTTTATTGACCAGGTAAAAATAGCAATTATATAATCTGTGATTTCTTGCCAAATCATGGGAATTCTGAAAGACGAACCACTTTTCCAGTTGTCCTGTCATGAAACATCCTGGTGAGTGTGACACAATATGAGGGGCCTTTCTTGTCTTGGACTCCTGGAGTAAAATTTCTGAATAGGGTTTTCTAAGCATGCTTCACAAATGATGAAATATTGTGCCTTTAATGAATAAGTGTGTATCTGTGGTGCCGTGAGATCTATACCGTGCTAGAGCCTGAGTGATCTTCGAGCTATTATTGTGATATTGTACTAGAGCCTTTTGTAATTTGCATTTTTAGTTGTTCCGTTTTCTGTTTTTAGTTCTGTTCTACAATATGGCAACAGGCTTCTGCCATTGATATATATTGTTGTGTTTTGTGAAATAAATTGCTTAAAAACCTTTCTTATGGTTTCTTTCATTGCATTATCTTTTATTTTAGCAAGCGTTAGAGTTTAACATCTTGGAATATGTTTATGGTCAGATGATATAATTATACATCGGAGTCGGGCAACTCTTCATACATCCATGGCCATATATCAATCACATACAAAACAGAATGCATTAGGACTATTTAAATATATACAATGCCAGAATTTTTCTTACATTTGTGTGGCAAATAAAAACTTTGCATGTAAAATACGCATCATGATTTGACCTGCCTTTTCCCACCATAAAATACGGGTAGAGCCTACTGATAATGAGGAGTATTAGTGGCCTTCCCCACCCAGTCAATGTTCATATTGCTCCGTGTGCTTTTACAATGAGGTTGAACATACTACTCTCCGGCCAACCAGTGTTTTCTCACTTTGTATAAAAGTTTGAGGCCTAATGTATTTACTCCCACGGTTCCCTGACTCTGCTAGAGAAGGGGAAGTCAGCGGCCAGAGGACCGGGTATGTTGAGCAAGACAATTTGTCAACTAAAGCAATCAGTGACGCCATTGTCTCCTGGACTGTACTGTACAGGAAGTCAGGCTTTAGTGCACCTAAGAAGACTTCATCAAGGTCTGATAAGCTTCTGAAGCATGAAGCAATGTTAAATCCTTCTATAACCTCTGTAGAACTCTATAATAAGCACCCTGACTACCTACAGAATGTTGTAACTAGGACAATTCACCATTGCCTGCAGAAGGGCTTGGGTCTACCTAGTTGCCGTGCCCCAAGGAAGGGCTTGCTTGCAGCAGGAATGAAGGAAAGTCTTATGTAAGAAATATAGAGATTGGACATATGAATAGTGGAAGAAAGTGTTGTTTAATGATGAGAGCATTTTTAAGTGTGTCAGGGGAGGCTCAAAGACTGTGTGCCGTCCGAGTGCTGCATCACTGTATGACATAAAACTTTCAGTTAAGACTGTTAAGCACCATGTCATTATGATGGTGTGGGATGCATTCAGTGGAAGCAAGGGCGGGCCATAGAAAATGCCTGGAATTTCATGAAAAACAAGGTTCAAAAGACTCAACCCAGCAACATCAAAGAGCGGATAACCATGGACACCACTTACTTTACCAGCCTTGTTTAATCCATGCCTAAACGACTACAGATGATGATAAAAAGTAAGGGTGACATGATAAAACACTAATTGTAATAAAATACCTACAATGAAACACTTGAATGTTAATATTTTTTTTGTTTCATTGCCTTTATAAAGTTTTTTTTGTCGGCAATGTACTTGATGAAGCGATTGATCAGAATCTGAAATGTAATCCAGAAAATGCACTTGCCTGCTCAGTTGTAAACTGACACTGAATGCAACTATAAAGAGAGTGTAATTTCTTTATCACATCTGCAACTGAAATGTACTATGGGCATCTTCCTGATGCCACACACTACATGTTAGACAAGTGGTAACCTCTAGCCACTAGAGTAAGTGACTAAGATAGCATAATTTGTTAGTCAATAGTCCGGTACTTTTGGCCTTGGAACGGTATATAATATGAAGCTGCTTAAATTCCAGAGCTTGTAGAGAGAAATGGATTTTAGATTTGAAATCAGCGAAAAGGAATTGTGTTAAATCAGTTGAAAATTTTCATGTCACTAGAAATTGGGGAGGGGGATGTTCCCCAGTGTTATTGAATAAAGTGGTGTTTTTATTGTCATTTAAATATTGTCAGCTGTAGTTTCAAATTCTGTTTATAATCGCCCCATTTATCCTTGCTGTATAAATGTGCACTACAGAATTCTGAAAATATATCAGTGTTATTTTTCCTCTATTCAATGCATAACCAGTTATCCAGGTTATTTAAAAATAGTTTTATGGGTTTACTTTTATTTACAGTTAAGGGTTTTATTTAACCCTTTGAGGACAACTGTCACACAAGCATGCCAGCTACTTGGCATATTCTCTCCCGACTGTCACAGATACGTGCTGGCTCTTGTGGCTTTTAGCTACCAACTGTCATGTTGGCAGGGCACCAGCTTTAGTGCAACTAGGCTTAACTAGAAAAAGTGCCCTGAGCAGTCACATGCGCTGGGAAACATTGGTCATATTGAACCACACGTGTTCTGTGCGGCCGTCCTCAAAGGGTTAAAGGTTGAAAGCTGTTTGTTATTTTAAATTCTGATCAACTAGCAAAATTGTGATTGCCATGTGAAGAAACTGCCAGTAAACCTTTAATTGTGAATTTAGTGTTTTCAGTTCAGTGAACCAATCATAATTAATGAGCTTTTGAAATTATAGCATATGTTAATTTTGGCAGATCTAGGAAACAAATGATATCTAGGAACACATGTTGTAAATGGTAGAATAAAGGGAGAGTACTTCTCATTTAATGTGTTATTTAGTCAAAATAGTTTTTTTCCCAATCATTCCCAATATAATTTTCTTAGAAACTGTCTCTTATTTTTTCAGATATACAATGGCACACATTTGGGCTTGTCCTCCTAGTGAAGGTGATGACTATATATTCCATTGTCATCCTGCTGAACAAAAAATTCCTAAACCCAAAAGACTTCAAGAATGGTATAAAAAGATGCTTGACAAAGGAATCGTTGACCGAATCGTTCTGGATTATAAGGTATGCAAGTCAGGTTCTGTAATCTTTAGTTTTGATATTCTGAACATTTCTTTCGTACAGTTTAATATAACAGTTCAGTTCAATTAGTGAAGAAAAAAAATAAATGAGTTATCAAAAATAAAAGTATTAGTAGAATAATTTCTTTATCAAAATTTAATATGAGTAGTGAATTTATTTCGTATTGAATCATTCAAATGTAGTATGATAGTCATTACTGTGTTTCACTGAATTTATGCTCGCCTCTTACCTTGAGTTCTACTTATTGCCTTTATTCACTATTGGGCTTTTTAGATTTGTATTTTATGGACTTAAAATTCCAATGCCAACATACAAAACATGTGTTCTGAAGTTGGCATGTGACGAAATAAACCTTGAAATTTTTAAGCCCATGAATTTCTATTTATGTAAAATGTTGTCTAGATTGGTATTTCCAATTTATTTGTGTGACAATGTACCACGTTTATTGACTAGGATATTCTCAAACAAGCCACTGAAGATAATTTACAAAGCGCTTCTGAATTACCTTATTTTGAGGGTGATTTTTGGCCCAATGTGTTGGAAGAAAGTATTAAAGAACTCGACCAGGAAGAGGAAGAAAAAAGAAAACAGGAAGCCTCTGCAGCCGCTGCAGCTGAAGCAGCTGCAAGAGCTGCTGCTGCTTCTTCAGATGCAAATGGAGAGGGAGAAGATAGTATGGATGTGAGTTGGTTTTTATAAATATGTAGAATTATATTTAATAAGTCTGATATTAATTTTGTATTACTTGGTGTATGTCAAATTTCAAATTATAATGCTTTTCTAGGAATAATTCTGTCAAGATCTTTTCCTGTAAACTTGTCATTTCTTCATTTTAGTTAAGGGTGGGGTGGGGTGGGGGAATTGGGTAGTGTTTTTGATATAGAATTGAAAGATAATCAGTATGCACTATATATATTTTTTACCATAGAATGTATTCCTAGATTGAAATTTATTACTTCTACCTACAGTGTTGTTCAAAATTATTAGAATGTTGTTAATGAAAATTGTACACTTTTTATTACAGAAAATAAATTTATTTATATATATTAATAAATGTAAATTGCAACATATTAACTTTATTAATTCAATCTTATTCATTTGAAAGAGCTACAAATAACTCAAACTTTATCGCACAACATGTCAGCATAGGTTTCATTCAACTCTAGATTATGTGTTGTTCAAAATTATGCGAACAATAAAAAACTTGCTGTGAAAAGTTAACATAACAATTTTTTAAAATCAAATATAAATGTTTAATGTTTTGCTGGACCACCTTTGGCCTCAGTCACTACTTTGATTCCAGCCAGTTATCCAGCTATTAACCAGTTTCTGCCTTGTCTCCTGGTTGATACTGGGCCAATTCATCTTTGATTGTCTGAATTTTTTTAAAAATTTTTCTCTCTTCAAAATGCAATTCCTAATTCAAAACTGACCATAAATTTTAGATAGGATTAAAGTCTGGGCTTTGTGATGGCTTGTTTATTTAGAAATTATCTTTGATGTGCATTTTGGGTCATTATTTTGTTGAAAGGTATACTGTTGACCCACACTTCAGTTTTTGATGAATTTCTTCAGATTTTGGGACAGGATATTGACTTATGAGTACATACTTTGTCATTTTACTGTTGATCATAATAATTTCTCTTAATGCCTTTAGAGGAAAAACGGCCCCATACCATCACATTTCCACCTCCATGTTTTACTGTCTGTAGAATATTCATCTGTTTAAGCACCTCATCTGATGTCACATCACTCTTTTATGCATTTTTTATCCAAAAAGCTGATATTCGCTTTTTTCTGACCATAAAACACTGTCCTAGAATTGTGAATCCTTCAAAAGACGCTGTTTATTTTGAGATGTATGGTCGTTTTCTTTTTTACAGCTTATCAACCCTGAGTTCTTGATTCTAAGACAAACTGTCAGAGCTGACACATTTAATTTCAAGTCTTTCACAATATCTCTTTATGATATAGCATTCTTTTTTTTTTTGTGCCAATCTTACAATTGTAGAGTATCCTCTTGTACTTGTTTGTGGTTTTCTGCTTCGCCCTCTCTTAATTTCCGTGAATCCTGTCATCTCATACTTCTTGCACAATAGTTGATACCCGTCTTCGACAATTTATACTATTTTCGCAAGGTATTCATATGATATCCCATCCTTTTGTCTTCATAGATACGGTGGTAAAGATCAACAAAAATCTCTAAACTCTTGGGCATTACTGTTGGCTTGACTGCTTCTTAGACCAAAAAATAAATTACCAAATGAATTAATATATTATAATTTTTAAAATTTGCCAGAATAAAAAAAAAGTCCAACTGGTACTCGCTTAAATATAACCTTCGTCATCAGCCAGAATATACTGTTTAAAACAATCTTTTTAAGAAGTAACGATATTTCATGAAATAACAAAAACTTGTATGCATTTTTGGAGGATGAAATAAGGCACTAGAAAATCAAAGCAAAATAGCAAATTATCAAGTTTTTAAAACATGAATGATAAATGAAATTTTAAGTCTGTTGTAATAATTATGAACAATACTGTATATTTGAAGCACAGACTTTTGAAAGTCAATGTATAAAAATTCTTACTAAAATAACTAAAAAAAATTTTTATTTAATTTCTTATTAAAGTTTATTGTATTCCTACTTTTCTTTTAAAGATGGAAGTTGTTGAAATCTTTAGTTGTTCATAGTAGTTTATGTGTAGCGAAAAAACAATTTCTTGGAATGTAAAAAAATTAAAGTATTATTATAGCACTGAATGCTGTTCTTTCTAAAGAGCATATTAAATGTAAGAAATTCATAAAATTATCTTACGATGAGTTGCAATTTTTATTTCTTTTATTAGAAAATTTACAAAATTTTTGTTTTAGTAGGTCTAAGTGAACTAAGATGTTATAGTTTCCTTGTGTTACATCAGCTTTAGTGGTTGATGTGCATGGTCTTTTGTTTAGTTATCATTTTTGTTTTAAAATGTTTTATTGCTGTATGTAAAATTTCACCATTAAAGTGCCAGTATGCTAGCTACATATATTAGTCTATTTTTAAAATATATTAACCCTTTTCTAGGGTAAAAAGAAAGGACAGAAGAGTGGACGAAATAAAAAATCTAACAAAAGTAAAAATAATCAACGTAAAAACAATAAAAAGTCGACTGTTCCTTATACTGGAAATGATTTATCTGCAAAGATATATTCTACGATGGAAAAGCATAAAGAGGTAAATTGTTTATTTTGTTTTTGCATTTAGGAACTAATTTATCAAATAATAGAAAAAGTTATAAATGCAGATTTTATGTATTTTGTGAGTTGTAACAACAAGTTTTCGTAAAATGAGCATCACCAGGTCCATTTGAAAGGTTTTAAACATTTCGGTTACTTGTAAAATAAGGGTACCCCAGGGAAGTGCAATATTTGTCTCTTATGAAAAATATCTTTTGGTGACTACTGGAATACAGATTACAGTACTTGCTGATCCTTGATTGTAGTTCAGTTTGTAGATCCTAATTGTTGATTGAAAATTTTAAAGGTGTATAATCCCAAATTAGCTAATTGCTGGGCAAGAGGGTTAATTGATCTACCCTACTTGTGAAAATTATGTTTTTTTTTAATTTCAACTTGATCATCTTTAATATTTTTACCTTTACTACATGCTGAAGAAAAAAATATAAATTCCTTAACTATGCGTGTTTAAGCATATCTTCATAAAATAAGCAATAGCTGTTTATGTCAACTGTTTATGATAGCTACTACTGCATAAAGTACCTAGATATGAAGTGATATTTTCTCTAACCATGTAGATTTGATGATAAATAAAAGAATTTTTTATTGAAAATTGGCCGAATCAGAATATGTATGTAAAAAAGTTAAGTCAAATTTAATAACACATGTAAAGTCAAAGCATAAAAATATTCATGTATTTAAACCCAGAGAGCAGTAAATATTTTTATTTCTTCTCTCCTTATAATAGTAGAACATTAAAGGAGTATTAGAATTACAACTTGTAAAATTAAGATGAATCGAAAACCTATCAAAGCACTGAAGTTTTCACTGTTGTGTAATAAATAAGTTGATTTTAAATGACTTTTCTGGAATCTTTGATTGAACTCATGGGCACATGCACCCCTTTTTGGAACATTTAACACTTAAGTGAGGTCTTTTAATCCAAAAATGTAATTATTATTGACTCCTGTAACAAAAAAAAGTAGCTCTAATATTTTTTATATATTTTACTTAAGGAAGGTTTTTCCATAAGTTTTTCTGCATTCCTTCCTTTTTATTTCCTCGTATATGAAGATTGGGGAAGAAGAGAAATATTACGTATTAAATTTTGGACCAAATCCGTCAAAGGTTTGACTGTCTGTTGGTCTGTATAATCACATACTTGTTTACACAAACTTTTAACCCTATGATTTAAATAAATAAAAATTGATATGAAGTCTGCTAGCATTAATTGTAGATCTGTGCCCAATTTTCATTTCAATCGGTTGAAAAACAAGACGTTCAAATTGCATGTTGGGTTTCTTCGGCGTGAATGATTCATGTTTTCTCCACCCGTGTTAGGGTCGATATCAGAAAGTTTTGGTGAGGCCACTTCCTGGGTTTTTGTTATCTATTCCATTCACATAAAAGTTATTTTATATAAATTGGGTGGTTTTTTTCTGTATTAAAATATTGAAATTATTTTTTAAAAAAAATCAAAATTTGACATATAGTTTTCATTTTCTTTCTTGGCCATAACGTCAGAAGAATCTAAAAAATTTGCTATGGATCTAAAGCATGTGCATGGGGTGATTATGACCCCAAATCCTCAGTAAAAAATATGAACCACCTCATTTTCCTGTATCTACTGCTCTGATCCTTTCTTCTGCAGCATCCATGAAGGTATAAGAAGGGTTCGAGTATTTTTATCAAAAGAAAAATGGTTGGGGTCTAAAAGACTCATCCACATGCCTACAAGTTAAGGTCATTCTCAAGAAATTACATTTTATAATACGTTCAAAAAGTAAGAAAGAACTGAGCATGGTTATCTTATCTCTGCAAGGTAGTAACACTTTGTAAGTGACTGAAGCACATTGGTGCCAAGTGCAGTAACTGTATATCTCACACCTTTGACAGAGCTCCAAGCTCCAACAGACACACATTTTTGTATGATTAATTCAAGATTGCTTGGATCGTGGTAGCCTAGTGATAAGGTCTCAGCTTCAGGGCCTAGAGGTTCCAGGTTCGATATCTTCTTCCACTGAAGATCCACTCTGTATATTGGTGCCTTGGTTTGACAAGGTTCTAATTGCATCCGAGTCAGTTTTGAGAAAAACGAGTTAAAAGTTTTCACTGTTTACAACTTTTTTATTTATGATCTAATTTAATTAATATTTTAATAATTACATTAAAAGGCTTTTAATTGGAGGTTCCTTAGTTTATTTTTAAAAAAATTATATTTCATTCCTTTGTTTTCGAACACAGCAAAATACAGTTGGAACCTTGTTCAAAACAGAAATAGCTTTTGCGAAAGAGACATGGTTCTAACTGCACATTGAACTTTGTGAAAGTAACACTTTTATTATATAAATTACAATGGTGTGGTACAAAGTTCTAATTCGATTCAAAATTTAATACAAAAAATTAAATAAAATTTTGCATCATGATAAATGGAATGCCACTGTTAATAGGTTTATTAAAAATGCAATACGGCATTATAATATTCCCTATCCTGTATAGGCATGAATGAAAATGCTGTTTTTATATCTTTCTTTTTTTTATTTTTTTATCACTTGCTTCTTTTGCAGCATTTTGAACCTTAAGCATTACTTGGAACACATTCAAATTGCAATTTTTTGAGGTGTTTTTCTGTTTAATATGTTTTTACGAGTCCCTCATAGATGTCTCAGCAAACTTGATATTTGCAGAATTTTCAGGTTCCAGTTTGTTGTGCAATGTTTTGAAATTCACCGTGTACAGAGTTCTCGAAAATCTTACAACTGCCACACTAGTGAATGGCACAATCTTATAATTTAATTTTGAGTTGCTGTTCCTTTAAATCTTTAAAGTCATCAGGCCGCATTCGTATGACACGATATGGGTGTCTTGGATTGACTTCTTTGAAAATTCTAATTAATCCATATGGAGAATAGAAGTCAATTTTGTTCATGGCTTTTTCATTGTTGCTGTCAACGCTATCCACTTCCTGGACATATGAATGTCCTGGTAAGGAGTACTTTATAGTAACTGATTTTATTTGAGGATTATCCTTAAGAAAATGTGGAACTTAATTTGAAATGATTGAATTTCGGTTTTATGGAACACACAAGTCCGACAATGTTATCAACTCGGTTATGTCATTTTCCTCAGCTAGTAATCAGTATTCAGGGTGGCCACCCGACCAGGAAACCGGGTATAGTCGGGGAATTTCGGGGGACCGGGAAAAGTCGGGGAAATTTATTCTAAACTTGGAATTTTTTTTATTTTGATAATTCTTATTGCAGGCGACAATTCGCTGATCTTTTTTTATAAATAAAATGAAACGCCATTAGCAACCAATGAAAATCAGTCATTTACTCACAGTCAAAAGCAAATGCCATTTGTGTTCATTTACATTTATATTTCCGAGGGACCAAAATTTCAGCTATTAGTCCAGTCAACAAAGGGTTTGAACAGAACATTAAATCATATAGCTTTGAAAATTGGTATACATGTTTGTTAGCGGCTTCTGATAAACATCCTAAAAGTCCCCGGTCCTGGGGGGGTAAGCTCACGGCGCCATCTTGGATTTCATCCCCCTCTTTTAGTTTTTTCCAGGATGTCTCAAAAACTATTGAGTTTTCAAATTACAATTGATTTAACAAATTGAAGAGCGTAAAATTCCCTACAAATGCATGTTTATATTTTTCTTCCAGCTTTTAATTGTTTTCCAGATAATGGGTCTCAAAAATTGCCGCCATCTTGGATTTCATTTCCCCCTTTTTCAGTTTTTCTGAACTCGAAAAGTATTCAATTTTCAAACCTTAATTGCTTCAACAAATTAAAAAGTGGGAAATTCCTTTCAAATATATACTTTTATTTTTCTGCCAGCTTTAATAGTTTCACAAATAATGGGTCTCAAAAGTTGTTGCCATCTTGGTTTTTATCCCCCTTTTTTAGTGCCTCTTGAATATCTCGAAATATATTCAATTTTTAAATAACATGTAGTCAGCAAATTAAAGAGCGCAAAATTCCCTACAAACGCATGCTTTTATTTTTGTTTTAGCTTTAATAGTTTCCGAGATAATGGATATCAAAATTTGCAACCATCTTGGATTTTACTCTCCCCCCCTTTTAGTTTTTCTTAAATATCACTGAAACTATTAAAGCTAGAAAATAAATAAAAGCATGCATTGGTTGGGAATTTTACGATCATTAATTTGTTGTATTTAATGTAATTTGAAAATCAAATAGTTTTCGAGATATTTAAAAAACTAAAAAAAAGGGGATATACCCCCATTTTGGACCTTCGTTGACTGGACTATATGAACAGAATCGTGTACCTTTTTGGTAGTTAAATTGGATGATACTTCTTGAGATGAAAATCTATACTATAATCGCACTTGGATATGGAAGAAGAACCGGGATGTGGTTATATGTCCAAGATATTCAGATATCTTATGAGATCATAAATTTCTCTTTATCTGTCTACAAGTTAGCATCCACACTACTGCCTGCTTTTATGGTGATTTAATATCAAATAGGAGTTATACCAGAATTAGTTTGTTTTTCCATTTCTGGAGATTTTTTCATTGAATTATGATGTATTTGAAATTAGTGCTAATATTTTCTTTCAGCATTTTTTTGTTTGTTTATTTTGTCTATGTTTTTTTTCTCTGAGTGTTGGGAAACATGATTACTGATCATTTTGATAAATTATGGGATCTTCAAAGTATGGGACAACCGTTACCCATACATATAAAAGAACAATTTTTTTTTAGTATTATGTATGCATGTTCAGGGTTTTCGTTTTTTACGCACACCCAGATCTTTGACATATGACAGGGATGAGATCCTTCCGCTTTTTTGTTATTTTGGAGAAATTTCGCTTTTTTTTTTTCTTCTCAAAATTATGCGGGGGGGGGGGGCCCCCGGTGTTTTGGATATCCGAGTCTTTTTTTTTTCCCCCACCGCAAAAAAAAATTTTTTCTTCTGAAAACTCCGTCTTTACACAAAGAAAAAAAAAAAACCTTTCTATCTTTCGTTTTTGAGTGAAAATTCTGGTAAGATATGCTTGACCACTCTTCTTAACTCCACCGGCTAGGAAACTATCTGATTCATCTTCTACTGACGAATCAACATTATATCAGCAAGCTCTACAAGGATGAACATTCCAACATATTCTGTGCCATTCAAAGTATTAATTACCACCTTTTTGCAGAAAACAAAACCTCTGGCATATTTTGCAGGAAAAAAAATTAGTTGAAAACTTAAGGTCATCTTGTAGGGCATGCCAAAATGAAGAAATATATTTAAAAAAAAGAACAAAAACAAATAAACTAGGTCAAAAAAAGAAAAACTCCTGTTGAAAGAGGTAGCTAAAAAGCTGTGTGCAAATGCATCAAAAAAGCAGAGAATAATACATAAAAAAATCTTCTCAAAATAAAAAATAAGAGCGAGAGGATTTACCTAGGCATTCTAGAGATAATGTAGTCCGGCAACTATGCCAGTAATTAAACAAAGAGATACTAATGAAGACTGTGCAAAATCTTTAGCCTCTACTGAAAAATAAACTTGCAGAGGATATAAACACATCCTTTATTGAAGAAAAATCTGTCAAAGATAGGAGCCTTCCAAAGCAAGGGGTGAAGCATGTTAATGGAGATCTGTTACCAACAAAAGCCACACAAATAAAAAACGAATGAAAACCACTTTAACAATTAAGGAAATGTTTCAAAGGGTTTCAAATAACAATAATGCTAAATGAATCTGTCATTGTAACTGT